>CAHIKZ030000191.1:2490000-2600000 GCA_903632075.3 Acanthosepion pharaonis | reverse complement strand
GTCCAAAAAGCAGTGAAAAAGACATGAAAATGAAATGGTACGTGAAACCTGCGAGGTACCTGGTTACTCCAGGACAAAAGTTTAGAAGGTTAGAGGGGGCGAGGATCATCTTGAGTAAATTGAAAAATAATTCTAGAATATATATATATATATATATATATATATATATATATATATATATATATACCTGAACTTAATTTCAATCCTTCATGAGCTTCCGGTCTTTAGCTATGATTAATTAATGATGACCATGTCATTTTCGTTTATGACCGATTTCATCACGATTCTTCTGTTAAGGTTGGTATAGTAATTATACATTCTTCTTACTCAAAGTAGAGTCTAATATAAAAAACCTCGGAGAATTCCAGTAAGATATCTTTAATCATTTCTAAGATACAACAACGGTTCAGAGCTTAATCTGACAATTGGAAAAATTTGGACACGATTTGGACAAATTTGCTGTTACAGATGGTATATGTGTTTGTGTCCGCGTTGCTAAAACTATAGCATATTTTACATTAAAATTAAAAAAAATTGTATTGCATTCCGGAGAAATATAACATTTCACTTCTTCTTCTCTGTGCCATGTCCTTTCAGGACGTGGACGATTAAGACTCTCTCACCACTTCCTTATGAGTTCGTCGTGAGGTTTGCATTTTCGTTATTTCTCCTAATCCCTGTTCTACCATTAATCTATGCAAGCATGTTAGGTAGGTTACTGCTGCTTCCTCTGTCCCTCCTGCCTTCTGTGAGTGTAAGATTCTCCAGGCCCACTTTCCTCAGTATATTTTCAGAGAAATTTCAATTGTCTCTTTCTGAATTTAAGTATAATCATCCTTTATGCTTCCATTTTCCATAAAACTTCCTCATTCGTCGCATGTTCAATCCATGTCATTCCCAGCATCCTTCTGTATAACCATATTTCTGTTACTTCAAGTCTCTTCTTCATCCGTGAGGAGATTTGTTCAGCATTCACTGTATTATAGAAGGGCAGATATTACGTAACATTTCAATACTTTTTTCTTTGTTTCTAATAAAATTTTCCTATTTCTTAATATTTTCACTAGCTTTTTAGTTACAGCCATAGTATTCTCAGCATCCTTCTGTAGATGCACATTTCTGTCGCCTCAAAGTACCTTCTTCATCTGTGAAGAGATTGCCCAGCATTCTCTGCCATAGAAGCGGACGATTATTAAATAACTGTTTATTGTTCTTTTGTCTCTAACGAACATTTTTGTTTCTTAATACTTTTCTTTCCTTTTTGAAGGCAACTGTCGTTATTCCAACGCAACTTCAACTCTCGGTGTCACATTTTCCATCCCCCCCCTATTAGAACATTTCCCAAGTATTTAAATTTTCGCTCTAACTGGATATCAACGTCTGAAATTCGTAGCTTGCACCTTAGACTGTTTCTCTTACTGACAACAATACTGTCTCTCTTCTTAGAATTGAAAATTAGTCCTTTCTTCACAATTTCATTTGGCAGTACCTCTTGCTAACGACGATACATTCTGTCTTTTTAGAATTAATAGTTAGTCTTTTCTTCTCACTTTCCTTTGTTTGTACCTCATACTAACGACCATACATTCTATCTTCTTAGAATTGATAGTTAGTCTTTTCTTCTCACTTTCCTTTGTTTGTACCTCATACTAACGACCATACATTCTATCTTCTTAGAATTGATAGTTAGTCTTTTCTTCTCACTTTCCTTTGTTTGTACCTCATACTAACGACCATACATTCTATCTTCTTAGAATTGATAGTTAGTCCTGTCTTCTCACTTTTCTTTGTTTGTACCTCATACTAACGACCATACATTCTATCTTCTTAGAATTGATAGTTAGTCCTGTCTTCTCACTTTTCTTTGTTTGTACCTCTTTCTAACGATCATATATTCCGTATTCTTGCAATTGATAGTTAGTCCTTTCTTCCTACTTTTTTTTTGGCGGGTGGTGTAATGGTTAGGGGCTGAGAATTGTTAATCGGAGAGTCGAGTTTCAATTCCAGTTGGGCTCGTTATATTTATTTATCCGCAAAGGTATGAATTCACCTCTTCTCCCCCATCTACGGATTAATTAGCAATACTTTTATCACTAAACCATTATTATCTCCAAAAAATAAAAAATAAAAGTGCATATAAAATATTTAGATTTCGTTATTAACTTATAGAGATGCTGATATGCCGCTAAACAAAAAACAACCAGCCAGACCTATAGTAGAACTCGTACATACGATCCATTGCTAAAGATATTCGGTAAATGGTTGGTCCCCTGTACCGCTGCAGTAAGAACCTGACTCCTCATGGTATCCTCTACCCTTTAGGAGAGCCAGATTAAGCCGAAAATAGAGTACTGCTGCTATATAAGGTCAGGTGCTGCCCAGTCCTCACTTTCTAGTCTCGATAGAGTCCTAAAGCATCTCCACGTCCTTGTGGGTGATGAATTATTTTCCACCCTAAAACCTCTTTCTTACAGACGGAACGTTGCAAGCCTCTTGGTGCTATAACCGCTATGTCTATGAAAAGTGTTCAGATAAATTTCATTCTTTAGTTACACAAGTTCTAACTTACACGCACATTGTAGAGAACTGCAATCCCTCCATTCGTATTCCATTGGTGTGATGTAAGTTCTACCCAAGGAGCTTCTTCCCACGAACCGTTGCTTTGTCGAACCAAATCAGCAAGAGAATAGCTTCCCTGATCACAACAGTCTTAACCTTTTCAAGTCTAGCGTTAACCGTTATCTTCTCTAAATATTTTCATAAACTGCGACACTTTATAACCCTCTACCACTAGTGACCCTGGGCCTTGTACAGAGTGAACATTTGCATTATTTGCATTATTCGGACTATTATCCTCATCTTCATTGCCATATTCACAACCTTTCGGCCATTGTACGTTCCGGCCTTCTTCAGGTGATTGGAATTTCGAATAGACACTGGGCCATAAGTCCTCGAGGATACATGGCCTAGTGGATAAAGACGTTGATTAGATCCAGTGACTAGACCCAGAGAGTTGCGAGTTCAATACCAGTCCGAATAATGTAAATAATGTAAACAATCATAATACCTCATCTCAGAGAGATAGACAGCCATTATATCACTAGAAGCTAGTCACTAGATCTAACCAACGTCTTTATCCATTGGCTCATGTGTCCTTGTGAATATGGCAATGAAGATGAGGATAACAGTCTGAATAATGTAAATAATGTAAATAATCATAATACCTCATCTCAGAGATATAGACAGCCATTATATCACTAGAAGCTTGTCCCTGGATCCAACCAACGTCTTTATCCACTGGGCCATGTGTCCTTGTGAATATGGCAATGAAGATGAGGATAACAGTCTGAATAATGTAAATAATGTAAATAATCATAATAACTCATCTCAGAGATATAGACAGCCATTATATCACTAGAAGCTAGTCACTGGATCTAACCAACGTCTTTATCCATTGGGTCACGTGTCCTTGAGAATATGGCAATGAAGATGAGGATAACAGTCCGAATAATGTAAGTAATCATAATACCTAATCTTAGAGATATAAACAGCCATTATATCGCTAGAAGCTAATCACTGGATCTAAACAACGTCTTTATCCACTGGGCCATGTGTCCTTGTGAATATGGCAATGGAGATTAGGATAACAGTTCGAATTATAAAATAAAGCAAGTAACCATAATACATCATCTCAAAGATATAGACAGGGTTAACATAATTGTAAAAGAAAGAAAAGGTTATATTGCTATTTAATAAGCTTAGTTCGCTGAGCTTCTAGTCAGCATAATATTAGTAGCACTATCAAATAGGATTGCGATGTTTTGCAAGGATTACCTGCCTTGACATACTGTATATTTTTTTTATTTTCCTATGAATTTTTTAAAAAATCGATTTTACTCAAATAATGTGTAGCATTAGGACATTTTTGTAGAAAAGTAATTTTCTCTTTATGTTGAAGAGAGAAAACATGATTTTCATAATAGAAGATTGCCTAATTATAACATAAGTATTCCAGTCGATATATCCGCATTGTTGAGTATATCCTACAAATGCTGATTTGACAATCCAGCTTATAATTCATTTCTGTGAATAGACAATGAATTACGGCATTACCCGTATGCTAAGACGCATTTTTTCCTGCTAAAAATCCATCTACGACTTAGCACTGAAGGGCTTTGTCGTAGAGAGAATTTTCCAACTCTCACGATCCCCAGTCACGAGATACAAGCAATCAGGAACCACAGACATATAATATAACCGTCCTGGGTATGACGAGAAACTACATTCGACAGAAGACCTCTGAGGTTTTGACGAGCGTGGAACCACCTTTTAATTGCTAACCCGAGGTGGCAGCACCTGTTAGGTTCCTAGATATGGGCAAATAGTTAACCCCAAACTGGGATCAAAACACTATGAATGCGTAAAAAAAAAGGTTTTAATACCAGCAATAAAATTTTGAAGGAAAAATTTTTTACCAGCAATACATTTTTGAAGAAAAAAACGTTAGCAGCAATAAAAAATCTTGTCTGCATTAAATAACCCATTGAGGTTGATATGCCGTAAAACAGAACAAAACAAAAACATATTATAAACTGATGCTCAACTCCACGAGAGCACCTCTTTACGACTGTTTGGTCTCACACTGTCCGCTGACCTGAGATGGAACAATTACATTGAATCAATAGCTTCATCTACTGCAAGGAAAGTTGGTTCTCTATATCCCGCCAGAAAGTTTTTCTCGCCCTAGTCCATCCCTTAAATCTATAAGTCAACCATTCGCCCTTGCATGGAATATTGCTGTTATATATGGTCGGAAGTCCCCGCTGTTCGTCTTGGGGTCCTCAACAAAATCCAGAGACGGATATGCAATGTTGTTGGCCCTGAGCTGGCATCTCGTTTACAGTCGACCTCAGATAGACGTGCTGTCGCCTCCCTCTGTCTTTTCTACAAATACTTTCACGGTAACTATTTTCGCTCGTTCCCAAACTGCATGAATTTAAACGTACCACAAAGTCGGCAATTCAGTCTCATCCTTTCACTGTCGAAACAGTTAAACATAGTCGTCTCTTCTACTCCAACACCTTCAGTCTCGCACTTCCTGTCTTTGGAACTCCCTTTCTCTTACTTGCTTCCCTGATAGCTATAACCTCCAACTATTCAAATGCAATATCAATCGACATCTCCAGATACTTTGATCTATTCTCCGTCCTTCTCTTCATCCTTTTCCTCTTTCACATCTCTTTACTCTTGCTCCCACTCTCTGTAACCCCTTGCGTGCTAGTGGCACTCCAAACTTGCTTGGGGTGAAAAGCTTAAAATAAATAAATTAATAAGCCTACAGTTATCATTCCTATTACCATATTAGCAGCATAAACCGTCTTCGATCAGGTATTTCACTGGGAATTTTTGCCGTTCAGTTGGAGCAGTTTAAGTTTAAAGTCGGCTCACCTCAAAATCAACATTAGTAACAACATTTGGGTGCAACTGAGGCACATCCCCAAATAGGAGTTAACACTTTGAATAGGGGGTGCCCTATCAAACCGAAAAATTTCACCGAAATCGGATGAAAACTATGGAAATGCTTAAGCAACATCTGATCACACACACACATTTTAAGAATTATAGTGTTTTGCGAAAAGAAAACCAGTCTTATTACTGCACTTTGTGTACTATTATGAAACAGAACAATTTGAAAACCTGGATTATATAGAAGGTGCGAGAGAAATACAAGGGATAAAATACTAGCATTACAAAGATAAGAGCTAGAAAAGATATAAATTATTTATGAAATGAGATATTAAATCCTCAAATAACTACCTAATTATAGGGACCGTGCTAGGGAAGTGCTAGAAAAGATATAAATTATTTATGAAATGAGATATTAAATCCTCAAATAACTACCTAATTATAGGGACCGTGCTAGGGAAGTGCTAGAAAAGATATAAATTATTTATGAAATGAGATATTAAATCCTCAAATAACTACCTAATTATAGGGACCGTGCTAGGGAAGTGCTAGAAAAGATATAAATTATTTATGAAATGAGATATTAAATCCTCAAATAACTACCTAATTATAGGGACCGTCTGACCCTTTGTAGTGTCTTAGCATACGAAAAATACTATAAGTGAATACACGAAAACAAAAAAAATCTTTTCTAAATATTCATCCACTAAAAGACCCAAGAGCCACTGAAGTTAAGTGTAGATTCTGAGGATATATAGGATCTAAAGTTTCTGGGACATATAATGAGCAAGAAGGGCTTGGAGAATCGGGTATTCACGGGTCGAACAGAGGCAAAGAGAGACAAGGGAAAGCAGTGCGTGACATATCTGATGAGTTTGAGCAGGTGGATGATAGAACGTGTTCTGGGGGAGGAAGCAGAGGGAAGGAACTTGCTTAGAGATGCAAGGGAGGTGGAGAATCATAATCACCTATGCCCCGAAAGGACATGGCACATAAAAAGAAAGACAACGTTTAGTTAGTCCTAGACTTGAAGACATTAAGATTGTAGCGGCCCTAGAAGCATCCACTTAAATGGCTTTCCACAGAGTGGCAGTACCCGGGAAGAAGTTGTCTGAGTGGAACTTCCTCTTTACAAATGGAATACGAAAGGAATGAGGATGATTCAACCCCGTGTACGTGGCACGGCACGGCAAGACCTAGTTGAGCTACTGTAACTATTCAATCTGTACAACGAGATGATGCAAAGAAGCGCAGAAGACCTACTAGGATTTATCACCAACGGGCTTTTCGTTACTACACGCTTAGTAGATAGTACTGTATTAATGGAAAATGCACAAAGAAAATTGAAAGAACTGTTAGACAAAGTAGATGGGAAAAGCAAGAAGAAAAAAGGACGTTACTTTTAAGAAGAGGGGAGTGCAGAGTAGTAAGCAAAAAGAACAGCCCAAGAAGTTAGTTACACACTGGGGACGTCAAAATTCAAAAGTCGGATATTCAAAGACACAGAAATAGCGAAAGAAATTTTTCTGAATGTCTGTTACACTATCTCCATGTTGGGATTTTGGGCCAGCTGGATTCTGATGTCGGCAATGCGTACAATAAGAAATACAAAACCTGTTAAATCTAATAAGGCAGGCATCCTATGAGAATTTCAAACTCACAGGATATATCGAAGGAAACAGAAACAAAGGAAAGCGGCAAGTGACTTGATCGCTTTGATCAAATGGATGCAGGACGAAGTTCTATGCAGAAGTATTGCAGAGACGAAAGAAAAAGAGGAAGGGTGGAAAGAAGGCTTGGAGAAAGTATTGCTGGGAGAAATGAAAGACAGGATGCGCGGAAAGAAGCCTTGCAGCAATTACTGCAGAGAGCAACAAAGGACGGGATGCGTGGAAAGAAGGCTTGGAGAAAGTATTGCTGAGAGTAACGAAAGAGAGGATGCGTGCATTGTTTTTTTATCAAACGTTGACTTTGGGTTGTCTAAATTCTCAAAACATTTGTCTGACATGAAATGGGTTAGAATGGGTTTAGTTCTTACTTGAAAAATGTTCAGATGATTTCAGTTTTATCTTCATTTCACAGCCGGATAATCGAAGTTCAGAAAATTAGAGTACGGATAATCAAGAAAGTGCTGCGGAATGGAAATGTATTGCAATTCGTTTTAATACAAATTAGGGGGAAAAGGTATTGTAGAAAAGAGCAAAAGAAACATTCATTTTTGTACCAAAACCAAATGTCAAATCTACTTGGGTTTTTTTTTCTGTTTTGTTTTTTTGATTTTTTTGTTTTTGTTTTTTTTGTTTTTGTTTTTTTTAATAATAATCATGTTTCTTCATTAGAGTAGAGGGAGAACTGTGAAGAAAATTTACATCGAAATCATTTATTTATATATTTATTGTTTTTCATCTTAATGAGTAAATAATCCGACATTTTGTAATTATCGTTAGTAAAAAGTACTTTTTGGTTTGTTTGTAGTCAAGAAGTTAAACCCTTGGGAATAAATTGCAGGCGCTTTTTTTTTTTTTTTTTTTTTTTTAAGATTTCTTATGAGTTTCACGGTCGGTTCAGTAAACGGAAACTTTAACTCTAAAGGGAATTAATATTAATTTATCCTTACATCACAAATATATAAATAAAAGAATGAGAATTTGGATTTTTAGTTCAGGGTCATATGAAAAAAAATACCTTTTTTTTTCTTTTTGTTATATTTGCGCGGTAGTTGGTAGAACGCATATTCCGAAAGAGCATAAGTGATTTTTTTTTCTAAAATGAGAAAAATACCTTAAGAACAAAAATGCATAATATGATTTTCTAAAAAATTGTGACCTGACTTCACCAAAACTCTTTGTATCAGAATATCAGTTTTCTCATTTCAAAAATGGAAAAACATGCAAAATACATGTATGTTGACTTACGCCCTTTCCGAATCTCGCCCAGGATAAGTGCTTTTTATAAGGTTCTGTTCAGACTGGTCTCGCCGCCGAGCGCGTTAGAGAAAAGGAATTCAAAAGACATCACCTGAAAGTGGAATATTCTCCAAATGCTTCTGTTTTCGTTGCGTTCCCAATAACATAAAATTACATGCAAGGATATTTACTAAGATTAGTAATGCTGACAAAGACGATCGAACTCACATCACAGCAGAGTGACGAAAACGCTAAATATCCTGGACAGCATCCAAACTAGATAGATAGATAGATAGATAGATAGATAGATAGATAGATAGATCGATGTATGATTGGATAGATGGATGAACAGAATGAAATATAGATAGATAGATCTTTAAAAAATCTAACTGTTCATATCTATCTATCTATCTATCTATCTATCTATCTATCTATCTATCTATCTATCTTTCATTTTGTTCATCCATCCATCCAATCATACATCTATCTATCTATCTATCTATCTATCTATCTATCTATCTATCTATCTATGTCATTATGTTCCTATTTATAAATTTCAGTCTCTTCATCAATCTGCCTGTCTGTCTGTCTGTCTATCTATCTATCGCTGTCTGGTTTTCTATCTATCTATCTATCTATCTATCTATCTATCTATCTATCTATCTATGTGTGTATGTGTATCTCATTATGTTCCTATACGCCTCTTATCCCCAAGCTATGGGTTAATCAATAAGATTTGTATCAGCAAACTATTATTACAATCAAAAAGTATTTTCTGGCTTTAAATAACTTGCAAAGGGTTGGTAAGACATAGAAAACGAATCAATAGACCAATTAATCTGTTCTTTTAAGAAGGAAAAGTACTTGATAAAGTTCCACTCCTACTCTCCGATCTTTGAATACATTTGCATAAAAAGAGAAAGTGCTCTTTGAATGCAAATGAGGTCACAAATGATGAATTAAAAATTTACACACTGAGAAAGTTCAAAATCATGCAAAAACATAATGCAAAACCTAGATCTAGCTGGTTCATTCTAGAGGAAAGCAGGGTCCACTGGTAAGACAAACTTTGAACAGAATCGTGTTAAGTATTTCAAAAGCAAGAGAGATATTCGTAAGGGACGATTCTAATTTCCCTGAAAATATTGGTATACAACTTCATAACATGTGTACTGAATGTAGTCAGGTCTCTCTTGGGGCTAGCCTAAAATAATCATTGAAGACGCAAGACGTTGAAAGTTCAATTACTGCAAGAGGTGCCCTGCCTTGTCACATCTACGCCAAAGGATGTAAGACCACAGCAGGGCTAAATAGCCACATCTGCGTTGCACATATTTAAGAATAAAGCAAGTGATGGCATTACTCGAAATTGGGTCGCCTACATCATGTATGTTTGCATGAATGTAGGTTTAGATATTCAAACTGTCCAGTTTTAAACAGGCGACTAAATATGTGTGCATTTTCAAATAAAATCTCTTTGAAGTCTCACTGAACTTCGGTGCCAAACGGTCTGCCAAAATTTCCCTCTGCTAATTTCTCAGCATGAAATCGGTGTTGATTCCAAGAGGTCTGCTTCCCGCTTATCCGTAGATGGATTAAATATCAAAAACGATCAGCAACAGAAAACCTAATTTCGTTTTTATATTTGAGCTTTAAATTATAAAAATAATTGTTATTAATTTTGTTGGCTTCAGCTCGTATTTACATCAATGGTAAGCTTTACGGAAGGCCTACAGACAAAAGACCCCTTGGCCAATTAAACTTTATTCTTATTACATATCATTTTTTCGTTGAACCTCAAATGACACCAAGTCTGGTCTATTCTCCAAGATTTTTGTGGCCCAATTTTTTTTCAGTTCATCCTCTAATAATTCTGCGCAAGGATCTTCGAAATTGTTCCCAGAACAACGGTTTTGCTGGCAATGAATGTATTTAATACATTTTCTTTGGTTTGTAAACATTATTATTACGAGTATGACAATGTCATAAAAACGATTACATATTTTGTTAAGTTTCTGATCTTATGAGATTCACCCATGTGAGATGCGAAATTGTCCATTTTTTTTTATAGTTTCTATTGAATTCGTACCTTGAAAAATAAAGGCAATTGTTAGAAAGTTTTTTTTCATATTGAAATGCATTGAAGCAAAAGTTTCGAATGTATTTAGATTCAATATAGCTGAGATTCAGAGTTCAGAATTAAATAAGATACGAATAAAACTTTCATTAATCAGTTCCCTTTATATTTTTTTAGATAAAAATGGCAACGATAAAGCCTAATTTGAAACAAGATCACTTAGTGGACAGATGTATATAAGTGCCTCGCAAGAAAGGCTTGTAGAAATACGACCGCAATCTAAGAACCGTAGTAATAAAGGAACGAATTAATTAAACGGTTTACTTTGGTCATGAACTAATTTTGTAAAACTTTCGCGTTACCTTGGTTATTTACTTTTGTTAATTTTACCCAAAAATCGAAACTGATTAGTAATATTCTTTTCTCTGCACATTTTATGATCTTTGAGGGCAAGAAAACAAGTTACTGCATTTTTATTAATGCTGCATGGTGGATGATAAAGAATTTTGACATAAACGTCAAAGTATGAATTTAGTAATTAATGTTTCTGCCATTGGTTCAAGATTGCCTCAGTACGATGTGACATTGAATGGAACAAGGTCTTTATTTTCTCATTGGGATTTTTTTTCCCATTCTTCTTGATAGTAATCACAGAGCTCTTGGAGAATGCGTGATTTTCGTTGGAGCACTTGTTTCTTCATTTCCTACCAAAAAGGTTCAGTTATTTTGAGATCAGGACTTTGTACTGAGCTGGATTACAAAAGTTGAACACGTTCATCTACAAGCAATCTTTTTCTTGCACGGGATGTGTGGCAAGGAACACGGTCACGCTGAAAAAATGTCTCTGTAGTTTGGCAGAAGATTAGACAGTAGTAAACTAATATAGTTTTCGTTGTTTTAAGTTTCCGTCAACTTTTACCAATTTTCTTCCACCATCGCTTTTGACGCAACCACACGCCAAAGTAAAAAGGAATTCTTTTTTCACAAAATGTATTGTACGTTATTACAGAAAGTACTAACGTCAAAGTATCAAGTTAGTAATTAGTGTATCTGCCAGGGTCAAGGTGGATCTGGAAACACCAATTGTGAGGTGGTTCCATGCTCCTCAACACCTTGCTGCCGATGTAATTTATCGTCATACACTTCGTTTAGAGTCAAGCATTGTCTATCCTATATATATTCATAATTTTTTTCCTTTTTATTCCTTCCCTTTGGTTCACAAGACAGTTTCATTCAGTGACCCTCTACCTTCATTGACTCTTGGGCCTTATATTGTGAGAACAAAAGTTTTTAAAAAAATGTATTGTCTGAATAATGATATTCGAGACCTACTGGCTGGTCACTATTATCCATTTTCTTTTTCCATTATTATTATTATTATTAAAATTATGCGAATTTCCTGGTATTATTTGCTTGAATTCTCCATGAATAAACACTGTTTTCATCCCAGCGGGAATTAATTCCATTTCAAAACATCTGCAAAAGGAATCACTGGGTGCAATTTGATTCGTTGCTCTATTTACATCCTTGGAGATTTGAAAACATTTTTTTTAAAAGTGTTGCTTCCGGCGCCAGTGCGATAAACAGGCCAAACACATCACGCGTGTCAAAACGTCGTGTTTGCCTCGGTCAATCTAAGGAGACGACGGCAACTTGATGTAACCAATCCGAAAATTTCTGTCTAGCATGTTGAAACACAAGGTTGAATTTGATCCGTCTTCCTCATGGTGAGGGATTCACGGCTCAGCTCGACAATAATTGAATAAGCATAAGAATATGTATGTAGAACAAAGATTGTATTTCGGCAAGGAAAAAAAAAGTTCAAGATCGACAAAACAGCTGGATGGTAATGTTTTTAAAGCCATTAGTTTTTGCAATCTTAGTGCGCGATATCAGGAGATGAAGTACTAATAATAATTAATAAAATTAATAATAATAAACATTTAATTTAGTATTTCTTTAGTTTAAAATATTCGCTTTGTCTAATTAATTGCGCTATATATAGTGCATACATTTGCATTATTCATGGCGATATTTTGAAATGTATTCGTTTTTAGTTTTTTATGTAACGTAATAAAAATTCGTTTTCGTGCTTACATTTTGAGATACGGACTGATTGTTTATTTATTAATTTACTTTGATCCCTGAAGGTAATTACAATTATTTACAGTTTGGGATTTTATTGTTTTAGACAGATGCAGTTTTCTTTATTATCTATGATATTCTTAGTGTAATCTGTTGTTTATTAAATATCCTATACGTGTTTAGAAAGAGTCGCTCTGTTTTGCTATGTGTCAAAGATGTTTGTGTTCTTAGTTTCTCGGTTCCCAAGGTTTAAACAAATTAATAAGCTACGAATATGCACGTAAGTGTAATAATAATAATAATAATAATAATAATAATAATAATAATAATAATAATAATAATCAACAAATAATAAAATAATCAATAATAAATGCTGAGTAAACAAGATTATAAAATAGCCCAAAATAACCTCATTCGGATCCACAATGATTCCTAGTCAATAGCCTCTATAATAATTTGAAATATAACCGTTACCGCCTACTCAATAATCGTTAGGATAACACAATAGGCAGTGTTACCCATAATTCATCATTAATCAGCATATATATAAAGTCGTGTCAACACATAAATCCTATGAACTGAAAATAGCATTCAGATCATAAAAGTATAGTTTATCTCACACACACACACACACACACACACATATATATATATATATATATATATATATATATATATATATGATAAAAATATAGATTGAAGGAATGTTATAACGGGCATGCATAATTGGATGACAGAAAATGAACAAGGATGAATAAAAAAGGGGTCAAATATGGCTTAATTTCTGTCTGGATTTGGGAGATGGGGAGTTGATAAGGAGTTTCTTTTTGCTATCTTTTTTTTCATCTTCTTTTTTTTTTTGCTGTCTTTTTTTTTTGCTATCTTTTTCTTTTTACCTATCTTCTTTTTGATATCTTTTCTTTTTTTGCAACCTCCTTTTTGCCATATTCTTTTAGCTATAGCTAAATATGTGTCTAGATTTGGTGTTAAAAAAGGGTTTTTTTTTTTTTTTTTTGCTATCAATCTTCTTTTTTGTTTTCATCTTTTTTGCTATCTTCTTTTTGCTATCATCTGGATAAAAAAGTGTCAAATATGGCTTAATTTCTGTTTGGATTTGGGGAATGGGTAGTTAACAAGGAGTTTCTTTCTTTTTTGCTATCTTCTTTTTTTGCTATCTTCTGGATAAAAAAGGGATCAAACATGGCTTAATTTTTGCCTAGATTTTGGGGCTGAGAGTTAATAAGGAGTTATTGTTTACACAACTTAAATCCGGACTATTTTCTTCATCTGTTGTGCTTTTATCATAACCTTTCGACCGTTGTGTCCTTCATCAGGTGTATATCGATCTGGGTAATCTACAGGGAATTAGAAACTGAACCCTATATATAGATTGTTCTAATTCTACTGCACATGAACTCAATAATAATTGTGAATTCAATCCCTGGGCTGGTCAATGTGTACTTGAACTCAATGTAAATGGGCGAGAAATAATTAAAAAGAAGTGCTAAAATAAGAACTACATAAAAATCCCAAGACATGAACAGTGGAACGAGATCAGTCTAACCCCATCTCAGATTAAATAAAGGGTTCAACACAGAATTCCCTGTAAGTTACCCACATAGATATACATCTGATGAAGACCAGTGGACACAACAGTCGAAATGTTGTGCGATATCAATAACAATGATGAAAACAACAGTCTGAATATAAATAGTTTCAATAAATATGATTTAGTGCCACAAGGGATAGAAGGTCGTGGAGAGCCATGAACACGCACGCCCTGAAAAGAAACGGCGCATAAAAGAAAGATAATAACAACAAAAATGTAAAATAGTAGCCTGAATGTAAATAATTTAAATAAATAAATCTTTTCCTTTTTTATTTCAATCTATGCATAAACGTTTCGTCAAAGACAATGTCTTTCTTCTGTTTGCTTCTGGTAAGCTTTGAGGATTAAAGCAAAAAAAAAAAAAGCAAAAAAAAAAAAAGCAAAAATGTCTAATTTCGGCTGATTGAACACTGAAAAAGAAGCAAGAATATTTGACCAAATTTGCACTTCTGCTGAAAAACTATTTCATTGGTCACATCTGCTAAATGTGTCTCTCATTGTCTGGATTCGTACAAATTAGGAAGTTTTTGCTGAGGAGACATCTTTCCATGTTAGTACATCCCTTAAACACACAAAAAATAAATAAATAAATTTCATTCTTGTTCCTGCAGATGTGACGGTGAGGGTGCAAGTGAGGGTGCAAGTGAGGGTGGGAGGTTTACATTTTTTAATGACCTATTTGTTTACACCGATGACCTTCGCCTCTTTTACTTCATTCAACTTCCTCAAAATGTTTGTTTTGAAACTGAATTTGTCTTTTCCTTGTCTTTCTTCTTTGGCTTTTATTCTTCTTCTTTCTCGTCCGATCTCCTTCTTCGTCGATTTTTCTGACACTATCCATTTTCGACATTTAATTTTCTTTTTACTATTTTGATTTCCTGATCCACTTCTTGTTCTTTGTAAATTTTGCTATCTTCATCTTTTTTGCTATCTTCTTTTTTTTGCTATTTTTTTCTTTTTTGCTATCTTTTTTTTGCTATCTTTTTATTTTTTGCTAATTTTTTTCTTTTTTACTATCTTCTTTTTTTTTGCTATCTTTTTCTTTTTTGCTAATTTTTTTCTTTTTTACTGTCTTCTTCATTTTTGCTATTTTCTTTTTTGATATTTTCTTTTTTGCTATCTTCTTTTTTGCTATCTTTTTTGTTGCTATCTTCATCTTTTTTTGCTATCTTTTTGCAACATTTTTTTTCTATTCTTCTTCTAGTTTATCTTTTCCTTTTATTTTCTGAATCGCTTCTTCCATATTTCGTAAAGGTTTCTATATTCTTCTTGTTCTACTTCTTCTTCTTTTTGTTCTTGTTCTTGATCTTCTTCTTCTTTTTGTTGTTGTTGTTGTTGTTTTTCTTCTTCTATGTATATATATATTCTTCTCCCTTCCTTTTCTTTTTTCTGTACTTTTTCTTAGGCATTTTATCTTCTCATTCTTCCTTTTCCTTATTTCTCTGCTTTTCTTCATGCAATTCCTTCCTTTTTCATCAATTCTTCTTCTTTCTTCTTAGCGTCTCTCTTTCGCAATGTTCTACGGTCATCATTTATTTTGTCAGACTTTCTCTTCGTTTCCTTCAACTTTCCTCCATTTTCTCCTTCCCCCTATCCCTTCGTCTCCTTTTTTGACTCTTCTCCATTTTCTCCTCCAACTTTCCCTTCGACTCCTTCATCTCTTCTCAATTTTCTCCTCTCCCACCTTTCCCTTGGTCTCCTTCTTTATTTCTCATTTTTCTCCCCCAACCTTCCCTTCGTATCCTTTTTCATGTCTTCTCAATTTTCTCCTCACCCTTTCACTTCGTCTGTTTCTCCATTTCTCATTTTTTTTCTCCTCCCAATTTTCACTTCGAATCCTTCTTTATATCTTCTCAATTTTCTCCTCCCACTTTCTCTTCACCTTTAGTCTCCACCCTCCTTTATATTCCTTCCACCTTATTCACTTCTCAAACTTGCCTACTGTTTTCTTTATATAATCTTACTGCCTTATGTATTCAACTTCCGCTCTTAACCCATTATGTCCCACTGTCCTATTTTTTTTTTTAGAATTACGTAATTAATACAGGATATTCATTTTTATTTTTGTAATTAATTCCAGATTTTACGGTGAGCATCAATGGTCTAATCATTCATATAAAAACTTTAAAATTCTACTTTCTCTTTAGAGTTTTTATTCTTTGTTTTCATCCTCATTTTTTTCTTATTTGCCCAAACTTTATTCTGGCATTTATTCTGTTTTTATGACCATATTTCCCGCCATATAACATAAGCCATCGTAGAAAACGAATCTACCATTTGTTAAGAAACATTTAGGAAAAAATTAATAAACTGATAATTCAAACAATATATGGGTAAATTGCCGCCTAAATTAAGCAGAAATTAAAATAACACTGATATCTCATTGTAACATATATTTATCAAAATTTCACAAAATATCTTGAAATAATAAAGAGTAAATTTATTCAATAAAATTGCCATTAGCTTCAACCACGGCCTCCAAACGACCTCTGGACTGTCTCTTTGCTTAAGTTGGTGAATGCTGCCATAATACTTGCCTTCAGTTCATCTTTGGTCTTACAAGAAGTTTTGTTGGTCTCTCGCTCAACTGCGCCCTACAGATAACCCTCAAGGGGGCTGCAGACAGGGAAGATAGGTGGCCAGATATAAGGGGTGATGTGGTCGCAGAAATTGTCTAATAGCCATGACTGGGTTCTCCCGCTTGTGCAGCATGGTGCAGAGTCCTGTTGTTAAACATAGGATGTTTTAGCAACGACCCTTTTGACCCAGAGCATCACTACCTTCTCAAGGTACTTGATGTGGGCCTCTGTGTTGATTCTAAGGCACTCACCAACACATTTGGGAGTTATTTCCTTATCAGAACGAATGAGTGTTCCGAGCTGCCGTACCTTCGTACTCACCATTGGACTACTCCAATTCATTCCGAATCTTCTGCACTGTTCTCAGATTGACATTCAAACACTCTGAAATGTTCATAGAAGACCCTCGAGCTTGAATGCCAAGCAGTGCACTATGCCGTTTCCAAATTTCTGGCGAAGTGAATTATGTCATGATTGTCTTTTACTCACAAACGGTGCCCAACTGACCCTACTATACTGTGCTGCCATCAAAATCAAAAACAAACAAGGCGCATGCTCGAAATTACAAATATAAAATGGCAACAATTTATCCATCACACCCTGTGTGTGTGTGTGTGTGTGTGTATATATATATATATATATATATATATATATATATATATATATATATATATATATATATATATCGTCGGCTTCATCTCGTATCCAAGAACTTAATTTCTTCTTTGTTGGTCGCTCCATTTATGATGATGGCGTTGATGACTAAATTCGCAGCCAACGTGAAGGTTCAGGTCTATGTCTATAAGCTTTCTGTTTTACAAAAACCTGCTCCCGTCACCACAATTCCCTATCGCCGTTTGGCTCTGCAAGAATTGGTTGTAGGTGAAAGAAAATCAAAGTAGAAGAAAGTGCCAATGGCGTGAATTTGCTTGAGGTGAACCTCAACCTATCAGAAAGTGATCCACACACTTGATTTCATGACGTTCCTCTGCGGCACATATGAAATGAATTATGCAGAATCCAGTTATGAACGGACTTCCGCTGACTGTTATAATTTCGAGTGGCGCCTTCTGTAGCATGTCCGTCATGCGTAGCCCTCTGCATCCGTTCATCCAACCGTTGAGTTCTGTTGTAATCGTCATCAGCTTGTTCCACCGTTGAAGTTTTTGGGGTTGTTCGCGTTTAGTCTAGATCCTCGTCGTCGACCTTGCCGCCAAATGTGACCTTACCATATATATATATATATATATATATATATATATATATATATATAGTGTATAGAGGCAGCAGATCATAAAGCCGAATCTATTAAATATTGATACCATAAAAATCCGAATGGAATTATAAACACTCCTTTAATAAAAGCAACTAAACAACTAAAAAGTAACAAAAATATTGTTATCCGACGAGCTGATAAAACTAATACTTTCATTATTTAAACAAACATGAGTACCACTCAAAATTACAGGCCATTTTAGACGATCACAATAAATTTTAAAAGTTAACTAATATCACCATCTTTCAACTTAATAACCATATCAATAAACTTATTACTGCTAACAATGCTGAACTAAGATCCTATAAACTTCAAAACATTATAGGTGACTATCAACCTGGATACTTTTACGGAAATGTAAAAATCGATAAAAAAAATCATTCTTTTTCACCTATCATTTCATAAACACCTAGAGCAGTATATTACCTTCAAAAACCCTTAATAAATTAATTACTTCATACCTCCTAAGTAAATACTGTATTAACTCTACAAACGATTTTGTACAAATTCTTCATACTGAAAAACTAAACAACCAAATAATCGCATCTTTGGATGTACAAAATTTATTTACTAATGTTTCCGACCAGGAAACGATTGACATCATTATTCGTGATGTATTCAATCACCCTTCTCCCCCACCCATCAATATTAAACTCACTATTTAAAAAAAATTATTATCAGCATGTACCACTCCAGTACCTTTTCATAACCCCCTAAGGCAATATTTATACTCAAATAAACGTTATCGCGATGGGATCTCCTTTAGGCCCCCTTTCTTCTAATTATTATATGGCACATTTAAAAAATAAAATACTTAATGACACTAATAAACCCCTAAAACGACTATATATGTAAGATACATAGATGACATTTACATTTTAGCTAAAAATATTGATCAAATTACACAACATAAAAACAAATTTGAAAGTCATTCCGCCCTCAAATTGACACTAGAAATTAATATTAATAAAAAAAAATTCCATTCCTTGATGTACTTATTGATTCCATCACGCATAAATTTACTTCTAATTTAGTTCTTAGAAAAACATAGCTATGTACAAAATATTAGACAGTTATTAGTTGATAACACAACAATAAACACACATGCACACAGTAAAAAGAACCTGAAGATATTAGAGGCCATCTACATTAAAGAAAAACAACCGACACTCAACAAAATTACATTTCAAACTAATCACAACATATTACAATGCATTTAAATATATGGTTCTGTTGATAACATTTCTTTCTCTCACGTAGTCATATACGACGTCATAGAAGCGCATTACGAATTTACGACCTGCGCCTGCTATCCCGCAACCGTTATCGTCACATAGCAAACTTCTATCTAAACAAAACAGAATGTCGTCTCTGTTGTAATTTCCATAAAACCAATCTGATGATCGCTCATGTCAGCCGAAAGCTTAGATCGACGACGAATATAATAAAGAAATATCCAAGTGTTAGACAGTTTTTGTCTTTATTTTCTCTTGAAACTAAAGCCATTATACAACGCCTAGAAAGGTTCATGATAAAATATAATAGACATTCGTTGTCTATTATAATTAACAATATACGTTTGAACAGTATATATATATATATATATATATATATGTGTGTGTGTGTGTGTGTGTGTGTGTGTGTGTGTGTGGATAGATAAATAGATAGATTTGTATTTTAATAATATTTTGATTTGTAATCATAAATGAATTTTATATATTTAATTCTAGGAATATCAGAGTACAAGTTTATTAAACAGGGGCTCAAGTGTTAGTCTAATACAGATTGCCTTACTCTACTGAATACTTTCTGGAGATTTTTGAAAGAAACCATTTCGTTTTAAATGGCGGGAAATGCAGTCATTTTATAGCGTCATCTAGACCAATGTATTTTGCGTCTTCCTCTGCATTTATGTCGTCTGTGTTAATTCGTAAATCTTCTCCGTACTTTAAAAATAAAAATTGAATTATCTAAAATATTAAAATAAAAAGACTCTAAAATATAAATTATTTAAAATATCCAAATAAAACGACTCATAATAATAGGATAAGTTGTAGTATCAGACAGATAAAAATAAAAAGTTTCTTTACAGCTACGTTTCTTAGAATGAAGTTTTATTTGTCCAAGCCTTTTACGTGAGACACTCAGACACCTTTGTCTACTTACCGGGCCGGTGCCGTGTGTATTTAAACTCTGAGCAATATTAAATAGAAACTGGAACTGTTACCTGTATTGACAAAGACCTGATGAAGCCCGGAGTGCACAAAAACCAAAATGTTGTGATAATAACAACAAAGATGGGAACAATAGTCCTAGCTTAAATAAAAAATTACAAAAATTTAGACAAATTCCTTTTTTTTTTATTTTAATTATATTTTTCTCTGATAAATTCTATTTTTACAAAGATTTATTTAACCGAATAGTCAATATCCAGTCACCAAATTTGGAATTTGAACTCGATCGATTCTAATTTTTATATCTAAAATATCATTTAAGTTAATAATAATCAAACCATATAATAATCAATGTGTATTTATTTATGTATTTCCTGTCCCATCTGTAGTGAGAAGGGAGCTAAATAAGCTTAAGCTAGCAAATTCATGATTACTTTCCTTAATCATTTCAGTCATCAAAATAAATAAAATATTTATCTGACAAAGTTAGTTCCCGAACAAAATGAACCATTTCATTAATGAGTTCCTTTACTGCTACGTTTCTTAGAATCCAGTTTTATTTGTTCAAGCCTTTCACGTGAGGCACTCAGACACCTTTGTCTATTAAGTGATAGTTTTGCTTTAACTTGGTCTTGCCGTATTTGTTGTTCTGTTGCTAATCTATTTCTTCCGGGAGATATTTCCATTTCACAGCTCGATTAAAAATAACTTGAACAAATTTCAAGACCTCGTCTGTTAACTGAGAAAACTTTGATGCATAAAAGTGACAGTCATGACCAGAGTTCTTTGAGTTCTTGTATGCGTGTTAAAAATAGGAACAATTGAAACTCTCCAAACGTCAACAGCGTTGGTATTTTCGATGATACTGAGGAAGGTTCTTGAGATTTGATTTTACATTCTCTCCATACATGACGTGGTGATAGTGGATTCATGAAACCATATAATAATTATCAATGTATATTTATTTATATATTTCCTGTCCCATCTCTATTCGGGAGGGAGATAAATAAACTTAAGTTATTAAAATTATAAGTGATTACTTCCCTTGATCGTTTTAAAAATCTATACAGAGAACATATTTATCTGCATTTAGACAAAATTAGTTCTCGAGCTAAATGAACCGTTTAATTAATCAGTTCTATTTCTCCTACATTTCTTAGATTGCAGTCTTATTTGATGAGGCACTCAGATTTCTTAGATTGCAGTCTTTCAGATGAGGCACTCAGATATCTTTGTTCAGTAACCTTGCCCCAACTTGGTATTGAAATAGGCTTTGTCGTTGCCGTCGTCGTAGTTCTGTTGCTAATCTTTTTCTTCTTAGAGATATTTCCATTTCACTGTTCTATTAAACACATAATCTTTTTAACATTAAATCTTATTAAGCAGAAAAGTAATATTTTAATACTAGGATTAATCAAGGAATTATAGATATCATCGAACGCCTAAGCAATATAAAGGGAACGGATTAGTTAAAAGGTTCATTGAGTTCTATTTTACTTGTTAATTCATTATCTTCTCTTTATTGAATCTCAATACATTATTTCAAGGCTTTTGTTTCATTACCTCTTTTTATTAAAACACTGCCGTCATTTTTTACGGCGCTGGTACACTAATTTTATATTTTATGAGTACTTTATTCAACAGTTTCTTAATTATTCGAACTACACTTGTCTTTTCCGTTGGCATTTTCCTTAAAATGTCCCTATTTCTCGGACGTTTCATATAAGGTATTCTCAGCATCCTTCTGTAGAACCACATTGCCTTTGCCTCAAGTCTCTTCATCTGTGAGAAAATTGTCCGGAATTTGATGCCACATAGGAGGATTGATACATATATATTGAGCATGGCATTTCAGTCGTCTTTTCTTTGTTTCTTACGAAATATTTCTTTTTCTTAATACTTGAAAAATTCGCTTGCATTGTAACAGATTTTGTAAAGGTGTGTAACAATTACGGTAGCGCTAATTCTTAACCCTATGATCCCTGACCACCGTTTTTAAAATGACGTAATACCCAGCCACAGGTTGAACAGTGGCGGAGAAAAATGACTTAATGCACAGCCACCGGTTGAACGGTAGGTAAACACTTGCGTCGTGTTTTGCTATTGGTTGTCTTATTTTGAAGAGCCAGTCAGAAAAGCCGTAATATTCTGATGTCATCGGACGTTATACCAACATGTCCGCGTCTTTTTTGTGTTTTGCGCATGTGTTTTGGATAAAAAAGATCGTTTTTTTTCCGTGAAGCATACAGAGTCTCAACCTGGACCGTCAGGGAAGCAATCAGGGAGTTATATTTTTTTGTAACTATTTTTTATATCCACCGTGAAACATTACATAGCAATTATTTGCGAATTTTGACTCAGGAGCTCAGGCAGAATGGTTTAAATTTTTCAGAAACGCAGGATTCAAAGGGTTAATTATTAAAAATCATGTAGTCATTAACGTAATAAATGCTAACTCATGACTGATATAATAGACTTTTGGGATATAATCAGCTAAAGAAAATTAAATTTACTTCACCTCTGAGACGAGATGGGATTCCTGATGTGCAAAAGTTTGAAAATTTTCTATCGATAAAATGGACATTTTAAAGACATCTTTATAATAGAATGTCAGTTTGTTTTCGGTGTTCAGAGCAGAATTTATATTGGTGGACTGGTGATCGAACAGTCTTCCATCCTGAACGAATTAATAATAGTTTCATACATAATATCCCGTCCTGGGTAAGACAAATAACATCTACGTCCTGTGTAAGACGATAAACTACATCCGACAGCAAGGAGGTTTTGAGGAGCGTGGAGCCACCTCTTAATTGCTGGAGTTTCCAGGTTCACTCTGACCCGGTGTGGTAGCACCTGTCAGGGTCCCAGATATGGGCAAACAGTTAACCCTTAAAAGAGGTCAAAACACTATAAAAGTATAAAAATAGGTATTAATACCAGCAATACGTTTTAGAAAAAATTTACCAGCAATACATTTTTGAAAAAAAAATTACCAGCAATTCATTTTTGAAAAAAAAAATTACCAGCAATACATTTTTGAAAAAAAATATTACCAACAATCAAAATCTTGTCGGCATTAAATAACCCATTAAGGTCAATATGCCGTAAAACAAAACAAGCCAAACCATACGTAGATTTTATTTTGCATTTAAAATGTTTCAGCCGACACATCTGTAGTAACAGCCACGGGAAGAACGAATATTGTGTCTGGTAACAAAAAAGGTTCAGTGTCGGTTGTTGCTGGGATACGAAACCTGATTGATCATTTACTACTTTTATTTTCATTGCCGTTCGAGGCACTGGGAGACAGTAACCGGGTTACTGAAATATTGGCCAAAATGTTGGTTCGCTTTATTAAGTAAATAAACCGAACTTCTTTGAAAAACTCAGTACCCTGAAAATCGTAATATTTCTTTGGTTCTTTGATCATTTTACGCTTCTTGTCCTAGCAAGAAGCTGTAATCTAAATTTAAAGTCCAGCTTCATGGGATTTGGCTCCCCCATGTTTTGTCACTTATTCATAATATGGCTAGGATTAATTCACGACTGAATTGTTGAATAGACAATTTTTGGACTTTAGACCACCGTATGCGTCGAGCCTCCTACGTAAAAAGGTTTTGTTCTACATTTTGAATGCTGTGGACGTACGGATACATACATCGTTTTATATATTTTTTATTTATACGTTATTTTTAATAGAAAATATATGATATATTATAGATAATCCGGTCTATATTATGCCTTTTTTGTTATAAATTTTCTTCTCGAAATGGAACACGATTGGCAAAGAAGACCTTTCTCATTGCTCGAGACTTATTATATGAAAGAAAATTTAACACTTACATACGAATAATATTTAAACCTACCAGCCACTCTTTCTGCTTACAGAGAGATGACTGGTAGCACTTAATGCAAACAGGTTCTAACACGTTTAAATGAAACTAGGTATTAGCCTTACTAAGCGCTGAGAATATGTATTGGCGATAAAAGCGGGAACATTTTTGCTGTTTTTTAAGCAAATTTTCATCTATTGCTGAATCTCTTGCATTTACGCGCCTATACAAACTTCCCACGTTGCTCTTGCGAATATTGACTTGTACGTGCTGGTTGGTGCCTGTTTCCAAATTTTGACTCGTGCTATCTACAGCATCGCACTGTGTCTACATAATGTGTACAAAGAGTTTCAAGGATTTGCTATAAATAGTATCGAAGAGTGTGCGCAAATTGGTTACTGTTCTAAGAGTGAGTATTTTCACTTTGTCTATCAGCTTGTGATGTAAGATAAAGCGCGCCATATGTTTTTTGAATGTTTCAATTTGAGCTGAAAGTTTTCAGTCCATACCATATAATCTAAATCATATAAAACAACTATCACAATGTATTTTAATAAGGTTTACTATATTGAAGGCCCAAAAGCCACTTGAAGTAGATGGTTACAGAATAAGAGGTAAGAGACGCAAGTTTATATGAGATTGTAGCGGGCGGGGAAGCATCCTCTTGGTAGTCACTTTCACAGTTAGTGGCTAGAAGTTGTTCGAACAGAACGTAGTTATCACTAGGGGAATACGAAGGGAATGGGGATGGCTCGCTCTAGTGTAGGTGGAAGGTTTGAATTTGTGAAACTAAAGAATGTAACTCCTCAAAACATGTTCCATGGAAATAGCGATAGAGCAGCAAGAGGCTTGCAACATTTTGTCTGTGGGAAAGTGGTTGTATTGTGGGAAATGGTTCATCAACCACAAGGCTTTTGGACTCTGGACTGAAAAGTATAGAATGGGCAGCTCCAGTCCAGATATGGCAGCAGTACCCCGACTTCGTTCTGACCAGGCTAATTATAAAGGGAGAAGATAGCAAGAGGCGTCTGGTACTTACTGTAGTCTAGGGTGAGTTTAAGTCCCAATTGGCGTTCAGGGCAAAGGGCCGCTCGTTTCTTGCGATAGACAAAAATTCAGGCTCTGATCGATGGTATAATCTATATATTCGTTTTTACTGTGGGTTGGTTTACTTGTTGATCCCAGCATCTTCCATATGCCGTGTCTCTTAGGGCACTTCGACGTGGTGTAATGGTTAGCAAGCTTGCTTCGTTAGATCTGTTACGACTGAAAAGTGAGTTCGATCCTCACTAGGTGCTCCACGCTTTTGGCCGTGTGCCACATCTAAGCTACGCTTAGAAAATTATTATTTCGGCACCTCGAGGCGGTGTAATGGTTAGCAAACTTGTCTCGCTAGAACAATTATGACTGAGTAATGAGTTCGATCCTCAGTGGGTGCCCCATACTTTCGGCCCTGTGCCACAAGTAAGCTACACTATATACCGTGTCTCTTCAGGACGTCAAAACTGGAAAGTGGGGTCTGGGTAGCGGATACCCAAATGTGACAACAGTATTCCATTTTCGGCCTAACCTGTCTCATGTAAAGGTAAAAGATAGCATGAGGTGTCAGGTACTTACTGGAGCGGTACAAAAAGCCGATCATTTTACCGATCATTTTATCTTTAGCGATGGATCGTATATAGGAGTTCCACTTGAGGTCGGGAGTGAGTTTGGGGCTCAGTATCCTCTCAGGGTACGGTGTCTCTTCGAGGGGTTTGATTGACGGTGATGGAATCTAGCCAACCAGTTTTTCCCCACTGAGAATTTAGTGATAGATCGGAAGAGATTTTGGCTGCGAATCTCTGATCGTTAAAAGTTTTAGAGGTGCGCACGAACATCGTCGTATCGGCATAGATATTTACAAATGAATGGAGTATATTCTTAAGTAGATCATTTATATAAATCAGAAAAAGGATTGATCCAAGAAGTGGCCCCTGAGTGACGCCCGCGTTAACCGCCAGAGCCTCGTAGAACTGGCCATTTATAACTACCCTCTGTTAGGAAGTATTTTATAATAGAGAAAACCCCTTTCAGTGGTTCCATAGCTGCAGAGCTTCTTTAGCAAACATTTGTGCCGCACATTGTCGAAGGCCTTCGAGATATCTAACGCTATGATCTTTGCGGTGTGTCTGTGTCGTCAAGGGCCTCACGAATTCTGTGTGTAACAGTAGTTAGGACGTCAGCAGTGGATTGGGCTGATCGAAAACCATACTGCTCGTCGCACAAGAGGTTGTTCCTATCTAGGGGCTCAGCGGCCTTCTTGTTAATTAAGGCCCCCAAAAGGTGGTGGGTGATACTGAGACGACTAATGGGGCTATACTGGGAGGGGAAGTTCTGTCGCCCGTGTTTTTGAAAACAGGGCATACGCTTCTTCACCTTCCACAGGCTTGGAAAAGATTTCTCATTCAAGCAACGGTTAAATAATTTTGTTGTGGTCGGTAATAATTATGGGTTGATATTCTTAAGGACGAACACTGGAATTTTGTTTGAGCCAGTGAAATTTTTGAGGCCACGGCTTCTGAAAAGTTTCGAGACTTCATTTACTGAAATGAGCATATTACTGAAACTGTGCTCAGAGAGATCCGTTCATAATTTGATTGGTGCCTTCCAGAATTCGCGTGATCCAATTTGTTTCTTTTCAATCTTGGCCTGGACAGCTCACGCGTAGGTGCACTTTGTATTTTCCAGAACTCTCTTACAGCGATTGAGGTCAGTTCTGAAAATCGTAAGCGTCAGACTAGAGAGCACCTCGAGATAGATTTTGAATTAATGGTTCCAGTGAGCTATGGCTGCAGTGCATACGGGAGTAAACCAGGGCTGATTGTTTGGTTTTTGCTGGAATTTGGGCGGGGAGGGTGTATAAAACACTCCATTCCAGAAAGGATCCATTCGGAGATTAGGGCAGCAGTTTTGGGGGCAACATATTTGAACGCGCTTGGGAGAGGAGCTTCCGTCAAATGAGGCCGAAAGCTGTCACAGTCTGTCTTCGCGTAGCGAAAAACCATTCTATGGGACGGCAAATCAGGGAATATCATTGATTTCAAGTCAATCTGGACATTGACTCGGGAATGGTCTAAAGTGTCAATGGAGTTAGAACTTTTGCATTGGCTAGGGCAGGATTTTAGAAAAAAAGTCGTAGGTTATTATTATTTGGGTTAGTTCATAGGAAATGGAGAAGTCTCTGCAATATCTGCCTTCCTCATTGGTTTGGACTAACCAAACTTTGTGGCGAACATTGAAGCCACTGCATATGTGAAAGCTGGTCGAGGGAAATTCGGTGAGAATATTGTCAATCCCCTCTGATATTCGATCGAAGATTGCCGACCCTTCATTCTGAGAACGACACAGAGTAAAGATGAATGTGCTACTGTGGATAAGTGCCACGCAGAAGCGCACATACGGGAAATCGGGTTCCTCGTTTTTTGTGTCCTTGCCACAGGGAAACCCGTCCTTGATGTAGGCACCGAATCCGTGACCCTGGCGATTAGGTGGTCGTATTTTGTTATAATGGGTGAGTATCCGTGGATTGAGAGCTCCTACAATGGGACTGAGGCATTGATATCTGTTTCAGACGGGAAAAGGAGGTCAGGTTTAGAATGAAAAAGATGGAGTTCCACTTCTAAAAAGTTTGAACGCAGACCCCTTACATTGGTGTAAGAAATGTTATACCTGAAATTTACGTTTTTTTTTATTTTAATTTTTTTATGAGTTTGCTAGTTTTGCTCGTTTTCAGTTTGATCGTTGGTTTGGTGAATGAGAAACAGATACCCATTGTTGATGCACGCATAAATAACCTGACTCACCCGGAGATACTGCCGTAAAAGTACCCATCATCATGGCAACGAGAGGTTACACTGGAGACTACTGCACAGTCCTGAAATCATTCACAAAATGACAGTATAATAGTGATTTTCCAAGCGTAGCTTAGATGTGGCACAAGGTCGAATGTAGGGGGTACCCAGTGAGGATCGAACTCACTACTAAATCGTAATTGTTCTAGCGAGACAAGCTTGCTAGCCATTACACGACCTCGAGGTGCCCAAATGGCAGTATAATAGTCCCGATATTATACACCTGCTGTTAGGATAGCCTCCTTCGAAGTTACTCGAAGGTTCGGATCCCTGTCTATCAGGCAGATAACGCCAAAATCCAGAAAACGTCAATCTCCAGCACCTTTAATGAGGGGAAAATTAACCCAGGTAAGATTCAGGCGTGATACTCCGAGTGTACATATCTCGTCCTCTTAGAGCAGCAGAAACATCGTACCGGCCAGAGACCTAAGGTACCAAGGCAAGTTCCCATGAGAAATGAAAGACCCACTGAGAGCAGGGGATAAAGAAGGTTGCCCGGGTGCGTGCGTGTGCATCCCCATTCCCCATTTGACTTAGTATCAGAGGCATAGTCGTTAGACTGAGGGCATGCATAGGGAAGTTACTTATTCTATTTGAGAGAAAGGAAAAAGAGTTTGAACTTAAAATGAAATTACTCATGTCACAGACATAAGGTGGGAATTGACAGTTGTTTTGCAAATTCATTTGAACGAGCTGGCCAAGTGGGACCGAGGAAAGATTAAAGACGGGCGTGATTGCTATAAAGTTTTAACTTTAAGTCTCCTGATCCCCTCATTGAAAAGCGTCGATATAAGCACAGGAGCCAGTTTACGACACTGTGATCGACAATTAACGTTAAATTAATGTGCAGATAAAAAGACCCAGTTGGAGAAGTGGGTAACGAAAGTTGCCCGGCTGCGTGCATGTGCATCCCCAACATCTATTTGAGTTAGTATCATAAGCAGTCATTAGACTGAAGGCATGCAAAGAGAAGTTACTTAAAAAAAAAATAAATAAATAAAAAAAATAAAAAAAGCAAGAAAAATGAAACTTTATTTCTACAGGCCGAAGTCCAACATATACCATTTTGGAATCAGACCGACTCCGTGAGCAAATTAAAAACATTTCGAGCTGGATCCGGACCTGCAATCCTGAAATTTCAGATTCTCAAGTTTTCATTACTGCAATTGTTTTCGGTTTGTGCCATCTTAAGTTCTACTGATAAAAAACAATTAAAGGGACACAACTCTCTAATTTTTAATACCTCGTGTTCAAATGAAAAAAAAAATACTGTTCTCAAATTACAGTGTCGCAAAATAAAATCGTCTATGTTTTTAACTTTACTCCTGGAGGCCGCAGCCAAACATATCATATCATTTTGGAATCAGGTCGACTCCGTGAGCAAATTAAAAACATTCCGAGCCGGGATCCAGACCCGCAATCCTGAAATTTTGAATTCCTTAGTTTTCATTACTGCGATCGTTTTCAGTGATTTTCTACGTTATTTTTTGCGATAATTTTTTTGTACGATAAAAATTTTTATAACTTGGAAATAAATTTGAGAATACTCAAAAATAATTGCGAAATCCCGCGAAAGTCACCCATGCAATAAAAATAATTGTTTGCACGTAAGGACCTACGTACATCAAATTGTCTTTAAATCAAGTAGCGGCAGAAAAATTATTGTTGAACTTTTAAAAGGTAAGCATAAATATTAATGTAATACTTAAATGCAGCGATCAATTTTAAGTTTTTGTGCAGTTTATTTCTGCCTATCACATCTACTCCTCCCTACCTATTGTGATGAAGGCCTAACCAAGAACCCTCCAAAGTAGCTACTTTAAATGTCGCCTGATAGGGTGGCTTTTAAGCTAGTTAATTATATTGTTCGGATTGTTATCCTCGTCTATATTGTCGTATTCATGAAGTTTCGGCCGTTGGACGCCTTCTTCAAGTGATATACGTTGAAATTTCGAGTCGAGTCGTTTATTTAGTTATTGTTTTGTATTACCTCAACCAACGCTTTAATCCAATGGGCCATGTGTTTTCGGGGACTTGACCCAAAAAGTTGTGAGTTCAAAACCTGGCCACAGAAGAGGTGAACAAAATCTTGGAGAACTGAGTTAGTAAAGGGAATTAACTGAAATTGAGATATCCAGAAAAGGCATGGTATGTGGAACTAGAACAATCTACCCCCGTGAACTTAATAAAGGGTTCCGTTCCAAATTCCACTCTATATCACCTGAAGAAGGTCGGGACGTACAACGTCGAAATAATGTAAATAGAATATTTCATCTCGGAAATTTAAACATGGTCTTTTTCTTTACGTTTATTTCGAAGCCTTTTATAGGTTTTTTATTTATTTTTTTTATTATATTTTATTTTTATATTATATATTATATTATATTGTATTTTATTTTATATTATATTTTATAATCATATTTATTATTTTATTTTTATTTTTTATGTTTATTTCGAGGCCTTTTTTGCAGCAAACTCCTGGGGAAATAGAAGAAAATTCGCAACTATTATGATGACACAACTGCTTCATTCCTGTCTAAATATTAGGTTGGTGCAAAAATAATGACGTAATAATGTCGTTTTTTGACGTATTTTTTAACGTCAAAAAACGACATTATTACGTCATTATTTTTGCACCAACCTAATAATATGACTGATCGGTTCGATACGGTCAAACTGGCAACAGGCCTCAAAAATGACCTACATTCGTTGTTAATTCGGCAACAAATGGATTGTTAATTTTAACTACCTCCAAAATGACATTAGTCGCGTTTAATCGTCTGATAAAACCCATTTTGTCTTCCATCAACATGGCCGATGGTAACCTCCAAGAGAGTGACTTATTGCGCCTTCTGAGGCTATCGCTTTCAGCTGATATGAAGTGAAAAGTGTATACTGAATCAAATGCTTAATCTGAAGCTAAGAAAGACAATTTTTCTCGACAGAATCTATCTTGCATAGTGATTTTCCAAGCGTAGCTTAGATGTGGCACAAGGCCGAAAGTATGGGGCTCCCAGTGAGGATCGAACTCACTACTCAGTCGTAATAGTTCTAGCAAGACAAGCTTGCTAACTATTACACCACCTTGAGGTGTCTAGATCTATCTTGCATATATCAGAAGTCTACTATTCCTCCTTGCTTTTACTGCCACATCTGGTTTAGTACTCCTGCTATATATTTAGATATTCTTGATAAAATCCAAAGGTCTGGTCTGCCATCTAGGCTTCAATCACTTTCCTACCGCCGTAACGTAGCTTCTCTGTGACTTTTCTATAAATACTTCCTGATAATTGTTCCGATTAACTTTCCTCTATGTTATCTTGACTTTATGAATTTAAACGCAGTACTAGACTAGCGGTAAGGTTATTTTACAGTTGAAAGGGCTGGATGTAACCGCATGTTCTATGCCAACAATTTCTTCTCTCGCACTTCTCGCTTGTGGAACACTCTTCTAGCTTTTGCTTCCCAGTCAACTTCAAAAAAGTAAATGCAATATCAATTGTTATCGTATGTCTTCTTAATTTTTTGTTCTTTTACTGTCCTCTCTCCTTGTTTTTCTCATATTCTATAACACAAAGTAACCTCTTGCGTTCTAGTAGATTTATTGCTTTGGAATAAGTGAAATGATAAAAAAATATATATCGGCCAAAAGCAAAAAGAAATTAAAATATAAAGAAAATAGCCCCAAAATTACATGGAACAACTTTGTGTTTGCTGAACATTTCCTGATTCACTGGTGAAAAATAAATGAGTTATAGCTACGACTTCTAATAAATATTGAAATTATTACCTCTTTAGGAAGTTTATAATATAATGAGCAGAATTTATTAAGTGATTGCCGTATTAAATGGTTTATACGATACGCCAATTCCCCATAAAATAACGCGAAAATATCCCCCGGTACTTAAATGTGAAATTAACATTTGCCCAAACGCGTAAACTACTCGTACTATTCCCAAGGTCATCACCATTATGTAATTTATACTTTATTATTCAATCGGGCTAGTTCGGATATTCCTGAATCTATCAAACCATCACCACGGTCCTGAATCAAGATCGGAAGGTCATAAGGGCGGTATTCTGTGTCGCAACACAGCTGATAAATGTTTCTGGGCGACCAACCTGTTGTTCCTACATGGCTAGGTGTTCGGAGCAGTATTTATTGTTTTGCTTGCGGGCAGTGTCCTGCAAAGCGCATTCTGCGTTCGCGTAAGATTGTAAAAAAATATTGAGGGATGTGTCCATAGAGCTGCGAGAGATGTTAATTATAGATGTCAGCGTCCGAGTGTGGGTTCCATCAAGCTTAGACTCTAGGGTTTTAGCAGTGGCACCATACATTAAAACCAACTCTACAGTGACACGAAAGAATCTTCGTTTGAAGTTTTCTGGTAGATCAGATTTCCAAATTAGATCCATTTTTATTCAAGACAACCCAGACATTAGCTCTGCGAATCTTCACATGATTTTCAGTCGAATTTATTTGGCTTTCTTCGTATGTAAAGGATTCAACAGATTTTATTGCATATTAATTATATTATGAATTTTCGTCCTCAAATCAAACTCATAATGTAACATTAAGTCGAAATAGGAAGTATTTTTATATGCTATCATAAGTTACATAGAATAAGAGTGATCAGTGTCAGCTTAGATGTAACTTATTGGAGTTACACAGTCTTCTTAACAGATTGCTTGACAGACTGTAGCGCACACAAATATATTTGCGAAACGTCTGTATATACGTTCTTTGGCATTCAAGAAATTGTTGCATTTGGTGAAAATGATGCCAAAAACTGAAAAAAAAAATATTTAAAATAAATAATTTTAAAATAAAATGTTTGTCTGCGACTTAGTTGTTGAGTATGGGTTGAGACGGGATTGACGGGAAAATAGGGTCGAGTAAGGAGAGGTGTGGTTGAGGAGACTGAAAGTGGAGGAGGTGGAATGTGACGGAGGAGTGGTGGAGGAAAAAACCGCGGATGCAGGGTGTGGGAAAAGAGTACAGTGACATTCATCAGTGGTCTAAAAAGTTGAACACTCAGCTCTTTTTTTCTTTTTTTTTTTTTTTTTTTTTTTTTTTTTTGTTTTGAGGGGAGGAATTTGTTTTTTATTTTCATTTTCTCTTTTACGTTTTTTTTTTACTCCATCTGTTCAACATTTGATAGCCCTTAGATTTGAGAGTCCATATCTGTTTCAAGTGTTCACACATCTCAATAGAACCTTGCGATAAAAAGCTGAACGCTGCTAGGAAAAGTAGAGAAATCTGAGACCAGACAGGATCACCTGCTCATGGGGAAGTGATTAATCGATTAAATTTTGCTGCGTTACTGAGTTAGCGACATAGAACTCTTCCAGATCGAATATCGTTGTCGATTTTGGTGGTGTCGAAGAGTATGGAAGGAGGGATTTATTGAATACTATACACGGTGGAGTAATGGATAGCGGCTCGGGTTGATGAATCGGAGAGCTGAGTTCGAATTCCACTCGAATCCATTACATTCACTTATGTGCTGATACCCTTGGGAAAGTTATGAATCCTCTTCTTCTCCCTCCAGCTATGGGTAAATAGCAGGCAGACCAGGTTCTATAGACTTGAATGAAAACTGGTCTATCGCAGAAAGCAATGGCAACCTACTGCGGGAAAAATCTGCTTCGTCAGTCATGTTATCGAAGGATATATGATCGCCTTGTATCACGCAGAGCACATATCTGAATGACTACTAAAACTACTGATTATTACTACTACTATTACTGATAAATTGATTTGTATTTTACGGTTTATCAACCTTACTACTACTACAACAACAACTGCTACTACTATTGATGTATTTGTTTTTTTTACGGTTTATCAATATTACTACTGCTGACTATTACTACTACTACCACTATAGACTGATTGTTTTTACAAATTATCAACCTTACTACTACTACTGATTCTTATTATTGCTACTAATACTATTGTCTATTACTATTGTTACTTAAGATTTTTTACGGCTTATCAACCTTGCTACTACTACTGACTAGTTTTTACGGCTTATAAATTTTACTGCTACTACTACTTACGGCTTATAAATTTTACTGCAATTAAAACTAGGAGGCACGTTGGAGTAATGGATAGCAGATTGAGGAATCGGAGATCCGAGTTCGAATTCCAGTCGAATCCATTACATTCACTTATGTACTAATACCCTTGGGAAATATATGAATCCTCTTCCTCCGACCCAGCTATCGGTAAGTAACAGGGCAGATCGGGTTCTATAGCCTTGGATGGCAACTGGTCTACCGCAGCAAGAAATGGCAACCTAATGCGGAAAAAATCTGCCTCATCAGTCATGTATCGAAAGATACATGATCGCCTAAGCATGTATCCCGCATGGCACATAACTGATACGGTTATAAAAAAAAAAAAAAAAGATCCTCAATCGAAAACTTCACTTAAAGGTTGTCTCTAAACTCTGGTCGGAAAACAAGACACATTTATAGAGAAATAAACTCTCGTTTCTTCATTGTTTCGAATATCCTTTCAAATACGAAACTATAGAACACAGATAATATGTTTCGTCTCAAGTGTAAGCGGCTATGCCTGTTTGTAACTTTTCCTCTTTGGAATGTCTGCCTAAATAAATAGAGCTCCTGTTGAAAATAATTTAGTCTCCCATTTGTTAAAGCAATGCAATAAAGTCACTAAGTGGTTACTGAAGGTGAAAGAATCAGAGCGGATAATAAAAGAACTGCATTTAAATAAACAGAAGATGACGATTGACATTGCATTTAAATTTTTGAAGATTGTAGTTGACAGAAAAACTGGAATCCGGAAGAGAGTTCCACAAGGGAGAGATACGAGAGAAGACATTATTAGAAGAGAACTTACGATTGCAACTAGTAATTTCAACAGTGAAATATTTAAACCTTGCTGCAAATATATATATATATATATATATATATATATATATGTATTATAATTCATCTAGTCTTGAACAAGAATCCTCAAGAGAAAGCAGAAAGCACTGGATGGCCTTTTTATCCTTTTTGTAACTCAACAGCAGTACGTATCCACTACTGAGAATCGAAACCGGACCGTTACAATACAACACAAGCATCATACCACTGGTCCAGCGAGTCTTAGTTACAAAGAGGAAACTTGACTCAATATAACGCAGCTACTCCTAATACTCATCCAAGCATACATAACCCAGGAGTAGTTATGAGTCTAGTTAATTGCCTGTTTTTCGTGAAGATTCTTGTATGTCTAAGTGGGAAGCGGATGGAAATGTGTATTTGTAATTGTGTGTATGTGTGTCTGTCTAATTGTGTCTTTTATCTTCACCTTTGTGCGCTCAAGCTGCGCTTCGAAGAATCTTCACAAACCTCAACACACATAGAGTTATCCACGGTTTTAATACATGTGACACGTGTCTGACCAATGAGAACTGACGCAAACATAATTGAAAATACCGATGTTTTCTGTCTTTTTGTTTGTTTTCTCTCAATATCTGAAGAATGTTTAATAAAAGTGAAACATGTTGGGTTGATATTCGTTTCTTAGTGTTTGTTCTATTAGTTTATTATCCTGCAGGATTCCGATCCATATTTGGTCTGCATTTGATCTTTAATATATATATATATATATATATATATATATATATATATATATAGAGAGAGAGAGAGAGAGAGAGAGAGAGAGAGAGAGAGACATACCGGCCGTATTTAGAAATTAAGTATATCTCTACTTTTCAGCAATCATTAACCTGTCTACAGTATTATTATTCTTGAAAATGATTAATAGATTATCCGAAAGCGCTCGACATCAACAGACATTTGGACAATTTTTACACACATTAAGTACAGAAAAGAAAACACTTCTTCTCATACGAGAAAAATATGATTAAAAACTTAACAAAAATACCTTGCCAGACTTGTTCAGCAAAACATGTATTAGAGAAGGATTGGTGCTCAAATACACACACACACACACACACACACACACACACACACACACACACACACACACACATATATATATATATATATATATATATATATATATATATATATATATAATTATTTATTTAAAAATTATAACATAAATATGTTATAAAATCACTACAAAAATAGCCATTTTGTTTCAACACCTCTGGTGTCTTATCAAGTGATGATTTTGAATGTAGATTGTAGAATAATGGTTTTAAAAGTTTCAAATTAATTAACCACCCCCTCGTAAGGGGAAACACTGTTACACGAGCTGAAATGACCAATCAAAATACGAGAATTCAAACCTTTATTCTACAATCTACATTCAACTTGATAAGACATCAGAGGTGTTGAAACAAACTGGCTATTTTTGTAGTGATTTTATAACATATTTATGTTATAATTTTTAAATAAATAATTGTATTCGCTCTACTCTGTATTGAGCACTCTTTTAAGAATAGTAATTGTTGGTTATTGGACTATATTCCGTATACACCAATCATATACTTGGGTATATATATATATATATATATATATATATATATATATATATATATGTACTTCACAACCTTAACTGCTATCAATGCGTTCTAGAGGTCTGAAGATCGCGAGGACGTGGAACTCAGGTAACGACTCGCACTATCCTTTGATAGGTTTTAGCGTTGTGAAGTGTTTTTTGTTCTGTCTAGATAATCTAGGCGTTGAGCACATTTCTTTACTGAGTAAATAGGTGTTTGCCTTTAGGTCATTTTTATATTTTCTTCTTTTCCTTTTCCGAGATTTTCTTTGTTTCGGGTGTTTTTTTTTTTTTTTGGGAAGTTGTCGGTTCGTTTCACCAACGTATTTGTTTTTTCTTTACTAACATACAGACATGCATACATACACACACACACACACACACACACACATATATATATATATATATATATATATATATATATATATATATATATATATATATATATACTTGTATATTATTTACGTCACGTGTGCGCACATAATTTGATAAATGTCCAAAGTATTTCCTGTCGGTATGCCTCTCCATCCACCCGATCTTATAAATACCCACTCATGGCACCCGGTAAGAATGAATTTTGATGTTTACGCTGATCAAGTCATTTGAGCCTAGAGTTTACATGACTGATCTGATATACTCATGGGAGCTAAACAAAAAAAACTGACGTCGTTAAAACATATGTGTGCTCGTGACCCAGTATGGCTGTATATATATATATATATATATATATATATATATATATATATATATATATATATATATATATATATATTGATGCGTTATTAATATTTGATTTCCATATAGCGAATTATTCCGTTTAACCGATTTACAACGGTATGGAACCAATTGAACCGATTAAATGGTTGCCTCGTTTATGCGAAATTTTTAAATGCTTGAAGTTTCAGTTTTGGTATAAAGTATACATGGGACGGAACTTAATGGTGATGCTATGCGAATTGTATCTCCCTTCAAGTATTCAGATCCCAACGCTAAATCACAGACTGCATGAGCAATGGATATTTTTCGACAAAAGTCTACAATCAGGGTCCATAAAACAGGAGTCATAATACGCATGCGCAAAAATGAAATTTTGTTAATACACTGATGGGCTGAAATATATCCTGAGTGGTTGATTTTCTTTTTAAGTGACTACAGTATTACACGAAGAAGTGTTTGACTGGTTCAGATTTTGTAGGAAGATGTGCTTTTATTTCACTGAAAAAAAAATGGTGAAATAATTGGAGGTCCAGACAAAATAGTTAGAGACTGATGAAACATTGTAAAAAGAAAATATAAGCGAGGCTGTGTGCTTCATCAATAATCGCTCTTTAAGGGAATTGGAAGAAATTCTGAAGAATTTAAATTACTTTATGGAATTTCTTCCTGATAGATTGAGAAGCAGTTATCCAAAGACATATTGTTCTACGATCATTAGTGATGGTTGGTCCGCTTATAATAGGTGCTAAATGATCTGGAGTATAATCATAAAGTTATAAATTCCTACATTATTCTGACTGTTATCCTCATCTTCATTGCTACATTTACAACGTTTCGACTGATATACGCTCCGGCCTTCTCCAGGTGATTGGAATTTCGAGCCGAACCCTTTATTTCGCACAGCGGGATAGATTGTTCTAGTTCCACGTGCCATGTCTCGTGCCATGACAGTGTCACCTTCCTTTCAACTACCACCGGTGACCCTCTATGGGCTCGCAAAAGGATAAACGTATATAAATGTTTGGACAAAGAGAGTGGAAAAACATTTTTTTTTTTTATATCTCTGTGTATGTATGTATATATGTGTATGTGTTTGTGTGCGTGTGTATGTATGTGTGTGTATGTTATTATGTGCGTGTGTACGTGTGTGTGTATGTCTGTGTGTGCGTGTGTGCATTCGTTCGTGCGCGTGTGTATTCGTTTGCATATATCAGCTAGGGTCACCTCGAGACGGTGTAATGGTTAGCAAGTTTATCCCGCTAGAACCATTACAACTGAGTAGTGAGGTCGATCCTCACTGGGCGCTCCCTACATTCGGCCTTGTGCCACATCTAAGCTACGCTTGGAAAATCCCTATCATTTGGGTGGGGTGGGGGCGGTGTTCTGTTTCTGCGTCCGTGCCGCAATCTTGATGCAACTACAAAGCTCATTAACCCTTTGGGCCCTGAATTCCTGAACAAATTTAACCCTTCCGCCTGAGCTCCTGAGTCATCATTCGCAAATAATTGGTATTTAATTTTTCACGGTAGATATAAAAATAGTTACAAGACTTTACCCACCGTTTAACCGGTGGTTGGGCATTAAATCAATTTTCTCTACCACTGTTCAACCGGTAGCTGGGCATTACGCCATTTTTCTAGTTTGTTCTGCTATTTACCTCGTAGCTGAGGGGACAAGAGATGGATACATACCTTTCCCAAAGGTACTTGTGAATAAGTGAATATAACACACCTGCATGAAATTCGAACTCGGTCCTCCGATCTCTCATTCCGAGCCGATATCCATCACACTACAATGCACATCTCAGAGTTATTTTAGCAGAAAAAGAAAAAGATAGTAATGCTAAATTATTATTCTTTTATTCGCGATGGTTCTGCGTGATTTTTCTATCTTTAGTAGGCTCTTATCAACATTGGGACGATTATATTTACTTTCTCTAAGTAACCTTTGATCTTTTACCATCCCTTTTCGTCTTTGTTCTAACATTTCACCCCAAGCAAGGCAATAAAGCCACTACGATGCAAGGGGTTACTGAATGTTAGAGAATATGTGAAAAAGCAAAATATTATTAAGGAGAGAGAGAACAATAAAAGAACAGGAATTAAGAAAAAAAGACGATAACGATTGACATTGCATTTAAATTTTTGAAAATCAATTGAAGCCGGAAGAGAGTTCCACAAACGAGAAGATCGAGAGAATAAACTGTTAGCATAGGCCTTACGGTTACGTCTAGCCATTTCAACTGTAAAATGATGAGACCGAGCTGCCAATCTAGTACTGCGCTTAAATTCGTAAAATCTACAAAAAAGCTCATTGAAATAATTATCATATTTATAGAAATAGCACAGAGAAGCAATATTACAGCGGTGGTCAGAACCAATAAAATTGCAGATTCTTCCTTGCATTTTATTATAAATATCTCTAAATACATAGCAGAAGCACCAGACCACATGTGACAGCAATATTCCTGCATGGGTGAATGATAGACCTATAAATGTCCAAGATTAATATATCTATTGAGACACAGTTTCCATTCCCTTTTGGACTCTTACTGTAAATACAATCAATGGCACATATCGAGGTTTGGGCAAGAATTCTGGGAAACACGCCAAAGAATGTTTATCATCAGAATAATGTGTGCATGTTATGAAACTTAAAGAGTACGCTCGCTCAAGACATAAGGATTGATGACACTTCTAAAATCTCACTAACATTGTACCAAAAGTGATGTGAAATTTTACCTCAATTCGTGTGTATTACATATCGCTACTTCTAGTCGGAAAAGATACTTGTTACAGACGATCTTGAAGGGCCCTGTTAGGGGCTCTCTCCCCTAATTCATGCTAACATAAAACGAACGAGAAGCAACACACGCAAATGGCGATGAGACGCTGTTAAAATGAAAAACAGGATTTATTTATGCTTTCACCTCAGGGTGATATACAAAATTAACTTCGTCTCGGGATTCCACCGCATACGCAAGAATTGGTATCGCATCATAGCTGCACAAAAAGTCCATATGAGAAAAATATATTCGTGTATGAACTTTATTGTATAGTTGGGGAGGCACAGTGGAGTAATGGATAGTGGCTCGGATTGAGGAAATCTAGTCGAATCCATTGCATTCACTTACGTACTAATACCCTTAGGAAAGGTATGAATCCTTTTCTTTTCCCCGCCCCTTGCTCTATGGGTAAATAGCAGGACAGACCAGGTTCTGTAGCCTTGGATGGCAACTCGTCTACCGCAGGAAGACAGCAACCTACTGAGGGATAAAATCTGCCTCGTCAATCATCTATTGAAAGATATATGATCGTCTAAGCGTGTATCACGCATGGCACCTGACTGGCTGTGAAGTTGTAGTCTGGTTGATTTAGAGTGAATGCAAGGTGTGTCCGGAAAAGAATGTTGCTAAGACATGTTTTGTATCATTGGAAAGGGAATTTTATAGTCAGCAAGAAAAAAATAAACTCTCTCACCCACCTTAGAGAATTTCTTATGCGTCAGTTTTTTTCTGAGCGCGACATTCTTTGCAACAACAACAAAAAAGCATGATTCTTAGTTATTGAATAGTTTGCACTTGTAAGTGATTTTCATGCACTGTTCATTTAGGATGTGTCTTACGAGCTATTCGAACATTATGATGTCAATTTCTAAGATTTAGAATTTGGGGTTATGTTTCCCGTTTGTGCAATATAATCTGTAACTGCTTCATATACTTATAGATCACATAGTATCAAGCTAATAGATAGAAATCAAGAGACAGAGACTTATTGAATGTTTTGGATCAGTGAAGCCAAAAACCAATGCGGAGTGAACAACCTAGACTGAGAAAGACAGGAATTTTGTTTAATGCTTGTATTCTAACTTTTCTTCTTGAATGCTGCTGGCGAAAATGTTTCATGCAGTATTATTTATGCTACCAAAATATGTGCTTTGTGTTTTTCGAGTTCTAAGAGGAATGCTGTTCTGCAATACAAGTTTAAGAAATTTGAATATCTATATTGCTCTTGTATTCCTAATCGCTAGGTTCTTGCGAGGATGTAAGAGGATGCTACATCCTTGAACGCTACGAGACGTTTAGTAGCTTCCATATACTTAATAGAAATGGAAAGAAGTTCTTTCGTTTCTTATCTATAATTTATATCCATGCACTTACAAGTTATATATTAATATTCATGCACAATTTTTTCTAGGATAGGAAATTAGGTTCAGGCTTGTTTCAATGAAAACAAAACTTCTCTTTCCAGTAAGGAAAAAAGTCTTATAAATGGTGCTGGGTTGTCCGAGTTACTAACTACCGGAAATACGGAAACCTCGGTATCACATATTCTTTGCGAGAAGGCTGTTTCAAGAGGTTTACGAACACACTTCTTTGTACATTCAGCCTTGATAAGCAAACTTATCGTTGCTGTGCTTCCATCAGTGTTGTGGAGGGATTTCGCATTGGAGGTTTGTATTTGTACTAAATCGGTCCTAAAATAGGTTCGGCGTACAAAACGTTAGGAACTTGATATAATAGGTATTAAGCAGAGTAATCTTGTGGTGGTGGCTGATACTTTCGTATTAGACTAATTGTCATCCGACATAGACGCTATTTAGTAACTGCCCCACGCAGTCACATGTGGCACAAGGCCAAATTTAACGTGGGGTTCCCGATCCCGTAGGCTCGGCCAAAAAATCCCCGTAGACCTCGCATAAACCGGATCGGGTCTGTCTATCCCTCCGGACGAAACTCTGCCCTTCGACATAGCCTCGTCCGGGTTCCTTTCTGCCCGGAGGCAGAGAGTTCGACTGTCGTCCGACATCGACTAACTCACTAGCCCCCGTTTCTATTACTACTCCTACTTATATTAGATGGGAGAGTCTATTAACTATGTAATAGGTGTGTTTCACCATAACAATCAGATACTCGCCAATTGATTTCTCAACTGAGGTAGCAGAGGTAGATGAGGGAGAGATTACTTTCCGCATGGAAGAGAAGTTTGCCATTGTGGAGGGTGAAGCTGAGCTTGTAGATTTTGAAGGAACGCCTGATGTGTCTAAAGTACGTCTAACGTGTTTAAAGATAATCTCCATGATGTTGTGCATGACTATTTACCTGAGAAACTAGAACAGTCTGATGTGGACGAAATAAAGGATTTATGCAATAAACTCCAAACACATGGGATTAGTACTGTTAATATTGACAGATCATCAGCCGTCTTGAAGATAAATCGATACTATTATGCATGAATTCAGGAGCAAATCAAGAACAGCAAAGTTATGTCTAGCCTACATTGAGTACATCGACACGCTTAAGCTGCTTACTCGTGCCGAGAGAACAGGGGATTGGAATTTGCATCTTAATCTCATTATTAAATAAGTGATGATGAGAGCAGAAGTGGGATAACTAGGGGAGGAGGGTTTACAGAATCAGTGATGGTGTATAGCATGCAGGTATATAGCATGAACATCTGCGCCTAAGTTCATGATGCCATGAAAATACTGACCGGTCTTGCCCACAGAACCCGCGAGCAGCACGTAGAGCTGACTAGCGCACGTCGGATGAGAGATCTTGTTGGTATGATCAATTGTATCTCTTAGCATAACCACTTTGACCCAAGCCAGCCAGAATTCCGATCAGGTTTGACAGCATCCGATGATGCTGGAATCAATTGGGATATCGTCGAGGAGATCGATCACTCTATCCAAAAGAAGCTTGACAACGTGAACGTTTTAGAGAGATCACTGAAAAGATTTCTCAAGTGTGTACGCTTGTTGAGCTGGAAAAATATGTAAAGTTTGACGGTCAAAATGTTTATGTTGACCCTAATGCTCTGTTTTCAAGGCTGATTGTTCTGCTGGAAAGATGTGAGGATGTGACCTTCGTTCTTCAATTTTGAACTCAATCCATTTCCAACTTTAAGTTTCAAGAATTTCCCAATGAGAAAAAAAACAAACAAACCAGGTGTTGAAACATCATCTGACCACTGACGTACCTGAATCTCAGCCGCTAACTGACACAGTGTTTGTTTTAGATGGAGGTGATCTCCTCTACCAAGTGCAGTGGTTGCCTAGGGTGACATACAGCAACGTGGTTGCACAGTATCTGAACTACGTGTATGCCAAGTATGGCTTATCAAGCATTATATGTGATGCTTACAATGACCAGGAACATCGGCGAAGAGCAGCTCGGACTAATATACAAATCGATGAATTGCAAATTGTTGTTCATCAAGAGCGCTTCCTCTCTGAGAAGAACAAAGATCAGTTTGTCAAGATGTTATGCCGTTCCATAGAAGCAGAAGGTCATCGGGTGGTCTAAAGTGAGGGCGACGAAGACACGGACATTGTTTCTGAAACGCTCAAACTAGCTACGGAAGTAAATTTAGTGACTATAATAGATGATGACATCCGTGTTCTTTTTCTTTTCCACTTTTCCCCAGACATGACTGACATCTACACCATTGTGCAAATTAATTGAAAGAACCGCTTTAGTTTCTTTTCTTTCACCATACGGTCAGTTATAGATCCATTGGAGTGAGAAGGTGTAATCGATTTCTATTTTTCTCAGATTAGGTCATTTGCAGTGTTGTGCAATAATATGAATCTATTTTCGGTGTGTATGATGAAATTTGTTTAGCATTGAAAAATATTGCATCATCAGTGATTGCATCAGATTTTCATCACGCCCTGACACTACTGTCTCGACTGTCGATTAGTTGTCCTAAAATTGTGACGTTGCACAAACACACTGGCAAGACACACTATAGACTGGCCCGGAAATTCTCCTGATTTAAATCCAATCGAAAATTTGTGGTCAATCTGCAAACAACGACTTCGTGGAATGGACATACGAAGTACTAACATGTGCTCTGGCAAAAATTTCATTGGAAAAATATGAAAAAAATTAAATAATAATTTGCTTGTTTTACACAACGGTGTATATGTGTTCCGAGGGAAAGTCGTCTCGGGGAAAGATGAAGAAGCTGCTAAGCATCCGTAAAATCGCGGAGAAAACAAAACTCGTCAGTCATCCAAGCATGGGGTGGATGTAACTCAACGTCAGCTGTATTTGGTCATGGGAAATATGAGATAATCAGACTTATTCATAGATAAAAAGAGATCAAGTCTTCTTGTGCTGCTTATCCTGCTCAACTTGCATCTGCAGGGTCGCAGAATTTTGTCAAGGTGCAGGGAGGAAAACCAGGCGATACATTAGACTCCTTTACGTAAATCAAGTATATGGGTTATGCCGCAACATTGTCGAAGAAGTTACAGCCTGAAAGACTGCCTCCAACTGAGCGGTCAGCTTTGTTCCACAGTCTCCATTTTAAGATTATGATTTAGAAGACGTTAGGTCATTTCTAACTTGATCCTTGAAGCTGGATTTGGAAAATGAGAAAACGGTACTTTAACCCCAGCTCTTACTTATCTAGATGCCGCTCCTGGGAAACTACTAAAGTTTGTGCATTATAGGCGCAAGATTTCATCCAAGAGTCCTTGCCGCACAAATATCTGCTCTTGCCGGAAACATGGTTTCACGTGCGTAACAATGTGCAGTAATTGCAGGGGCACCAATTACAACAACATTAGTGTAGTTCTACAAGAAGAGGATGAACCAGAAGACGATGATAATTTATTTGAATGTTTATTTTGAGTTATACCAGGACATTTACATTGTTCTTTTTGCTATTCTTGATGGTGGAGTCGGCAATATTTCAATATTCGTTCGTGGTATCTTATACCGTTTTTCGATGGACTGCTATTTTCTGAGCCTAGTATTTTTTTCGATACTGTTCGAATTAAAGATTTCAAATTCTATAATTTTCTGTTTTTGTACAAGGATCACATTTTTGGCAGACATCAAAAGATTCGAAAAGATATACACACTTTTTTTTAATAATCTCCTCCATTGTCAGTGTGAGCCATCAACTTGCTTAGCAAAACAGGTCTTTCAGGCCTCAAGTTGCTTAGTAGGTTGCTTGATGTAATGAATTATTTCTATGTATTTGTTTTCTTCATTCTCTAGTCTTGCCTTGCATGTAACACACTGGATCCTCGAATCTTCTTCGAATAGGCCTTATATTTTACTGACCAGAATGCTAAAAAGAAAGAGGTCAGAGTGAAGAGTATGCTGCCAACACTTATAAGCAGGCAAAATTTCATGTTCTCAGCATTCTGAGATATAAAACTTCCTTATTTTGTTGTCTGGTCTGCAAAATATACAGATGTCACGTGACCATCTTTAAAGCTCCATACAGTCCAAGGAAGGTCTGAGATCAACATATGATTTGATCAGAAGTATTCTAAAATCTTTGTCCAACTGTCACCTCTCCCTTTCTATATCTCCTTGAAGATTGTTTTTTTTTTTTGTCAAATTCAGTTTGACAGAGCAATTATTTGTCTGTAACTTGTGGCTGTTTGGTCAGCATTTCATTCACCAAGAGGCACATCGACCTTGTAGTTCTTTGTTATGTGTTAGTTTCTTTAGGTTATCTACTGTTTTACTGTTATATACATGACTACTGATATATGTCAGCTGATAATGGCGAAATACGGCTACGTTTTACTTCAGGTTCATTATTTCAGATCTTATTTGCAAATTATCCCCCATAACTAAATTTCCCCAAGGGATCCAAATTGATTTTTCAATTTTCAAAATAGGAGACCTTAACCTTTCTAAAAACACCATATTTAGTTTGGTGACATTTTTCCCGGTGCACATTGATATCTACCAAACTATAAATTTGAATGGGCAAGGGGCAAGTGATCGTGATAGCACTGATGAGATATCTGCCCCGGAGTCGAATTGATGGCAGTTTATATAGTGCTAGACTGGCTTGAAAACGAACTGTAGGTTGAAGTTGCGTGGATCTTTTTTGATTGGTCAGAATATATTTTTATGACTTTTTCACCTTATTTATTTATTTTTCTTTTTTTTTTTTTTGCCTTGCATCAAAAGAGCAGGTCGATTTTGGAAGCGTGGCACTGCACCCAATTTGAATGTTGTTGTTTGACATGATAAATAATGGCACAAAATACTTTTTTTTTCCAAAACGCTACCGTTTTTTGAGGAAACTGTTTGAAGGTTAAGTTTAGGTTAAAAATTGTAGTGTTGCAATTTCATTCCGGTGATCAGTCAAAGCCTTATACAATTAATAATTTTCTGGAGCTTTACAAATTGTATATGGATAAGATGCATGGCTTATTATTAGTAAATCATTGAACCATCAAATAAAACCTTCATTTACTTCAAAGGGAAATTATACTGAACAATTTAGCTATATTATTTTATAACATGTAGTGCAGTAGTTTTAGTGTTATTTGCAATAAATAACGCAAATTTAAAGCATTTTGTCTCATAATTTTTGCCCAACAGTATTAAGGTGTTATATACACTTTTATCTATTTTTGTTTTTATTAATTATCATCTAATAAATGATGTAATAAATCTTATTTATTGAGTAGCCTTTTTAAAAATATTTTAAAGAGTTTTTATCGAATGCAGTAAAAAAAATTGCATATTTTGCTTGTGGTGATTCATAACGAGAATTCTGGTTTGGATATATTTTCCTTTCAGTATGTCTACTATAAAAGATATCAACTTTATTTGGATATATTATTGAAAAAGTAAAAGTCAGTTTGTAAGAACAAATCTGCAGAGATTAGGTATTTCAGTACGATCTTTAAAACTAAATGCTTGAAAATTAGTAAAAGCTATCTAATTTATGGTGGCAGTAGTTATCACATCAGAGCCCAGCTTTCACACTAGGCGCAGTGTTGATTTTCTAAAAGTGTTAAAAATCAACCTGCCCTATTGTATCAATAGAAGAGCGGCTTTGGATTTGATTATTATTATTTTTTTTTTTTTTTAAGAAAGAGCATTCCGACTGGTTACATCATAATGAAAACGTCTCGAACCTCAAGAAAAATACCGTTTATCAAAATTGGTGCTACACTTTGGGGTTTAATTTCTATCGTCTCAAGTCCAGTAACTCATTAGGATCGTACGTGTACCATGTTTACTGCCGTCATAGCAGAAGTAGTATGTCTAGGTCAGAATAGCCTGACGGAGTCCATTCCTCTTTAGGATCCTCAGCTTTTGAATTTTGAGTTTTCGTAGACTGGTTGCCAGCCAAGGAAAGAGAACAGTCTGCTCTGCTATTTAAGTGAAGAGGTATTTTGTTCTGCTTTTAAAAGAAGAGATAGTTTTATACATTTCCTGAGGGTATTTGTGCAAAAATAAACGTTAGGAGCTCGGCCGGTATTCGAACTCAGTTTACCGATTTTTCTTTGCGAGTCGATAAACGCTACACTACTCATAGTGTCCAAATCCCAATAACAATCTGACCCCTAATATCTCCAAGCAGGTAGAAAATCACAGAGAAAGTAAAAGAGATGAAACAAAGCTGAAATTGCACTTTCGCCGTCTATATTTGCTTAATATGAAAACGTATTTTGACATTGCTTCATATAGTATTATTTTTAAATATCCAGAAATATCCGAGACTAAGACCAGTGAAAACAAGCGAAGCAAATTACGAAGCATTTATTTCGATTAAAGGCATTACTTAGAATGATTATTTCCCTACTTGTTTCATAATTCATAAAAACAGTAAATCACTCAAATGAGATTTTCTCAAACCTTATAAGAATGAATTCAAAGCATTAAATCCGTATATTATGTAAATTTACTATTATCTATTATGAATTTAAATTAATGACGTTAAATGTAAATCATGTATAAGATTTATTACTGAAATTTAGTCGACTATAAGTGCAGACTTTTGTCCTCCGAAAATTGTATTTCTCTAATTCTCCAGACCACCACAATCTCCTATAAACACATCGACATTTTTTTTCCTTAAAATGCAATCGTTTTTGCAGGCCTCACGTACATTTCATTCTTTTTTTCTCTCTCTTATTTTTTCTCTCTTTTTTTAATCATTTCACCCCAAGCAAAGCAGTAATGCGACTAGTACGCAGGGGGGAGGGGGTACAGGGAGTAGGGTTAGACTGAGAATAGAGAGGATTGAGGAAAGGACAAAAGATGAATGGGATTCGAGAAGACAGAAGATGGCGATTGAGGTTGCATTTAAATTTTTGAAGATGGTGGTTATCAGGGAAGTAAGTAAACGGGAGGGAGTTCCACAGGTGGGAAGTGCGAGAAAAGAAACTGTTGGAGTTGGAGTAGCAGTTGCATTTAGCTATTTCAACACTAAACGAGATAGATAGATAGATAGATAGATAGATAGATAGATAGGAACAGACTACGATAGATAGCTAGCTAGATATATAGAACAGACTGAAATAGATAGATAGATAGATAACAGATAGATAGAGATAGATAGATAGATAGATAGATATTAGGTTGGTGCAAAAATAATGACGTAATAATGTCGTTTTTTGACGTATTTTAACGTCAAAAACGACATTACGTCATTATTTTTGCACCAACTTAATAGATAGATAGATAGATAGATAGATAGATAGATAGATAGATAGATAGGAACAGACTGCGATAGCTAGCTAGCTAGATAGATATATGAACAGATAGATAGATAGATAGATAGATAGATAGATAGATAGATAGATAGATAGATGTTTGAAAGGCTTGAAAATTAAGGTGCTCCTCGGTTGCTTGAAAGAATATGCTTTCGAAATTACATTGGAATTGGTACGGCCCCTGATTTTCCTGAGGTCGATTTTCACATCGAAAAGTTTTGAACAGAATCCTTAATTATTATGTCACAATCGTTTCAGAGTCACCAAATATTTCTATAATATATTTATGAAATTAAATTCTCCTTGACATTGATAAAATTTTCGAATTGATATCAATAAACATTATCGACACATCCTGGAAAAAATATCAGCTCAAAATTTTTAAGCCCCAAGAAATTTACATAAAATAAACATTTATAATGATCATTGATGTCTTTCAGGTTGGTCCGAAAGTCTTGTCATCCCCTACCAAAAAGTAGTGAGACCAATCGAAGAACAAGTAATACAGTAATACAAATCACGTGTACTGGATTCAGTTTATTCACTTTCATTGACGCTGTCACACATCGAGAAAGTCTGTATGGACATCATTATTTTCGTGTCAGCCATCTGAAATAGAAAATTATATTATGTAAAGGGTGACAGGACTTTCGGTTCACCCTGGAGATATATAAAGAAATCATTTATCAAATTTTGTCAACCCATGAAGCCGGATGTTATCTTTACTTCAATTGGTTAATGACAAGCGATAAGATTATGTTTGTCAACCAATGAAATTGAAGTATAAAATCAATTCAACCGGATACTATAGATTTTTATCTTCCCTCTCTCTTTTTCTTTCTTTCTCTCCATATTTCTCTCTCTCTCTCTCTGGGCGCTTTTGATATAAATAAATGATATTTTTTTATATAAATAAAAGAATTATTGTCATAAAAATAAAAGAAAGTTTATTAAAAAAAAAACGAACATTTGTAAACAGTTTTATCTAAAATTAAAAAAAAAGGAACGGACATTTTAAACGCCTGGTTGTCTTCAAACAGCTTTAAACAGGCCTCGGTACAGTTTGATATCTTAGCGAATTAGTTTACATGATTATGAGCTGTGAATTGGATCCTCACTTGGTGCTACATACTTGTGACTTTACACGAAACTATGCTGACCTTAATATATAATAGCAGGACAGTTGTTAAGAGCCCATTCTAGATTTTAATATTGATTAAACTTATATTACAATTCAAGGCCGAATGAAGCTAAATTTGCATAGAACGATTCCTTTACGCCAATCTTTCAAATAGCAGAGGCTTTGCCTTGTCAATCAGCGTTCAAAATGGTGAATATTACTTCGGTTAGATGGCTTTTCATTCCATATTTTACAATTTGTTTCGGTTATAAGAGATTTAGTATATTTTCCGGTATAAATGCAAATAGGGAGATTTATAAACAAGGGAGGAAATGTTAAGATTATATTGCGTTATTCTTTCTGAGTAAAAATCGCTCTGACGGCTCAGAACAATTAATTTTTATTTAAAATTAATCTAAATTTATCCAAACCAATAAATAAGTAAATAAATTAAGTCAATGATAAACAAATTAACAAACTATGAGCCGACATATAAACATAAGTAACCGTAATAATAACAACCAACAATTAAATAACAAAAAATTAACAAACAACAATATAAAATAACCACAAAACTGCACCTAGATTCACGATAATTTCCACTCAATAGCCCCTAAAATAATAACTGTTATCGCCCACCAAAATAATCGTTAAAATAATATAATAGGCCTATCCATAAAGCATCACTGACCAGTATATATAAACGTAGTGGACTACCGCAGAGGTTAAAGCGGTCAGGGGTTGCATGTATTTTTTGCAAAGCTAGAATAAAATCAAGAATTAAATAAATTACATCTGACGCGAGCAAATATTCGAACGCAAATCGCGTGTAAAACTGTCCAAAGAAGAAAGAAATTGCGACTTCGCGGGTTACATATTTAAAACTAACAGGGATACCCGCCGTTGCACGGAAGATCTCTGAATAATAGTTTATTATTGACAATTTATTGGTATTTTTCAGGGCTGTTGTCTGTCTATCTCCCTGTATTTATGTGTGTGTATATATATATATATATATATATATATACAGACTCATTATCACCCAAGCCAGCTTTTTGTAAAAAAAAAATTATCATCTCAGAATTAAAAAGTAAAAACGAACAGTAATCATTCATATTAGCGGCATTGGTTGCGAGGAAAATTTTAAAGCGTTTTTGTGACGTCATGTGTAAAAGTGTTACACGGAGCTAGACAGAACCGAAAAAATATATGAAATATTAATATGTATTATTATTATTATTATTATTATTATTATTATTATTTACGCATTTACCTTGAAATGTGTATAGAATATTGAAAATGACTGCAAAATAATGCATATAAATATCTGAAAAGTGCTTTTCTGTTGCGTCTAGCTCAATTTACCTCTTACGCATGACATCACTTTGATATGAATAGATAGATAGATAGATAGATAGATAGATAGATAGATAGATAGATAGATAGATATAAATATATTGGGACAGAGAAACAACGCAAGTTATGAACAGAGGTCATAGAGTCAAATTGTGAATAGAGCGTTGCTTACAAGCTTGTAGCCAAATATAATAGGCACATTCCTGCCTCGCAACATACCCCTAGGCAGTTGTCCTCAAATATACCCACTCACATATATGAAAATTTGTGCTCGGTAAAACGTCTAGAAAATGTCTAGAAATACAGACTGCATCCTTCTTCTCTTACCCGAAGCGAGGGCCTTACCTGTCAAAAGAAAAAAATAAATATAAACACCAACCAACGAAACGCTTTAAATTCTTTGACAAACCCCGAAGGCGACGTTTTTGCGACTCTCTTGTACTTATCGTAATTTGACATTCATTTTGATTCTTTCGCTATTCTGAAACTCGGTCATCTATAAAACTAAGTCCAACTTTTGGTGATTGTGAAGTTAGAGGTTTTATAATGTTTTCGTCTTGAAATGAGAGACTTGAAGTTGCACTTTTTAAAGAACGGTCGTTTAGCACCGATAATAAAAACGTGTGGGATTTTGTTGAAATGAATGCATTTCAAATGTGTCACGCGCATACATTCAGACTCAGCAGAAATAATGAAACTCTATCTCAACGGGTGCCATATTGCGTAGTCCTGGATATGACTGTAAACTACATCCGGCAGCAAGGCCTCTGATCGGGAGAATTGAGGTTTTCAGGAGCTTGGAACTATATTTTAATTGCTGTTGTTTCCATATCCACCCCGATCTGGAGTGGTAGCACCTGTTAGGGTCCCAGTTATGGGCAAGTATTATGAAAGTATAAAAATGCATTTTTATAGTAAAACTACTAGCAATACATTTTATAAGCTAAATGACCATCAATACACTTTAGAGCAGAATTACCAACAATACATTTTATAACAGAATGACCAACAATACATTTTATCTGTAGTTGAAGGCATACATCTGCGTTCAAAATATCTAAATTTCGGCATTAAGTAACCCATAGAGGTTGATCTACCGCTAAATAAAATCAGCCAACCATATTGCGTAACTCATTGGGGAAAAGGAACATCATGCAAGCAATAATATAATCGCAATATACAGGGTAATTGAAAAGTAACTCCATTTTATTTACGATATACTCTCCACTTTAACGGCAATTATTATAAGACGGGGGAGGCCATCATAAATAAAATAGGGAGTCACTTTTCAATCACCCTGTACTTGCCACGTCTAACACGCCAAAGAAATATACAATTTTATGATTTGATTAATGAGCTGGAATGAGAAATATGTTTAAGTTTATTTATTTGTTTTGTGAGGTTTCATTCTCTCTCTCTCTCTCTCTCTCTCTCTCTCTCTCTCTCTCTCTCTCTTTTACACACACACACTTTCTCTCTTCACGTGTGTGCTTGTGTGATTTCTTTAATGGCTTCCACTGAGGACGCAAATATTTTACAAAATCCCTTTTATCTGAGAGAGTTCATCTGCAGAAATAAAGTCAAAGAAATACTTATAGGGGCGCTTACTCTCTCTCTCTCTCGCTCGCTCGCTCTCTGTCCTTCTCTCTCATTCTCTCTATCTCTCTTTTACACAAACACACACACTTTCTCCCTTGACGTGTATGTATGTGTGTGTTGGTGTGATTTCTTTAATGATTTCCAATAAGGACACAAATGTTTTACAAAATCCCCTTTATCTGAGAGAGTGAGAGAGAGAGAGGGAGAGAGAGAGAGAGAGAGAGTTCATCTGTAGAAATATGAGACAAAGAAAATCCTTATAGAGTCGCTTACTCTCTCTCTCTCTTATTCTCTCTCACTCTCTCTCTCTCTGGCTCGCTGTCTCCTCTCTCTCTTTAAGCTATCTACTCTCGCTTTATTGGCCGTGATAAGTGTGCTGATTTTCTATTTTAATTGGTTAATCGTATGTATATATATATATATATATATATATATATATATATATATATATATATATATATATATATGTGTGTGTGTGTGTGTGTGTGTGTGTATGTGTGTGTTTATGTGTGTTTATGTGTGTGTGTGCGTTAAATAAAAAATCAAAAGTTGTTAAGACCTAAATACCCTTAATAAAGATAAAATCTCGTACAAGGACAGCAATAAGAAAAAAAAGAAAAACACCTAAAGGCAAATGTCTACCTACTCAGTAAAGTGCTCAACAGATTACTTAGAGAGAGCAAAAACGCTTGACAACGTTAATTCCTATGAAAGGATGGCTCTAGTCGTAACCGAGTCTCACGCTAATGCTATCTTGAGACCACATGAACAGTATATATATATATATATATATATATATATATATATATATATATATATATATATATATATATATATATATATATATATATATATATATATCGCGTATGTGTGTGTGCACATCAAAATCATTGGAGCTCGTGATCTAAATTGAACTGTGGAGCAGAAACCATAAGAGAAGCATACGTTGCGTTCAGCCACAAAAATACTCCGTGTCAGTTGTTGCAGAGAGACAGAATCCGACTGATTGGTTACTGCCATTATTTTCACAAGCGAGAGACAGTAACCAAGTAACAGAAACGCTTTGAAAAGCATCAGAGCAAATCGTTTCTGGCTGGCGGATCGTTTTCTTCTTCTTCTTCTTCTTCTTCTTCTTCTTCTTCTTCTTCTTCTTCTTCTTCTTCTCTCAATTCTTTCATGTCTTTCTTCTTTTCTCCCCCCCCCAATCGACAAGCTAGCTTTTAATGCCCAAGTCTCAGGAGGCCTGGAAACCTAGTTTTTGAATCTCCTGAAAGGGTCACGTTAAGAAGGACTTGTACTACATTTTGGACGAATTTGACGTTTTGAAAATAATTAGTCTTTTTGAACAGAGTAGTGTGTGAGAAAAGTTCATTGGTTATGCCAGTCTCAAGAATGTTATATATATATATATATATATATATATATATATATATATATGTGTGTGTGTGTGTGTGTGTGTGTGTGTGTGTGTGTGTGGGTGTGTAATATTTCAGATGTAACTTAAAATATATCTGTAAAAGAACAATATGCTTAAGTTTTCCGTTTGTTTTTATTCAGATACACACACACACACATCATATTATATTATATTCTATCGTTGAAACCCTCTCTGTGTAAAGAGAAGGTCTTTATACTGGGCCTCCAACTAATTTCCATCTAAGCAATATTTTTTCCCTTAATATATATTGTCCATCTCTTTTTAGTGATAATTCTATTTAATTTTTTAATCTCTATTTAGCTCTGTTCAGCAAGGTTCGAAACCGGTTAGCTAGCCCGTTTTTCATTTTTACTTTTTATCTATCATCATCATGAGTGGTAATAAAAATAAATTTTGTCTTTTCATGGCAGTCATATATATATATATATATATATATATATGACGAAGATGTTTCTTAGGATTTCAATGTGCTTACTTTAACAGCTTTCACCGCGTTGTCTGATAACAAAACGGATCTGGTTTCTATGTATACATGTATATATTTATTTGCTTTCTTTGTTTATATCTATAAATGCACTGTTCCAGATACTGGGCAGACTTCCCGAATAAATATGAAAAATCTTTATAGACTCAAACAAAACAAAAACAAAACAGCAAGCCAAAATTTACTCATCAAAGAATTTACTTTATCACCGGTAAGAATTGTCAGCATGAATTTTTTTAAGCAATTCACCCCAAGCAAGTTGGGAGTGCCACTAGTACGCAAGGGGCTACATAGAGCGTAAGTAAGGAAAAAGACCGGGTGTAGGGGGTGGGGAGGAAAGGATAAAAGGAAGAACGAGGATCAAGGCAACACAAGATGCCGATTGACATTACATTTAAATTTTTGAAGATTATAGTTATCAGGGAAGCAAGTAATAGGAAGGGAGTTCCACTGTCGGGAAGGGCAAGAGAAGAAGCTGTTGGAGTAGAAGAGACGTTTACATTTAACTGTTTCGACAGTAAAAAGGTGGTACCGAGATGCCAACTTAGTAGCATGCTTAAATTCATGCAGTCGAAGCAACAGTGAAAGAGAAGATGCCATGAAAATATTTAATAGGAAAGACAGAGGGAAGCCACATTACGTCGATGCGAAAGTGACTGGAGTCGAGACCCCAAGTCCGGACCGATCACTTTGGATTTTGTCGAGAACCTCGAGATAAACAGCAGGGACACCAGACCATATATGACAACAGTATTCTATGTATGGACGAATGGTTGATTGAAGAAACCTCAAGAAGTTTAAATAAAAGGCTATATGAACACAAAAAAGACATTTTAAAACAACACACATTAAACGCATTAGTTGCTCACCATAGCGAGAATGACCATAAAAGTTAATGTCTGCTTAATTACAACTGCGAATGTCCGCACAGATATAAAATAGGTGTTATAAAAAATATGATTTATCGTGCTAAAATGTTTTCCTTTTCGGACATATCGTTTAATGGAGAAATTAAACAATATAATAGAAATATTTATCTACAATAATTTCCAAAACTATTTTGTTGATGAAGAAATAAGATTAGCTTTAAAAATATTTAGAAAAAATATAATATAAATAACCGAGTATATATAAACAAAAATAAAGACTCCATTAAATTGTTTTATTGTAACTAGATGAATCGTAATTAGAAACAAGAAGTAAAGGCTATTAAAATTATTTTCCACCGGTATATAAAAGTTATGGATCTTAATAAATGCCTTCTATTTATCATTTATTATTCTTTTTTAAAAATTCAAAACGTCCAATCTAATTCTTAGAAATAATTCATCACCTCAAAAATGTAGCCGATGTAAAAATAATGTTGTTTATGTATTCTTATATCCTTTAGTAGATTGTATCTCCAACACTAACAATCAACATTAAATTCTTACATTGGCCACACATGCGCCAAATTTAGTGAAATATATAGATGAATATATAACAAATAGAAAAAATCATATTAACATTAAACAAATTTTAGTTGACAACACCAAATTTTTATACAGGACATAATGCAAAAAAAGAATTCAAATTCTGGAGTCTGTTGTAATAAAAAGAGAAATCACCAACATTGGATAAGCTATAAGGGGGGGCGTATATTGAAGTGTGTTTAAAGCACGCACAGAACATGAAGTATTATGATTACGTGCATTATTTACATTATTCAGACTGTTATCCTCGTCTTCATTGCCATATTCACAAGGACACGTGGCCCAGTGGATAAAGACGTTGGTTAGATCCAGTGACTAGCTTCTAGCGATATAATGGCTGTCTATATCTCTGAGATGAGGTATTAGGATTATTTACATTATTTATATTATTCGGACTGTTATCCTCATCTTCATTGCCATATTCACAAGGACACGTGGCCCAGTGGATAAAGACGTTAGTTAGATCCATTGACTAGCTTCTAGTGATATAATGGCTGTCTATATCTCTGAGATGAAGTATTATGATTATTTACATTATTTACATTATTCGAACTGTTATCCTTATTTTTATTGCCATATTCACAAGGACACATGACCCAGTGGATACAGACGTTGGTTAGATCCAGGGACAAGCTTCTAGTGATATAATGGCTGTCTATATCTCTGAAATGAGGTATTATAATTACTTGCATTATTTACATTATTCGGACTGTTATCCTCATCTTCAATTCAATATTTACAATGTTTCGGCCGTTGTCCGCTCCTGTGGCAGGGGCAATATCACCCCTGAAATAATAATGATAATAAAGGAGGATATGCTGTAAGACAGAGGACGCCGGTTGAAAGAAAGGCGTTTTCGAGTGGCCAAGATGCTAGTATGCTGTAAAAACTTTGTAATTTAAATGTTACAGAAAGTTAATTTAGAATACGAAATACAATCTTTTTTTGTAAGTATACAAAGTATATCAGATTACTAACAGAAAATTACTGGAACAATAACAATTTGGAACTTTTAAAAAAGAAATGGATTTTGACACTATAAGAATCGAAGTTAAAATTAAGGATGTTTTGATCTAGAATTTATTTTTAAAACAAGAATCTCTGCAGTTTACAAAGAGCGGCAGAATAATTAATAGCGAAGCGATAAACAAACCTTGTTGTGAACCTTGGAAACCAATCGATGAAAAAGTAAATTGCTTATTCTTGGAGGGGTGAAGTTGTTCATTGGAGTATGTCAGTACGTTTGTACTAGAAAAACAAACACGTAGGCCGGTTCTCTTAATAAAAAGAGGCGAACCAACCGGTGGCAGGGAGAGTTATGGGTTCGTCTGTCTTCGAATTCAGTCGAACTGAGTGGAGAGACGTCAGATATTGAAAAGGAAGCATCCGCTGTGTATTACTGAAGTTGAGGGCGAAGAAGCGAAGTACCGCCGCTAACATCTAAGTACCGCTGCTCCTTTTACTACTAATACTACTACTACTACTATTACTACTACTGAGAACGGAAACATCGAAGGTTGGAGTATTTGCGCTAAGAACAGACCAAAAAGGGTTAAAACAAAAGCCACATTTCTTCTTTACCGAAATTATTCGAAGTATTTGTGTTTGTCTATTTATTGTTCTCACATACAAGAAACATTCAATGTTGTGCAACCAGAATTGTGTGTGTTTTTACTTATATATATATATATATATATATATATATATATATATATATATATATATATATATTTGTCCTTTCAAAATCGAATCGACTTGGTTATATTTATTTTTCTGTTAACCTGATTCTCACCCGACGAACTCGCAGGTGGATCAACGGAGAGCTTCCGGATTTCTACGATCTGATGACCACTCTCCAGGATCAAAACAATCACAACGTGGCTGGAGGGTGGCTTCGAATTGACATTGGGAACTGGAGACTTGTGTCTAACTTGTAATACTGGACAATACCGGACTGTGGAGTGCGTGGGTCCAGTGAGCCATGTGTCCTTGCGGACAAAAATGTAAATAATGCAAGAGACATTTCTGTTTTACCAATTATATGACGTCATCTTCAGTGAGTTGAAATTGATTCCATCAAACGTTTGAAATTGATTCACACAGAACAATCCTTAAAAATTTAGTAATAATTCATAATTTGTTTTGCTTTCTAGTTTGGTTGTTGTTTTTTTGTTTTGTTTTGTTTTTTTGTTTTGTTTTTTTTTTTATTGTTGTTGTTGTTGTTTACCTAACATTTTATATATATAAAAAAAGTTAATTTTTTGGAGCTTCTAAAACCCGAAATGTATATAATGTTTATTTATGTTCCAAATGTTGTCATAGCCGAGCGGTTAGAACGTTCGAATCTCACCATGGTCGATTTGTCAGGAAGGTAACTTCTTGATACTATCGGTCTGGAGATGACGATCCCAACTTGCACCATCTTTGGAAAGTGCCTGAAAGCCTTGTGGGTGAAATTGGTTAGACTGAACCCTAGGGAGCCGTCGGTAGTTGTGCTAGCACGAAGTCACAAGTCATCGTGGCCGAGAGTTTGAGCGTCCTGGCCTTGTTCAGACTGTTGATTATACTACATAACGCGCTGTCTCCCAGAAACTAGGATTAAGGTCCGCTCAGCTTAGTTGCAGTATAAGGTACAGGTGGGCTCTTTGGGTGTTGAACAAACGCAAATGTGTCTGAGAACGCGTCTGCAATGGGGATTAGCTAGCCGCCCTAGTAGCCGGAGGTAATAGTGGGGTGACAAGCTCCCACTGTCTATAAAATGCTTCCGTAGCATATTCGTTTCAAATAGCCTCTGACAAGTCCAGCTTCAAACCAGGGAATGAGCCAAGGCGGAAAACTGACGCCTCATGATCAGCTGATTCAGATAGATGGAGCTCAACAACCCAGGAAGGCAATCCATCTAGTGGAAGAACAAGCCTGATTTTAAATCACCATTGCCTCGCAGTCCTATCCAAACACAGAAAAACGCGGAGTGGAACCCCGAATGCTGTCAACACTGACAACTTTCTCGCAACGTCTGCAGCCAAGCTGTCCCCAAATGCAATGACCTTCATTCCATTGGATCTTGTCGGTACGGCCGAGAGTAGAGCCATGGAGTCTGGGCAGCGTACGACCTGCCTATACCATCGTCTGGAGAGGTCACTACAGTTTCACTAAGGGACTGAATTTTGATCAAAATACCTACGTTTTGAATTTAAAAAAAAAAAGAAAAATCTTTCCTGAAGCTTTATATTTTTGATTTAATTCCGGGATGATAGATTAAACTTAATATGTCCAATAAGCGTAATAATTTGCTGTATTTCAAACCGAATTTAAATTGATTGTAATGATTTTTTTATCTTTAAAATTACTAAAAATCAGCCATATTAGCAAATCTGTCAATACAACATTATTCTCTTTATTAAAAATCCTTCTAAAATAAAATATAATTTTCTGAAAATTCATTTGAGGAAGATTGGCTTATATTTTATGCATTTTTTTCGAGACTTAGAATGAGCAAAGCAAATTGAAAGATTTGGACAAAAAAAAAAAAAAAAAAAAACAAAAAACAGAATTACGTCAAAATCCGCGAAATTTTTTCATTCTTTAATAACTCAGTTGTGTTTAACTTAATTTGTAACTTGTGTAAATGTAGGTAGAAAAAAAAAAGCAAATATTGTTAAGTTAGCGAGGGTCACAACGCACTACCAGGACCCCCAATTACCAACCACCCACCCATCCGGTTGCACAGTTTCGAGAGTAGTACACACCGGCCTTGTATATGTCGTACTTACGCAGCATCAAGAATTCTTTCAAACAAGTATTATCAAAGAATACCGACAAGGTCTTCCTGACCAAAAATGGCTCTCAGTGCTGACATTCTTGAACCATTACACCTAACCAAATCAATAAACAAATCAATAGGTTTGTTGTAGTCTATCTACTTTTTTTTTACCAAAAATGCCCTTTAAAAACTAACGCTTTTCCATTGTTCACACAGATTGAACATTATATAATGAACATTTCAAATCAAAATTCAGCGAATAACTATGAAAAATTAAGAATGTATTAAACCCACTTCATAAAGACTTATTTAATACATTGTCTGATACATGGTGGATATTCGATGAAAACAGGAGCCTCGACATTTCCGAAATTCAACGAGATTATCAAATAGATAGAATTCAAGGGAAGTAATTTGCATTCGTTCTTTAAAAGTTTTCTCCCTTGTTTATTCTTTTTTTATTTCTTGTGATTGACACGATATATTTTCTTTCCTTTATTGTTCAAAGTTCAAGAGCTGCTCAGAGTAGAAGGCTACTTAATGGGGTTGTTAGCGCTATTACACTTTCGTACCCACCAAGATTTACGTGCACATCTCCAAATTTTGTTGTCCATTGATAGCGAATAGGTTTGTTCCATACAACGGCTTTTGCAAACAATGCAGTCCATACTGACTGCGAGCAAACCAGAGTTACGGCACCAGTCAATGGAATTATCAATATTGTTGTAAAAATTGTTCTCCAAACTTCAAAATGGTGATGTCTTTAAAAACCTGTTGATTGGGAACGCGCTGAACACCAGCCATAATACTTGGTTTGAAATGAACAGTTCTGGGAAGTTCTGGGGTAGTTAATAATGGTGTTGGTTAGAAAAGAATCAGAAGGGTTTTTGATCAAGGTTGCGTTTTTTACATTAACACTCCACTTTAAATTTGCAAAGAAAACACAAAAATGAATGACGAGTGATCAATGAAAATCAACAAGTAAACATGTATTTTTAAAACAAGCATAATTCTGTTAATAACAATAAAGATTAAGTCACACGAAGTGGTTTCCCTTGTATTGTGAGAAGAACAAATGAATGTTGTAATAATGTCTTTTGTTTAAATTTGTTGGTAGTTTAAGAATGTTTGAATTTGAAAGTTGAAATATTTGTGCAGAAGAATGATATAGTTCGAATAAATGACTTGTCTTGTAAACAGACACTACACTGTGTTGTGTGAGTGCAGTTTATATCTGTGTGTGTTTGTGAGTAGAAAATTGAATACGTACGTGGTTTAGGTTGTGAAAATTTATAATCTACTGAAGTTATTTCTTTAATTTCTACTTTTTATAGATGTAAGGTGGCTCCCAGAACGAGCGCGGGAGGGATATTGAAGAAAGTGTCATTTAATGTGATTGGCCAAAAATCGACCAATCGTTGATTTTTTTTTCTGTAGCTAGTTTGGTGAAGCAAAATCACGAGAAATTTTTATGTGGCTCGTGCGATGCGTAAATTGTCTGTACAAAAGGTATTGTTTATTTTCCGTCCAATTACTGTTGAGTAATTTGTGGGCGTGGTGTACGTAGGCGTCCACTACAAAGTTATGAAAGCAAGCAGTGCAAAAAAAAAATAGCCAACAGGAAAAAAATCATTTTTTGAAAAAAAATTACATCGCGGCGAAATATAGCAACAAGAGGGTAGTTGCGAAAGTGTAAATAGCACCAAGGTTGTTTCTTGAAATTTCTGCAAATTAATTTTTGAACCGGTTAAATATTTATATTACGCAGATCTCTTTGCAAAATTTAAAATGTCAATATGTTTTTTGTAAAACATGACCCCACTTACCGAAAATCTACTTTGAATCGTAAAATAAAAAATGCAATAAAACTAAGACATTATTTAATTAGAAAAGATTTTAAATTGCTTCTATGAATAAAATATATTATGGATACTAATGTCTTAAAAAAAAACAATTTTTCGACGAATAATAAATTTTTAAAAGAATTGTTTTCATATTTTTTTTAATTTAAATTAGAATAATTTATAAAGCTTTAAATCTTTTAAATTTCTGTATTAATTTATATCGGTTAACTAATATTGTTATTAAGTAAATATTAAATTTACTAATCATGAATGGAAAAGCTTACTACAATTCAGCGCTCCCCCAATATTTTAAAAAGAATTTGGAATTTTTTTTTTTTTTTTTGTGCGCATAATCGTTCCGATTTTCATAAATACGAACGTTCGTACACGATATTATCACAAAATAGAAGTGATAACTATAGTAAATTAAACGCCAAAATATCTAAAATTCAATAGAACATTAACGGAGAATATTTTCCTAATTTTTTAAGAATCCTGCGTAATTAAAAATTATATAAAGAAGCCTTCACATTATATTCTTCAAGTCATTTTGACAGATATGTCCACTATAGAATATATAAGAAATTAGGTTATCTTCCATTGTTCCTGCAGCTATTCGAAGATTCTATTATCTACTTTTAATGGTATAACCCAGTTTTCGCGCCAAATGAGATCTGGCGCTTAATTAGGAACGGTAAGTTCGATCAGCCGAAGAAATCAGAGGAGACAGACGTCTATAGCTGTCTCCGGGGAACGGTGCCCAAACCAGTTGCGAATGTGAAGGCCCACCTCTCAAGGGAGATATGTATTTGAACCTTCCAGATGGCCCCCAAGACAAACAACCTTTGTTTGAATGATAGATAAGTGTAACAAACTGTTTCTAATTAAAATGTAATTGAATTGATCCAATTGTCAGACTGTACCCGCTAAAAGTATCTTTTTTTAGCAACTCTCTCAATTCATGTTTTGATATATATGTTATTGTTGTATATAAAATATCTTTAAACTGTTCAGTTGTGCTGTCCTTGTCATCTTCCCTATTTAATGTGAAAGTCGTCAAAATACCATAAATAAAATGAGACAAACTTCCACCGGTCAGTCAAGCTGTCAACCCTTAAATAAAGATATACGTTTGGAATAACCAAATCGAAAGCTTGTCTTACTTCATAGGTGGACGTTTATAAAAGACACGAGCGAGTCATGCGTTGGAAAGTGAAAAGTGAGTTCAATCGTTAGTGGACCGGGGAAACTAACGTTCCTCAGCGGGAACGTAATTACCACGTTGTGTTACATCTTGGAGTAAGGTCGAGAAAAAGTGAGGTGGAAAAGGTTTGCCTTTTTATAGACTTCAACAGCGCCACCTAGCGGCTTTTGATGAAACCAAGTGGGCTAATCATATTCCAGGTTCTTTCACTCTTAGCATCAATTTACTCTCCTTTTTTTATTTGCATTATTTACATTATTTTATTTATTGATCGATTTTATTTCATTTTCCCAATTCCTGTGGAATTTTCTTTAAGACTTTCAATCCCTAGACCGGTAAATGTTTATTTCATAGTAAAAAGAAAACAGAGATATATACGAAAACACATGTACCCATTAAACAGAACAATTATCGAATAAGAAAAATGTTGAATTTAATAATGTGCGACATCGGGGTGGGATTGGGTCATTTCTGGTGCAATCACAACTCAAATGCTGGTCATATCCTAAGGATGGCAAAAGACGACATACCCAAAGCACTGCTATACGGTCAGCTTCAGAGTGTTGCGCGAAATGTAGGTAGAGCATAAACGTAGACAAAAACAAAAGACAGAGAAGTACGATCTGAAGTCTGAGAACTCACCTCTTCTTTTTAAAACCTTAGCTGCTGACCGAGAAAAAGAGAGGACAGACTGTCATGATGTTATAAAGAACTCCGAAAAAATATCGTTTTAGTTCATCTTTGTGATCTAACACCAAGATTCGATCAAACCTCCCAACCAGATCAACTCTAAAATCATGTAATCTGCACTAAATACTACTTGATGAGTAAATCAGCAGCAGAAGCGCCATTTAAAGCATAAACCTACAAAAAACAAAATGAAAAGACTGTCGAACCCTCATACGTGGAATCGACGGGTTCATTTTTAATCCGACATTCTTTACGTCAAACGTGATTATGATCCTCAATGGGTGGCCCATACTTTCGGCATTGTGCCACATCGAATCTACTGTCGGAAAATCACTATAGAGTACCTCGAGGCGGTGTAATAGTTAGCAAGCTTGTCCCTCTATAAGAATTACGACTGAGTATTGAGTTCGATCATCAGTGGGTGCCCCATATTTTCGGCCTTGTGCCACATCTGAGCTACGCTTGGAAAATTACTGTTGGGCCCCTCGAGTGTCGGTGTAATGATTTTTCGAAACCGATGGATGCCCCCCCCCGATGTCAGGTTTAGAATCCACAGTTCTTTAGCATTTTTTAAGTGCTCGATACAATGTAGAGCATAATATTAAAATAGTTTTATTTAAAAAAATATTTTATATCGCTTGATTTAAGTTCCGAAACATAGAAATTTCCGTGTTGTGACGTAAAATATCTTATAAATAAAAATATTATAATCCATATGTGGTCAGCCACGCCTGATTTTTCTTTTCAGAGGGAAATTAGCAGGAGATAACTGATAACTGACATCCATCAAACATCCGAAACGTTGTGATAAATATGGCGACAAAGATGAGGACAATAATCCGAATAATGTAAATAACATATATATATATATATATATATATATATATATATATATATATGATACAATATAGTTTTACGGGTTAAAGTTCTCAATATCAGGGATAGAGGATGTTGCAGACCCGGCAGCGTGCAGTACTGGTTTATTACTAAGTGGCCTTGTGCCAGACACCACACTAAACTACCGAGTCTACAAGCAAAGTAAAAAGATAAATGTGTGCGTGAATGAACAGTGAGAGGAAAGGGGTCAATCAACAAGTGCATAAAATAAAATATATTAAGATAGCCGGAATAAAAATGACAAAGACATCTGTTTATAAAACATGAGTAAACTTTAATCAAACAGTAACACGTAACTCATCCCAAGGTCGGGATCAATGAAAAATGTTCCGCGCCAAAATAGAAATACAAGATGGCCAAAGGCGGGAAAAGAAAGTTTCATACAGTTCCGGAAAAAGAAGGTGCGCACAGATAGAAAGGAGTACTCACTGTGGATATTTTAAGTTGTAAGTGATTATGCATATTTTTAATGTACAGGTTCAAAGCTATAAAGAATGACCGGTCGTCTCAGAGTTTTTTTTGGTGAAACATTGAATTGACCGCTGGTAAATGTTCTGGACTGCTGTGGGCATCTAGCCGGGAGAAACGAAGCATGGTCTTGTAGAATGATTTACGGCGAGCCCAAAGAGAACGACGAAAAATGTTTTTGTTCAAAGGTAATACTATCCCTGCCTGTATTATTTGGTTCGAAGCCAGGGTAAGTTTAAGTCACCTGTTGAACACGAAGTTTCTGCCGACGACAGTGTCGTGTGTCTCTAAAAACGTCTTCTGGTAGAAAACGGAAAAAGGTCCTGACCTGTGATTAGCAATTTGTTCGTTCAGTAGGACATCCCTGCCTATACTTATTAGGCCCCTGACGAGGGATACAAATACGCCATTAGTTGAATACGAACTTTTGCTCACGACAGTGTCGTGTGTCTCTAAAACGTCTTCTGGTAGAAAACGGAGAAAAGGGTCCGACCTGTTGGCAGCTTCAAAAGGAGAAAAAGTCTTGGTAGAGGGTGCAGTCGACATTGTTGAAAAAATAAGATATTCCGGCCCGCGTATGGGTTAAGTGTACGGAATAAATGAGTTGCCCATCCAGTCCGGTCGAAAGCTAAGAGGCAACTGGCTTGCAAACGCTGGCCGTTTGAAACGCCGCGAAACGCACGGGAAAATTCAAAATCTGTTATGAGTCCAAATCAGTAGGAGCTCAAAGTAGGTTACTGCTATGTTTATCTGTGAGTGAAAGGTAGGGGTGAAAACACGCGCGCACACACGCACGAGTGTGAAAGGAAGGGAGGAAACTCGCGCGCGCGTAAAATATAAATGGAATTAATGTGTTAATTCCATAAGGATATGAAAAAAAAGTGGACATTGAAGTTAACACCCTGAGGTGACAGTCGGTTTCATGCTAAACTCAATCACATGGCCTGACGATTGCGTTTTTAGCCTCTGGTGTCGACTTCAATGTCCTCTTTTGTTACAGAAATATATATGCAGAAAATTATTTCGTGTTTTTATGTGAGTGTTTATACCTGGTGTGACAGCAAACCTGTCCAAATCGTTTTAACTGTCCATCTCATAAAATGTTTAATATCTAAAAAAACACTGAATGAACTAATTGAGTTTCTTTTTTCCAGATTTTCAGATAAGAAGTTTAGCTATCTTGTCGTAAGAATCACTGAAAAACCCTTTCAGTTATTCAGCTAGTAAGAGAACAGAAAATCGTTTCGTGTTTCCCATAGCTTTCACATAGGGAGCGAAAATGAATTTATAAAATAAAATGTCTCTCTCAATGTTAACAAGTTTTTTTCTTTTTAAAAAAAAAAAAAGAAAAAGAAAAGAGAAATTATATTGGCAACATGACCCCACCCCCATCCGCAATCAATATGGTTTCACGTAAATAATAGCAACGTTTCAAACAAAATTTGGTCGAATATACGTGACAAGTCACACATAGTAAAGCTAAAGTAAGTAAACCTATTTTTGTGCTTGCTCGTATGTGGACTTCTTTTACGTGACGACAAAAATTCATTTACACCGGTATCAGACAAAAATCTGCAAATATGGTGGTAAGTGGAACATTTCGGACCGAATACTTTTCACTAATTACTAAAATTTTAAGGAATTGTGTTATCGTGTGTATTTTTGCATATCTAAATCGATTAAATAGTTTTTATTGTCTTTCTTAGTTAATATTTTTTGGAATGACGACTGATACATTTTGTTTTAAAATGATTTTTCCTTCGTATCTTTTTTGTTGACATCAAGTTTTGTTTTACGTGTAGAAATGATTGCTTTTATTTTGATCGCAAATGTTTTACATTCGATAATGTTTAACATGACGACACCTTTTACAAGGTTCTTTTTCTTGTAACGAATTAATGATACTAACAATTTTAAATTGAGAACAGAATTATACATACCCGCCTACATAAAAATGAAATTAAAAAATATCTGTTAAAAATAAATTGCTAAATAAATTTTTAGATTCCAAGGGTTTTTTTTTATTTTGTTTTTTGATATTTGAAATACATCGAGATTTCTGGAGAAAAAAAAATCCAATTTAACAAATAAACTAATTTTTTTTTTTTTTTAGTTAGTTACATAAATAAATAAATAAATTGTCTAAAAAATGTTTGAAAATCTAGAAAAACTTCCAGAACATTCAATTCAGAAATATAAATAAAAAAGATTAGGTGACTATAATTTCAAAAACTGAACGTGAAAATTCGGCATTATTTTTTTTTATTTTTATTTTTTTTTTTGAATAGACTGGCCAACTCGTAAGAAATAGGAAAAATATTTCTGGTAAATAATTTCGTAGGTTAGGATTCCTTAACATCCTAAAGCCGCAACACTTGTCAGAATCGAAAAATATTGATTTGTTTGTTATCATTTTTCATGTGCGATCATGGCTCTCCACAACTTCCACTATTTTGTATCTAAGCAACGTTTGGCACTTTACTGTCTCTCTCTTTTTAAACTCACTCTGCCATCCATTCATTACAATTTGTTAGGTTAATTACTGTTTTCTTGTTTCCTTCTCTTTCCAATACATCTTTCAAGTACCAAATTTTCCAAGCCCTCTTTCCTCATTACATTAAGTGTCCCAGAAATGTGCCTGCTGATTTTAAGTACAAGTGTCCTTCTAGTTACCATTTTCTTTACAGCCTCTTGTTATCTGTCTATATTTCTGAGATGAGGTATTGTAACTATTTACATTACTTGGACTGTTCTATGGCAATAAAGATGAGAACAACAGTCCAATCAATATAAATAATGTAAATAGCCTCCTTGTTGCTTACATATTATAAGCATTTTTTTTAGTCTTTTATTCATGTCAGGGAATTGTCCAGTATTCATTGCCATATAGGAGGATTGATATAACATATTAGTTCAGCATTCTTTTCTTTGTTTCTCTCAAAATGTCTTAAATAGTGGTCACCAACCTTTTTAACTTCATGGACCACTAAATGTATAATTTTAAATTTGGTAAACCACTAATAGGAATTTAGGAAAAAAGGTAAATACATTTATATAGTAATAATCGGAAAACTTTTATTTTATTAATATGAAATGCACCCATTAAAGATAACAAAGTTATAGTGTAATTATTTGAATAAAACAAATTAAAAATTTGAAGTTTATTCAAGTCCGCTAAAAAGTTTGTTTTTTTTTTTTCTTAAATATTTTGTAAAAATAGTTTTTGAGTATGAATGCATGTGAATTTGTATCTGGTATGTAAGCTGATTCTTAAAGATCCTGCTACTAATAAAATCATCCAGTAGCTATTTATCAGCAGTAATGGTAAGAAACTATTCAGTAATAAGTATTGAACATGACTTTGTAAGTCATGTTAGGTTATACTATATCTGGATGATGTCACATTTGTGTACTTGTGCATAAGGTCTTGAACATATATACCATCCATAATACATAATTTGAAGCTCCATAAAAATTGAAATAATGTCCCAGTTTATCAGCTGTTTTAATAGTTTGCTTAGTTTCTGGAAGGCTTCTTTCACTATTCCACTGCACCTTTGGTTCTTTATATTTCACACTAAGAATTCCCAGATTAAATTCGTGTCTTACTTAGTTAATCTCATACACAATTTTACCACTGGAAGAAATTCAGTTCACACTATGGACTCTACTATTGTATCCTTGTACCAAACTATTAGCCACATAACCTGATCTTCCTTTCTAGATAACACTTTATGTGGATAAATAAGCAGAGTTACCTATGTGTGTTGGGCTTTGATCAGTCATGGGAGATGGAATGTTTGCCATGGCTTGTTTTTCAAAGCAAGGCCACTCTGAGCACTGGTTTTGTAATCTTTTTACCAGAAGGGATGGGATGCACAGGTCTGCCACCTTGTTACTTAAGGTCTGCCCTCTCTCTCTTCTCATCTTTTTTTGTGAGAGGGATTTTATGAGAACAGAGTTATTCTACAGCCTCTCTTTTTCTCTCATTATTAATTGATCCCTAACTGAATTTTGGGTCATGACACTAGGCATTGTTTCGCAACACTTACTGTACCGAACTTCTGATTTACCCGTTGAGTCAAAAGGAATTTTTAACACACAAAACATTCTTGATACGTTGTATTTTGGTTGGTGGATATATGACGTTATGATATCATAACTGTAAGATTGTAATCAGCTGACTCCACACTGACCACTCATCCTAACCATTTCCCTCTGTCCTTCTTGCTGTTATGTCCAGTGAGTGTCAAATTTTACAAGCATTCTCTCCTCATTATGTGTCCCAGAAATTTCAACTCTCTGATCTAAATATAATTGTCTTTTTTGTTTCCATTTCCCTAAAAACTTTCTTGTTGCTTTATATACTTCATCCATGGTGGTATTTTCAGCAAACATATATATATATATATATATATATAATTGTTATAAAAGGATCTGTTTCAATTTCTAAGCTAAAGCTTCAACCAAGTAAAGATCTTGGAGAGCAGTTTGTAGAATAGGGTAGGTTTCAGTCATTACAAGCCCTGCGAATAAAACAATCACAGCAGTACTTTAATAATAATAACAATTAGTGAAAATCTACACAAAAATACCTTCAAGGCCTCTGATTGGGAGATTGGAGGTTTTGAGAGGCATGAAACCACCTCTTAATTGCTGTTGTTCCCAGGCCTACCCTAATCCAGGATGGTAGCACCCGTTAGGCTTCCAGCTATGAGCAAATAGTTAACCAACAAACTGGGGTCAAAATAGTATGAAAGTGTAAAAATAGGTTTTTATAGTAAAAGTACCATTTTGGAAAAAATTATTATCAGTAATACATTTTTGAAAGAAAAAAAAATTATTAACATCAATAGATTTTTTTTAAATAAAAAAAAGAAATTATTACCAGCAATACATTTTTGAAAAAAAAAAATTATTCCAGCAATACATTTTTGAAAAAAAAAATTATTTCTGCAATATATTTTTGAAATAAAAAAAAAAATTATTAGCCTCAATAGATTTTTGAAATAAAAAAAAAATTATTATAACAATAATTCATTTTTGAAAAAAAAATATTACCAGCAATAAAAATTTTGTTGGTATTAAATAACCCATTTTAGTTTATATACTGTAAAAAAAAAAAAAGCCAAACCACAAAAATACCCAGATTTGGCCAATAAAATCTGGAAAGTATCATTCTTTAGAATAACAATTCAAGCTTACAACCAGTAAATTAATTGTTATTCTTCATTGTTTTCTGCTGCGGCAGATTGCAAATTAGTTGGTGACCACAAAATAATGTTATCTTTCCATTTCTGTTTTGGCTTTCCTCTACTTCTTTCTCCAGGCACCATTCATGGTCTGCACTAGGTTCAACCTACTGTGGGAAAAAATCTGCCTCATCAGTCATGTATCGAAAGATGCATGATTGCCTTGCGTGTATCAAACATGGCACATAACTGACTGAATAATAATGTTCTTACAATCTTCAACATGGGTCATATTTATTATTCTGTTTTAAGCAACTCTATTTAGAATTCTTTGCTTTTGTGATGGTGTTTTCAAAACACTATTGATGTGTTTGTATGTGTTTTTGTAAGCCAAATGTATGGGATTTTAAAAGTATGCTTCTCTTTCATAAATTAATGATGGACTCTCCCATAATCTTTTATGTACAGCAGCTCTTAGAACTGAACAGCCAGACGAACCACATGAATGATTTGATTATAGTGGTCAAGGCTTGTGCAGAACTAACCACACTTTTAGGAAAAAACAAATACAAAGAAAAGATGTGCATAGTGTATTGTAAAGATCTCCAAACAACCTTCTCCAGGTTTTGAATAGAGTTATCCTCCTCTTAGACTGGTTGCCAACCTAGTCTGATCTATTATTTAATCCATAACTAGATGGATTCATACATTTCCCAAGGGTATAAGTGAATGTAATAAACTCAACCAGTTCTCTTTGATTTCTCATTCTAAGCCGCTATCCCTTACACCACCCAAACATCCATAAACTAATGGTTGGTTAAATCACATGAAAAAAAAAAAATGTTTTCTCATTTGCAGAAAATAGCACTCCAAATCAAAGCAGTCTTAGAAAATCTCACAAAACTCAGGCCAGAGGGAGATGATTTCCGATGGTATGTAAAGGTAAGCTACATTTTCTGCCATTCACTTTCTTTTCCATTTGAACATTCGTTGTAAAAAGATTTGAACCTCGTAAAATTCTTAGCCTCTTACGACTGCCATTAAAATATTCCTGACATATTAACTGCAAAACAGCGAGCATTTTTATTGCTAATATCTAAAGAATACCAGATAGTTTCCTTACCACTAAGGGGTCACGTCGTAGAAGACTTGCAGAAATTACAGCTAAAAACCTGTATGTTTAAATGTGATAAATATTTGTTTTTACAGAACATTAAAAATTATTCCCATAATTTTAACCCTATTACTACTGCTACCATGTAGTAAAATCTCTAAGGATGCATATAGCAGTCCTTTTGGTGACTATTAGAAAAGCTATATTGGATTCCTTCTTGATAAAACAAAAAAGAGTTAGAAAAATGATCTTATATTATTTACATGCAGTCCTCATCTTTGATGTTATTATTACAACATTTCAGCTGTTTTGCCCTCTAGCCATCATCAGGTATTTGTCAATCCAGGTAACCTTCAGGGAATTTCGAACAGAACTTTTTATTTATTTATTTCTGCTGTCATGAATTTGATGACATAGTAATTGTGAGTTCAGTCCCTGGGTCAGGCAGCATGTACAGAATTACTCAGTGGAAACAGGGCAAACAATAACTGAGAAGCACTAAATAAGATATCCCTAGAATTGGGTGGTGGAATAAGAACAACAATCTAACCTCAGTAATGAAATAAGTGGAGATGTTTACTCAGTCACATGCATGTATCAACTAAAATAGTATTTAGAATAATAAAGAGTATTGTCAGATTGACAAAAAAAGTCTGTTGCTTAAATTACTTTGATTACATTTCAGGTATGAAGGGACATAGACACTGAAAAGTCTTCATAACTGGTTCTTTATTGTAAGGATCTTCAACTTCATGGCTAAAATGTTAACTGTGTATGCCTATGTAACTGTAGCAAAATAAAAACCAACAGTCACAAATCTGCATAGTCACCAGTCTGAGGTGTAGCAAAGTGGACAGCCACAAGCCCAAGGTTTAGTAATGTGGACATTCACATACCTGAGGCAGACAGTTGAAAACCTGAGGTGTAGCAAAGTGGACAGTCACAAGCCTGAGGTGTAGCAAAGCAGACCATTGCAAGCCTGAGAGGTAGCAATGTGGACAGTCACAAACCTGAGGCATAGCAAAGCAGACAGTTGGAAGTCTGATCTGAAGCAAAGTGGAAAGTGGCAAGTCCAGGGTGTAGAAAAGTGAACATTTGCAAGTTCAGAGTGTAGCACAGTGGACCATAGCATAGCTGGGGTGTAGCAAAGTGGACAGTTGCAAGCCCGAGGCATAGCAAAGTGGACAGGGACAAAACTGAAGTATAGCAATCTGGACAGCAACCTGAAGCATAGCAAAGTAAACGGTTGGAAGTCCGTAGCAAATGGACAGTCTCAAGTCAGAGGTGTAGCAAGGCAGACAGTCTCAAGTCCGAGGTGTAGCAAGGCAGACAGTCTCAAGCCCGAGGTGTAGCCGACAGTCTCAAGTCCGAGGTGTAGCAAGGCAGACAGTCTCAAGCCCGAGGTGTAGCAAGGCAGACAGTCTCAAGCCCGAGGTGTAGCAAGGCAGACAGTCTCAAGCCCGAGGTGTAGTAAGGTAGACAGTCTCAAGCCCGAGGTGTAGCAAGGCAGACAGTCACAATTCCAAGGTTTAGCAAAACACCAGTCACAAACAGTCACAAGTCCAATTAGTGCTCTTCCAGCCATTAGCACTCAACAACCCAACACTGAAAAACATCAGTCTTATTGGTTGTGATTTGTTAATGACCAAGTATGGACATTCTCACACTGAACAACTATCATGTAAGTTTATCTATGATGAGAGACTACCTACTCTAAATAGTCAATTAGTCAGAACACAATTCTTACCTACATTGGACACTCTAAAGTCAAGGTCTATTTTTCATGTTGGTCCTGTTCTATTAGGGTGCCACGTTTTGGACATATTAGTTTCATTATACAAACCATCTAAATGCAACCTAATTTTTTTATAAGTAAATCCAAATTAGTGTCGAGAAATTGATTTAATGTACACACTCAAGTTAGGGTCTTTTTTTCCTTGTTTGTCCTCTTCTTTGCTACACTATCTAAAATGTGGTCTTCCAGAAAAATGGAAATACAGGTTCAATTCCTATCGAAAAGTACATTTTCTTTAATAAGACTATCAAGGCTGGTAGACATTAATTTCACTATTTGTAAATAAACAAGGATGTCAATTCAAACATATGAACACCACTAAATATAAAGTTGATAATAAATACTTATTATATGTATGATATTAAATTATCAAATTCCTTTGGTCAGGTTCATTATTATTATTATTATTATTATTATTATTATTATTAGCTTTGTATTCAGAAAAAATTTTTTTGATTTTATTTTCAGGTGAAATGTGCAAACTGTGGCGAAGTCACTGACAGATTTGTTTATTTGTGTTTAGAGGTGAGAAGTATTTTTTTTTTAAGTCACCTTTTTTAATTTTAGCTTTAAGCACTTTTGAACATTGTCACTGGTCTAAGTATTGTTTATGCTTAGTTTCCCTTTGTCGGGTATAAGCTACAGCCTTGCCACACAAGGGCCATAACCTCACCTTACTGCTGTGGTTTTGGTAGCAAGTAGGGTTTTATGGGGTGGCATCGCCAGCATCATGCTCAACCCATTTTGAATTCAGAGATGTCCTTCTCTTAGACTAGCTACCAACCAAGACTAGAGAACCCATTCTGTACTTTGATTTAACCCATAGCTGGGGGAGAAGAAATGGGTTCATACCTTTCACAAGAATATGTTTGTAAAAGTAGATGTCACAAGCATTTGGACTCAGTATACCAACTCTACTATCTGTGCTAAAAACGGCTATGTTATGTGCACATTAGTAGCCTAGTTTAACTTGGCATAATTGTGGGGTTCCCAATGAGGGTTAAACTCACAGTGAACTATGAGATTATCTAACTAATCATTACTCTATGACAGTTGTCCACTTCTGAGATGTGACTAATACCAATGTTCTTTTAAAGAAATTTCCTGACACCACATCCCTGTCAGGAAATTTGTTATTTTCATACTATTTTATTGAATCACCACCTATGTTTTTAATTGGTTGGATTCTCATGTCCAATATGTCTGTGTTATGGGGGATGAACTGTATAGCTGGTCTACTTGTGACCAACCCATTAAGCAAATAAGTTCTTACTCAAGGGAGTACCTCATGAGCTTGGGGCCATTTTCATCATGCTCATTTTTATAAAATCTTTGGCAGTACCTGGTTCTTACTTAAGGTAGTACCTAGTAAGGTACCAGAAACATAGCCAGTGTCAGTATTGTTCTGAAATTTCACTAAGTATCCATGTACCAATTTTCTGGTACTCAGTTAAAATTCTTTTAAAAATATTGGTGTTTAATATAATGTAAATAAATATACAGTAGTGGACATAATATAAGGAATGGAAACAACAAAGACATAAATATGTGTATTACTTAAAAAGTAATGCATGATAAGCAATGAAATTTTTACCGAATAAAGATTAGGGTGTAATGCATGAATATTATACAAAGTTACAAAAATATATATATAATAATTATAATGGATAATGTCTCAGAATCGGAAATTAGAGAGCAGAGTTCAAATTCTGCATTAGGTTCATTATATGCACTTATGTGCAAATATCCTTGGGAAAGGCATGAATCCAACCCTTCTCCTCTCAGTTATGGGTTAAATAGAACAATTTGTACCAGGAAATTGCTATGTTTTCGAAAAAATTCTTAAAATCCAAAAATATGTTTGATCCTGAAATAACTTTAAAAAGGTTGATAAACTGTAAAACAAAACAAAAAAAAAAAAAAATCAATCAGTCTTGTTCATGCCTGTGTGCACCAAAAGCTAGCAAAGGGTCCACTGCACATACACAATAAAACAAAAGGTGAAGGTAAACGTTGTGGTGAGAATTGAAACCCTCTTTCTAATATATTTTGTTTTTTTTTATTTCAGAGCTTTGCTTGCTCGTTTAGGATGAGTCATTTAGTGACACTTGGTGTAATTCCTGTTATGTCAATCTCACAACTCAGCTCTTCCCCTTCTTCCACAAACTCTTTGATGACTGGCAGTAGGAACTGGTGTCATCAGAACTACTCAAGCCTCAAAATGAAAAATCAGAGAGCTGTTCTAATTCCAGTCAGGTTCGCTACATATAATATATGCAAATACCCTTGGGAAAGGTATGAATCCTTCTCCTCCTCCCAGCTACGTGCTAAATAATAGGACTTGTATCTGGAAAAATCATTGTTATTCTCAAAAAAAAACTGTTGTATTCTTACAATCCAAGATGAGTTACAGCTTTAAATAATCCCCAAGGCATTGATAAGCTATAAAAAAACAAATCAGTCAATGAAAATTACCAAAAGTGAACCAGATCTTAATCCCAACTGTGATTTTTAAGATACACAAACAAATGGAAACCATCAATGTCCAACTTTGTTGTCACTTGACCCCAAAAGGTGTTTTTTTTTTTTTTTTGCTTTTATTTACATACTTTTTTTTTTTTGTCCCTTCTCAGTGAAGTGGAGGCTACTTTGACATCCCAATTTCAAAGATTTTATCTACTGGTCATAAAACAGAAACATTTAAGATCAAAATAAAGTCACATCTTTATCTTTTATGTGGATGTCCCAATCATAATGTCACACTATCAGTCTCCAGGAAATCTAGAAAAAATTCATGAATTCATCTGTCATTCAATATTCTACAGAGCTTATCTGACATCTTGTCATCGTTTGAGTTGAGATTATTTCTTTCAGATTGGAAGGTAATGAAATGTGAAACATTCAAATAAATCCCAGCATCTTTGTAAAAACAAGTATTTTTTTTTTCTTTTCAGGAAACGACACCGATGAAAGGAAGTCGTGGTTCAGCTAACTTAGTAATCAAATGCCATCTTTGTGGACGTGATAATTCAATGGGTAGGTAATCATTTGCTTTTAAGCCTCAATCTCACATCTGTCGAAAACAGTTTTCAACCTTTGAAAAATAGTATTGCTTTGTCTTTATGACAAACTTGGACCTTCATGCCCATAAAAAAAAAAAAGTGTACCAAAAGGACAGTTTTTCCATTGACGCTGCTATTATTTTAACTACCTTCACTCCTCGGCAATATTTTTAAAAAGTGAGGATCAGTATTGTAATAAAATTTAAACATGATAATAGTGTATTTATACATTATTTTGTTCTTGAGAAATTACAACAAAAATATTAAACATTATTTATTTATTAGATTGTTTATTTATACTATTTATTTATTATATTATTTATTGGAATGGTTGACAAAACATTGGCTAATTGCCAATTGATTAAAATTTTATAGAATGGCAAAAAATTTTCTTATAGTTGGTTGACATATTTTAATAATCTAGGTAAATATTTATGAATTTATGAATAAAAAATTGTTTTCATATTTATTTCTTTATAAATTCATAAATGATAAATATTGCATTGCATTAGTTTTTAGAATGTTGTAAATATAAAATTATTTGATGTGTTCTGTCATGAAAATGCAAACCTAACAAGCATGCACTACACGTCTGTACTCTGGGTGTAACTGCCATGAAATGACATGAGCTGGTAGTGCAAAAATGTTCACACATATAAACATACAACAGAACCCCTTACCCAGTTTTCCACTGTCTGATCACCCAAGTTCACATGGCATTAGTTTTAATAGGAAAAAATAAAGTTAGATACTTTTTGAACTCACCTGTTATTTTCGACAGGACAAATATAGAAACGAGATTGTTTTTCCTCATTTTTTTTAAATATTCATAGAAGAACGGCAAACTGTTAAAGGACATTATTATGCAAATGAAGCTTTTAGTGATGGATTGATGAGGAAAAAAGTTATTCATTATTATAGATAAATAAGCAACAATCCAATTAACAGGTGTCATTTTTTAATTGAAAGCATGGTGCAGTAATGGATAATCTTGGGAATGGTATGAATCCATTTCTACTCCCCCACCCCTCAGCTATGGGACAGATTGAGTCTATAGTCTTGAGTGGCAACCAGTCTAGGAGAAGGAAAACCTCTGAATTCAAAACCTGCCTGGAGATGGTTGGGCTCCATCAGGCTATCTTGCCCGGGAAAAACCATTGTTACTGCAGCTGCAGTTGTTTTGTTTTTAATCAATTCACCCCAAGCACAAGGATAATGCCACTAAGACACAAAGGGCTACTGGGAATAAAAGTGAATGAGAAAACTTTAGAAGGAACTGGAAACCCAATCCAGGACAGGAAATGAGATAAACCTCTACTCTTGTTCAAAAAAACTAGGAAGGAGTGTGAACAGGACAATAGGTGAAGCTTATACGTCTTGTGATCATGATTTTTAAATGTCACATAATTAAAAAAAAAAAAAACCCTCTTCAGAGTTAAAAGTTATCTCCTTTTAATTTTCTACATTTTCATTCTTGAGTGAATTGTACCATTCCATGAAGTGAAGAATTGATCTAACACTTTCAGTGAAGTCCTTTTTTGGAGCAAATGAAATTCACTATTACGATTAACCCCCATTCCATTCTTGTAAAGATTTTACCTTTGACCTTCTCTGACAATTTTTCTACAGTCTGTAGTTAGCAGCTGACATCTTTATTCCTTTATATTGTGAGCTGGGCCTCTTTCTATCTAATTCCATTTGGTAAGTACAATGACAAGGAAAGAGATCTTGGAAAATTTAGCACACCCAAGTCATATCAGAGGAAGGAGATGCAGAGGGAAACAGTAAGTAGCCTACCTAAATAAACTTGTGTAAATGGATAACATGATCAGGGAGGGATGGTTAGTCAAATGTTGCTTAGAGCTAGAAATAGAGAAGAAGATGTGAGTGAAATGATGGCACAGGACACATAAAATGAATTCATTTAATTCATTTTGGAAATGAGATGATTGCAGGAACTAATGTTGAAGTTTAATTTTCTGTTCAAAGAGTTCTTCATTTGTGAAGGCTTAATTATTTGACATTTGAATGAAAAAATAAATAAAATATTAATCCAACTTGACGTTCATATATTTTTTCTTTTCTTCATTTCCATATCACAATCATCTATGTTTTATTTTATTCAATAGAAATGAATAATTGTTTTCAACTTTGATTTATGGAAAAGAAATGTCTTATGAGGATAGTAGCTGGAGTACATTAGCAATTCATGACAAAGCTTCTTTTTTTTTTCTTTTTGTTGCTGTCTTTTTACTTTTATTTTATTTTGACTTCTTTTTTTTTTTTTTGTTAAACTTTCAGACGCTTTTTTTTTGTTATAGTTTCAGCTGCTTTTTTTTTGTTTCTTTTTCAGCTCCCTTTTTTTCTCATTACCTTTTTGGCTTAAATTTTTTCTTGTTTCCTTTTTGGCTTAAATTTTTTCTTGCTTCCTTTTTGGCTTAAATTTTTTCTTGCTTCTTTTTTGGCTTATATTTGTTTTTGTTTCCTGTTTCTTTTTCTTTTTTTTTCCTTTTCGGCTTCTGTTCTTTTCAACTTCCTTTTTTCTTTTTTTTTTTCGGCTCCTTTTTTTTATTGCTTTTTAGCTTACATTACAGGTTCCTTTTCACCTCCCTTTTATGTTTCCTTTCTTCTTTGGCTATTTTTTGTGTTCTTGTTTCCTTTTTGGCTAGTTATTTCTTTCTTCACTTCCCTTTATTCTTGTTTATTTTGTCTTGCCTTTTCTCCTTCTTCACTTTTTAGTTTCCTTTTTTTGTTCTCTTTGTCATTTTTTTTTTTTTTTTTTGGCTTTTCATTTTACAAAAAAGAAAAACAGATATATATTTTTAAATGTTTCCTTTTTTTTCTCAGATTATTTTTTCTCTTCTCAGATATCCTTCCAGATTCTATTGGGTCTTACAACATTGAAAATGATGGCAAATTTGTTACGATCGTTGTTTTTGATTGCCGTGGGGTAGAGCCCGTTGATTTCCAGCCAACAGTGAGTGTTTTTTAACATTTTTGCATTGCCTACATTGCCACATGTCTCTCTCTGTCTCTCTAAATTTATCTTTCCAAAGAGCAGTAATGCACAGTGAAACTTCATTTATATATCATATATATATATATATAAACAGGATGAGCAAAGAAATCAACACTGCCTGGTGACTGGCAGTTTCACACACTAGGCAAACAGTAAGGGTCTGATGACCAATTAAGGTCTGAAACTGCCAATCACCATGCAGTGTTGATTTCTGTGCTCAAACTGATTATATTTACGCTCTACACTAATACTGACCACTCTTTCCCCACTAAACTTTTGGAAGAGAATTTTTTTTTAAGGTTTTTAAAGCAAGCCATCATTTATAAATACGGTGTTCAATATCAAGAGATACTACATAGCAGTAAGATTAAATGTTCACTTGTCTGTGCTGACACTGAGTTTTGTGTAGATTACATTCATTATATTTTTTTATGTTCATGTCTCCTGAGGAGTGGATGTAATTTCCATAAAACTCTGAGTCCTAGAGATGAGCAGTCATTTAATTTTATTTTATTACTAATAATATCATTATATGAAGATTCATTTTACAAAGTGAAAATATATATATATAAATGCGTGTGTGTGTGTGCTCATATCTCCTGATGAGTGGGCCAAACAGTTGCACAAATGAACTTTTATGTAACTGCCTGTCAGCTAAGTGACAAATTTTATATTTGTATTAATCCTCTCTCTCTCTCTCTCTATATATATATATATATATATATATATATATAATTTTTTTTTTTTTTTTAACTGTTTCCAAGTTGAGTTGGCATAAGAGATTGGAGCCATGGAAGAACTAGTAAGGATGATAAGAGGGGAACAAAAAAACACTGTCACAAACATACTTAGAGGAGGGGTTACAAGGTATAAGGGAATATTGAGGCAATATAGTAAGTCAGGTCAGTTGAACTGTTATGTATAGGGGCTGAGAATTGTTAGCATATATGGGAGGGGGTCCATGGATGGAAATTTTTTTTTCCCCCTTTTCAGTTACTGATTGCTATTTGTTTCTGCTTATTTGCAGTCTTATTTTCAATTCCATGCCTAGATTGCCTATTTCTTATGAATGTAATTTCAGAATACAAAGATATAAAGTAGTATCATAGCAAACAGTTTTAAAAATGTTGAGTGTCAATATTAGTATTAATTGGTTGGATTTTATTTCAAGTAATATTTAACAGATATATGTGTATGGGTTACTTAATTGAGTAGTTTGCTTATTTTTATTAATTTTTTTTTTTTTTCTTGGATTAGACCATAGAATTATTTTAGTCAATAAATCACAAAACTGGGAAGAACTTCAAATAAAATGTATGAGTTAATTTTACAATGGCTGGTTTCATAAAAATTAATGTAAATGGGGGATAGAAATTAAGTATGTCTGTTCTTGCATGTGTGTGTGAGTAATTTTACTACATTCATATGTAGATGAGTGGACGTACATACATGTATAGAAATTTATTTACTGTGGAATTTCATTTGACTAAGAGTATTAGGTAAATGTCAACTTAAAGATTTATCTGATAGTAAGAATAATGAATATTTTTTTTAGAAATGCTACTATAAGTAGTAAGTTAAACTAACTTTTGGGGAATCATAAATGTTAGCATAGGATAGATTGGGTTGGGTGCACATGCAGGTTGAGTTAGTAGTGTAAAGGGATTAGTAATTAAAATGTATAAATGAATGGAATAAACTATGCAAGAAAGAGACAAGCTTACCGAGTTAGGAATCCAGGAGAAGTAGCTTGAATCTAAACTGGATGAAATAAAAAGAAAACGCTATAGAGGAGGGGGAACATGAAAAGGATTTTTTCATTGGTCACCGTATGTTAATAAGAACGGTCAAAGTCATAACCATGTCAGAATATTTTTGCAATGTCGAGGTGAGTAGTACGTTTGCAAGGAGGTGATCTGACTCGTCCAGAGTCGGGTCGGGGTTGCTGTTTGAGCCGATATGATGAAATCAGCAATGAGGACAGTGCATCACTGAAGACCACTCTTGATGCATCTAAAATGTATTATGCAACTTATATATATATATATATATATATATATATATTGACCACTAATATTAGGTTGGTGCAAAAAAATAATGACGTAATAATGTCGCTTTGACGTATTTTAACGTCAAAAATGACATTATTACGTCATTATTTTTGCACCAACCTAATATATATATATATATATATATCACTAATTTACTAGTTTACTTTTTATATGAATGGTTCATTGTAATATAAATTAAACCACATAAATTGTACCACATATTTAAAAGAACTGATTCGATGTGCAAATTTTTGGGATGACAACTGAGACATTGCACTACTTATTGAACTTTTTAGTTCATGCCACATTGACTGATAAACTCCTACAACAGAAAATTCTTAAATTGTCATATTGCTAAAAAAAAATGTACTCACTTGAAAATTCAAAAATTCACCCTTAGCATTGCGGTTATATGCTCCACAAATTTGTATCCATTATCAATAACAGATTTAAAAAAAAAAAAACATATTTCAATTTGGATTATATTTTTCGTCTCAGTTGCTACCTGAATTTTACCAAAAACAAAATAGTTTCCATGCCTGATGATGACCGGTAGAACCATCAAAAGTACTTGTGTATTTAAGTAAGACCTAATACTGTTTATAATTTTAAAAAACAAGGATCATAACATTCATCGAGTGATTAGTGGGTCAATGTATCTTTAAAATTTACTTAGCAAAGAGATTTTGCTATTTTATTATCATTAACTTTACTAATTTACTTTTTGTATGAATGAGTCATTGTAATATATATATATATATATATATACTCACATAACCAATTTGTTTTTATTCTTTAAATGGTCAGATTGAAAAAAAAAACTGTATTTTTAACTTATTTTATACACATTTACAAATGGGTGCTTATTTGATATAGAAAATACAAATTTTTCCCTCATGGCAGGAGTCGCATTTCTTCACTTCTCCTCACTAAAATGTTCTCATTCTCTTTCAGCCCTTGTGTTCTAGTGGCATTATCACCTTGCTTGGGGTAAAATGATTAAGAAAAAAAATGTATATATCTCATCAAGGTTGATAGGGTTAATCAGAAGTTTTCTATGTTGTGTTGTTTCAAAATATTCTAGTTTTCTCTTCTGAAAGCATCTTCCTGTATGACAAGTTACATTGTGTAAACTTATGAAGGAAATCCCTCATCATAAAAGTATTTACAAATAATGTTCAATGAGTCTAAGTTATTTTCAATTTCCAAAAACCTTGAACACTTCTTCAAATGGATTCTTTAATTTGGTTTTATATCTCTTTGAAATAAAAACAGTGAAATAAAATCCTCTCATAATCATTTATTTTGCTTTTTTTTTCTAGGTTGGTTTTATCGCTGAAAGTTCTGAATCTGGCATGGAATTCAGAGAGATTTCATTTGCTGAGGGTGTAAGTATAAAAATTCACACAGGGAAACAACATGCAGTTAATATTTGACAAACTATTCTGGACACTATCCTCATTTTTATTATTTTTTACCTGAACTCTATCTGGGCTGAAATGCAGGGATAAAAACTACAGAACTAACAATACACTTCTAAATAACTTTGAATAGTTAAAACATTGAATATGAAAACCTTAAGCAGTAATTTGATTCTTGCCCAGCTGATATTTTAGAAATTTCATCAATGTAGTTGTATAAGATGAAACTGCAACCAGAAATTCTTTTTTTTTTCAATTTTTTTTATATAAATAAAGCTTAAGCTATCCAGATCATAAATATAAAACAAAATATATTTTATTAAATGCTATAAAAGTTAATAATGGGGGTCCAGTTTGCTATGAAAATTCATTGTAAATTGATCCCTCTTTGCAAACCTGTAAACTGCTCATGATTACATGTAATTAACAAAACTGCCCAACAAACAGAATTGACAGTTTCCAGTAAACAATAACAAAAGAAAGAAAATAACAGGGCAAAAATTAATATAAAGTAATGTGTGTGTGTGTGTGTGTGTGTGTATATATATATATATATATAATATAAGCTATGGATAAATAGCAGGACGAACTGGTTCTTATAGCCTTGGGTGGTCAACAGTCTAGAAGAAGAACAACTCTGAATTCAAAACCTGCAGAGTGTCATTTGGAGACCTTGCCGAATGCTGTGCACCAATTCTCTGTATTCAGCTATCCAAAAAGTGTGGTTGGTTCTGTACAAGCCTTTACCACTATAATCAAATGATATCTATGGGTAGTCTGGCTGTTGGTTCTAAGAATTTTAGCTGCTTGACCCTTGTACATCGAAAACGATGGAAGAGTCTAGTGTATATATATATATATATATATATATATATATATATATATATATATATATATATATATATGCACACACACATACACTGGACTCTACCAAAGACATAAGGGCTCTCCCTAAAGATAACATACACTTAACACACACATCCTAATCCCAGCAACCAATAAAACTAAAACTGTCAGATTCCTGACAAAGAATTCCTTCGTTGATCAAATGACCAACGAGGGAATTCTTAGTTAAGAATCTGCCATCCTCATCTTAAAAACAACTTCAAAGTGGACGGTTGACCAACCCAAAATTAACGATAAAAAAAAAAAATTGAAAACTACAGATAAAGTTCACTTTCTTCAGAAACAGTCATTCACTCCTACTAACAAGCAGGGATTTCTTTTTTCTCCTCATGATGGCCATGCTGGCTGAAGCTAGTTGAGGAGCCTAATTGAAATAATAAAACAGAAAAATATTAATATACAACCCAGTGTGTCTGAAAATTTTAATTTTTTAATATTTTTATTGTTCAAAACATGTACGTATGTGTATATATATAAAAGAAAGAAGTAGACAAAGCAACTGTAGTAAGGTAACAAAATTCACAAAGTAAGAATGGTGAGCCGTGAAAAGTTTTCAGCATTCTTCATATAAGTCACTTTATTTCTTATTCATATACAAGTTGAATAAACCCATGTGTACTTTTTTTTTATTATTATTTACTAATGTTAATCCAATAAAAGCCTAAGAGTCACTCAAGATAGAGGGTTACTGTGTGGTGTTGTATAAGTGTAAGAAAGGGCAAGTAGTGAAGTTCTTGGGACTATGCAGGAAAGATAATGGTTAACTTGAAGAGGTTGTGACTTAATTAGCAAATAAAATTTCAGAGTTCAATCAATGTTAGAAGTATAGAGTCAAAATAGACTTTAGAAGTAACTGAAAACCCAATCCTAAACAGGAAAGAAGGGATGAACTTTTACTCCTGTTCAAAAGATTGGGGTGCAAGTGTGAACCGGACCATTGGCAAGTTTATCTACTCCTATAGTTTCATCATTTTACAGTTGAAATGGCTAGATGTAACCTTAAGTTCTATGCTGAAAGTTTCTTCTATTGCACTTTTCGTTTGTGGAACTCAATTTCAGCTTCTTGTTTTTCAGTCAACTTTGATCTTCAAAAATTTAAATACAATGTTAGTTGTTATCTTCTTTTTTCTTAATTCCTGTTCTTTTATTGTTCTCTCTCCTTAATAATTTAATAATATTCTCTTATACTCAGTAACCCCTTGCCTCTTAGTGGCTTTATTGCCTTGGTTGGGGTGAAATGATTAAAAAAAAAACCGAATGTCTTATTGTTAAACTTTACATTCTGTCTTGTTTTTTTTTTTTCAATTTCTGTTGTCCATTTTTTGCTTGATATCTTATCATGTTAATGTTTGAATTTCCACACAAAATGCTCCCCTGGGAAAAGAAATTTGACATTCTTTACACAAATTAAAAAAACAAAAATGTTTTGAAAAGAAAGCAGAAGAAATTGAGAATTTACCATTACACTCCCGCCCTCAAATGTCTACAATTAAATAATATCATTTCTTTGAGGTTACACATTCAGAAGCAAAAACAATAGAGGATTTATTTACGATATTTCAAATGAAAATATGAGGAGAAATGTTGTTATAAAGGCCTCCCAGTTAGAATTTTATTATAACAAAATGTCTATATTTTTTTTAGTTCTAAGAACTGAACTTTTAAAGATTTTAGTTATTTTTTTTTCAATCATTCTTTCTCATAAATAGAAAATGAACTTCAAAAACAATTCAATTCTGAATTATTTTAGCTGTAAACCTTTTGTGTCCGTGTTCATTCTGATTATCTGTTATACCGTACCTATAGACTATTATGGGTATGTCCCAGTCATTATAAATACAATGGAATATACTGTATGTTGGATTCACTGGGATTCACTTCTAGCTCACTATTAGCAGTGGATTACTTACTACACGACACTGGTGTTTTTTCTGTCATAAATATTATCATTTGATTTCCAACCTTTGTTTTGGTTATTCTTATTTAGTAACCTTTCTCAGGTTACAACACTATCCTTGAGCAGTGGTGAAAAAAGAACTTTAACATGTTGAGACACTGGTTCCCAAAGTTAAGCAATGTTGGGCCTGGTCAGTACCTAAATGGGTGATCACTTGATAATACTAGGAGCTGTAAGCTTGTATATATGGATGGTGTATATGCATAAATTTACAATATATATCCACAATTTCACTCCCCCCAGTTATGGGTTAATTAGTAAGCATTGTATTACTTAATCATTATAATTTTCCCAACCAAAAAAATAGTCTACAATAGTCTCATTTTCTTCTTTTTTTTTTTTTTTACAGAAATTACACAAAATATTCTAATTTCTGTTTTTCTCTCTCTTTTTCCTTGCTTAACTTCCTTGCTCTGTCTTTTTCCTTTTCTCTTTCGTTTTCATTTTTAGGACATATTGATTTCCCCATACCTAAAAAGATAATGCAAATTGAAACCATTCATTAAATCTGATTTAAATATTATTATTTTTCAGGATTGGACAGATTATGATGAAAATGCATCTGTGTCTGTTGGTGTGTATGAACTCCAGCATAAGTTTATAAAAGCGTAAAATTATCGTGAACAAATGCATCTTTATTTCTATTGCCAGAACTTGAAACAATTTTTTTTTTTTTTTTTTACCTATGTTCATGATAAACCTGCAAAAAAAAAATACCCTGCAAGCCATGAATCTTGGAATCATTTCAAGATGCAAGTCATACAAATTAACAAATTATTTGAATAATGGTTAAAAGAATGGGAAATTGAAATTCCTTTTATTTTCCATTATGCTTTGTCTGAAGTCCTTATGACAAGAATTCTCTTTAGGATATCAGATAGGAGTTCTTCGCTTTTCTCTTTAAACTGACTGACCAACATCATCTATAAATTTCAAGAATAAAAAAATAAAAAAATTCAAATGTTTTTTTTTTTTTTTAAGTTTAACAAATGAGGTATGGTTGCTTTTATACAGGATATGGCAGAAATACCTCCAAAATAATGGTAAGAGATTAATGGCAATAGTGTCTCCGTCTGACTCCTGTCTTACCATTATGTGGGATAGCATTTATGCCACACCCTGTACATTGATTCATTTGGCCTAGCCTTAGTATCTATTTTATCCACAATATTTCGGATGCAGAATTGCTTGAGGATGGCCAGAGGCAACACAACAACAAAGGTTGTGAAGAGATCAATTGTTAATTTGTAATCTTTTATCCCATTTGTCTCACTCAATCAACATAGTACCCTAAGAATTTTGGGGAATATTCTTAGTGGCAAATCATCAAAAGTTGAGAAAGATCTCATAATATTGGCATAACTGGAGTACATGTGTCCCAAGTTTCCAACTTTCGTCTATTGAAAGACAGTGTGGAATAACACAGTAATTCCACCTACATTTTACGCGCGCGCGAGTTTTCCTCTCTTTCTTCCACACTTGTGCGTGTGTGCGCGTACGCAGATTGCACCCCTTCCTCTCACTTTCAGCTAGTCATAGCAGTAATTGCTGAGTGAGGAAGGTTGCTTACTAGCTACCCCTGATAACGTCTAAAATCAGAATTTGAATTTTTCCCGCGCGTTTTCCTGACATCACAGACATCCAGCGTTTCCAACTCAGTTGTTTCCCGATCTTCAAGCTAGATGGACAACTCATTTATTCCGTGCCCCTAACCCACACGTGGCCGGAATATCTTATTCTTAACTAACCAAAACTTCAACATGTCGACCTCACACTTTTCCAAGACTCATTCTCGTCTTGATGCAACCTGCATGTTGAACCTTCTCCGTTTTCAACTAGAAAATGCCGAGTTCCTACGACACCGTCGGCAATATATATTTTTTTCCAAGACTTATCCCCGTCTTGATGCAACAGCTTGTTGAACCTTTTCTCCATTTTCAACTAGAAAATGTCAAGTTCCTACGACACTGTCGTCAATATATTTTCCCAGGACAACTTCTTGTCTTGATGCGAACAACTTTCGAACTTTCCTCTATTCACTACCAGAGTTCTACAACACGGTCGCCCTCACTCCTTTCCAAGACTCAACCTCGTCTTGATGCATGGTCTCAACTGACGAGACAACTTCTTTAAATATAATAAAATTTCATATATGTTTTTCAACCAGACTCATTTTGTCATTTAATTCCGGCTATCTACTTGTATTATATTTATGCACTTGTTGAATGACCCCTTTTCCTCACTAAGTTCACTCACGCAATATTTATACTTTGTTTGTGGATTCGGTAGTTTTGTGTAGTGACTGGCACAAGGTCACTTTTTAATAAACCAGCACTGCACGCTATCAGGTCCGCAACAACAGTCATCTTTTTCTATAAAAATGCAAGTTCAATCTTACCTAAGCTCAGATGATTAAATCATTAAGTTTGGGAAATTTCACTGCATTCTCTTAACTCAACCAGATTTGTACAAAGAAGTTTTAAGATTACTGGATAATTAAATAAAAAAGGCATTCACATTATATCCGTCAAGTAATTTTTACAGTTTTATCCTTTGTAGAAAAAAAATTACCAAACTTAAGTGTATCATAAAAACACCTGCCTCCATGTTAAAAAATGATTTCCTGTGATATTTTTAAACTAAAAGTATGTAATATTTGTTTCAAATTAGACTAATTAAAATTTAAATCAAAGTTTCAGAAAAGTATATTTTTTAAAGATATCTTAATAAATTGAATCATATTGTGTTAAAAGATTTGTTGACCTGTCTGTTTTTTTTTTTGTTTTTTTTAACAATTGTAAAAAATTTTTAAAAAATTGTTCCAATCTATCTAAATACAGCAAAGTATTTTGCTTTATTGGAAATATCAAATTTAATTCATCAGCTTGAAATTAAAGCTAAAAAGCTTCAGAAAATCTTTTTTTTTTTTCATTTTTAAAAATGCATTTTAAACCTTAGGCATCGATTTTCTTTGGAAAAGAATATATACACAATTATTTTAGTTGTAAATCAATGATTGCATCAACTTCGAAAGAAAATTATGTATTATGTCATTATTCCCCTTAAACTGGTACGCTTGATTTTTAGAGTTTTTTCCCTTACATTGCTCAACTCTTATTTTTAATTTACTTTTTAAAATCGCTGGGTGGAATAAATTATTAATTTTAAATAAAATTCATATTGTTTATTTTTTAAAAAATGAATTGATATTTAAATTTTTTAAATAGATTCATTTTTTTTTTTTCCTCCTTAAAAGCAATGTCTTGATTATAACCGTCCAACCGGAAGTAATCGTAACTATGACAACAATTTATTTGTTGTTTCAGAACGCTTTTTTATCTTTTTTCTTTCTCCATTTTTTTATTTACAACCTTTTTTTTTTTCTTATTTATCAACATTCGAAACGATAATTTTGTTGTGGTGTTCTGTTAGAACTCGTTGAACAAGGCATTACGAATATACATCGGATTAAGAAAAGAAATTGTTAATTTGACTGCTGGCATCTTTGTTATTAACCACGACAAAAAAAAAAATGGAGGAAGAAGTTCATTCTGGAAGTGATAACATTGTCACGGAGTTCAACACTTACGAAGACTTTTTGGACTCACAGATAACATCGCTGGATTTATACTACCTAGAGGTAACAAGTGATACCTATTTTTACAATGTCTGTTTCTTACGATATTTCTAGTGAATTTATATATTAATGCATTATTTTAATACCTACACTCTGACGGTGTGAAAAAAAAAACCTAATGCAATTTGTAAATAAAAAAAAATGTATTTGAAACAAACCGATAACAGGAAAAAAATCAGTAAAAAAAAAAAAGAAAAGACTAAACTAAAGACATCCGTTTTGGTCGAAAATATTCAATCAGCACCGCAATGCTTAGTCAAAAAAAAAAAACACCGACAGAATAAAAAGTAAAAACCAAAAAAAAAAAAAAAACGTAAAATACAAAAAAAGTAGAACAAAATTTAAAAAACCTCAATTCAATCTCTATTATTTTTACCTTTAACAAATGTGTCAAGAAACAATAAACAACAAGAGAAATAACAAATTCGATAAATCAATGCAATAACAAAAATACATTTTTTTTTATCAATGTCAAAAAAGTAATGCAAGTTGATATTTTTTTTGTATTGAAGTTATTCTTGCATTTAAATTTGTGTACAACTGTTTTTTTGTTCTACGTAGAAGTTTAAATTTAGTTCTACGTCCTTTTATAGTTTATTTGAAATAGTAATTAATTTTTTTTGTGTGGAAAGTATGTGTGTTGAATAAACTGTTGGATGAAAATTTGTACAACTTGAGAGAATATTCCTAAGTGTATGTTAAAATTAAACAGTTTGTTGAGAGCAGAATTTCAAGTAAATTAGTTTCCAATTCACAACAGAAGTTGTCTCTCTTTGATCGTAATCCTTTGTTTTGAAGCTGATGCTGAAATATTGATGTGGAATTTAAATATTGTAATTTAGTTCCGTTATCAAATGTTGATATTGATAAAGTTTCAATGAACTCACTGGTGAGAATGAATAATGCTCGCTGTGCGAGTTGGTGAATGAGTGTTTTTTTTTTGTTTTTTTTTTTTTTTTTTTTTTTGTTTTTTCTGCAGGTTGGAAATATGCCCAGAAGTAACTTACACCTGAGAATCGTCTGACATGAATTCAGTAGGCGAATAATTGCCGGTCAATTTCTCACGAGATTTATTGCGGAAAAATACACAATTGTGGCACAAGGCCGAAAAGCGGGGTTCATCACTGCTATCCGATATCTAGCTAATCCGATTCGCGACCCATTCACTCGTTACAGTTTAACAAACCAAATGAACTTGTCCGTCATCATTCAATCCTCCATTTACCATAATAACTCATACACTCAGGGGACCCACAAAAAGGCACCCCATGTCATGAAAATTTGAAAATTTCATAATTTTTTCCCTTATTTAAACATTTTTATATACATAAAAAATTACGAATGATGAGAGGTGGGGAATGATGCCAAAAAGCAAAAGTAAAATATAAAACAAAATAAAAAAAAAAAAAACTGATGTTACTTGGACCCGTCTACCCCTCAAAAAAGAGGGAGGCCGCTGTATTCTGCCTTTAGACAAAATCAAGAGGCTCTCTCGTTAAAGTAGAGGGAAGAAAGGATAAAATAAATACGGCCATGAGGATAAGAAAAAAAGCTGATCCGGTTGAGATGAAAAGAGGAGGGGCCCAAAAATAAACTAGGGGGGTTGGTACTCACGACATGGATCAAAACCAAAGATGCAACCGGGAACAGCACTTACATTAACTAGGTACACTAAAGAGATATATACTAACCAGTGGAGAGCCTCAAAAGAAGCCACTCCGATGTAAGTCATGTGAACCTAAAAAAGAAAATCAAGGCTACCACCGTTCAAGCGAACGAAGCTCGCCTCAGTCATCCACCTTTTGCTGAAGTCTATCGAAACCAACCGTTTTCCATCAGTTCTAAACTTTCAAAAGAACCAAGATATTAAAAATGCTGTAAAGACTTTGAAATGTAAATGTTACAGATTTTATTTAGAAAACGAAATACAATCTTTTTTCTCTTTAAGCGTACAAAAGATATCAGATTATTAATAGAAAATAGAATTCAGAATGTCTTGATCTAAAGGTTAATTTTATCGATAACAAGAGAGCATGAATCGAGTTAAAATTTACCAAAATTGCTCAGGGCTATTAATAGATAAACTACGAACAGTGGCAATACGGTCAATGAAACGCGTGTGAAGTTTTAATTTAGAAGTGTGTCGAGAAATTGGTCGAACCTGTTCCTAATAAAAGTATGTCAGTACGTCTGGACTAAAAAAAACAAAAAACAAAAAAATAAATAAACAAATACGTTACCAGTTTCTATATAAAGAGGCAAGCCAACCTGAAGAAGATCAGAGTTGGGATAGAGAGTGGAGAATCGAGTTAGAGACTCGATGAGTTGAGGAAATGACATCAGAGATTGGAACGAAGCCTCCGCTAACATGTGCTGTCGATATAAGCACCGCTGCTCCTGCTACCATTAATATTACTACTACTTTTACTACTACTGTGGACGGTTGTAGTAGTTGCGCTAAGAACAGACCAAGAAGGGTTAAAACGAAGCCACCTCTCTCCTTTAACGAAATTACACAAAGTATTTTTTTTTATTTTTTGTTTTGTTGATCATCGTTCATATACAAGAGACATTCAACTTTTTTCCACGAGAATTGTATTATCACATTTATTGTTGATGTTATATATATATATAAAATTTTGTCCCTCTAAAATCGGTCATATTTGTTTGATACGACCCGATAACTACTCGGCAGGATCAAAAAATCACAACGTGGTTAGTGAGTGGAAGCGAATCGACATTTGAAACTGGAGAGTAATATTGAACCATACAGGACCAACGGCCGGTCTTGTGGATGACATCGACCCAGTGGGAATAGGATATGATGTCACATGGACGCCTTAACCAGAGATCGCGTTACAATTGACACCGTGCGAGAGGATAGGCGTTACATATATACACCGGGTGTAACACCACAATTATCCAAATTGTGTAAAAGCAAAATTGTCCATTTGTTCGACTAAGCTTTGAACCGTTGTATCTTAGAAATGATTAAAGATATCTTACTGGAATTCTCCTATATTTTCATAACACTACTTTGAGCAATAAGAATGTAAAATTACTTTCCAAGCTTAACAGAAGAATCGTGATGAAATCGATTATAAGCGAAAATGATATGTTCATCATTAATTAATCATAGCTAAGAAGCGGAAGCTCATGAAGGATTGAAATAAAGTTCAAATATGTATTATTCCACGACCATTTCCCAACTCATTCAAGTTAATGTTCGCCCTCTCTAACCTAACTTTCCATTTTGGAGTAACAAGGTGCCTCACAGGTTTCACGTACAATTTCATTTTCAAGTCCTTTTTCACTGCCCCTTGGACTGTCATAGATGAAACTTCACTCTCACGTCCCAAACATCTTATGGATCGAGTTGGATCTTTTCTAATTGATCTCTTTAGCTTCAAGTTGAAATGATGATCCCTCTTCACCTCCTGATACAATTTTCTTCTCTTGTTTAAACCTAGTCACCGTTTTCTTGATGTTTCTTGAATGGACTTTGAAAATGGAAGCCAGAGTATGAATGTTGGTACCATTACTGAAGGTCTGAATGATTTTTCTTCACACCATTGCTCAGTTGAGAAGACAGTGGAGCTGACACGAAACGATTTTAACCTGTTCTCTTTCTAATTGGATAGCTAAAAGGGTTTTCTAGTGATTCGTACGACAAATGGTGTCAAGATGGCTAAGCGTATTACCTGAAAACCTGGAAAAAAGAAACTCAATTAGTTTAGTGTTTTTTTTGTTTTGTTTTTTTTTAGATATTAAATATTTTGTGGGATAGACAATTTTGGACACCCAATATATATATACAATTTGGCAATGACTATATATATATATATATATGAAAGCGCTATGTTCATTTAGAATGTAGCCAATCACGTCCCTCCACGGCTTCTTTACTTCAGTATCTATTTTTCTTCTTTTAAAATGGTTGTAACCGAAGGTTAGAAAACACAATCTACTTTTTTACTTAACCTATAATTTTGGCGGGAAAGATGAGATAATTTCGTACTTTTCCCAAAGGTATTTTTGTAAAACGTGAATGCAACAAACAAAGCCTAAATTCGAACACGGCTCGCCTGTTCCGCTTTCTCTGTTCATGTACGCCGCGCTACGTGCACATCTTAACGCGTCCCAGGTTAAAGTGGAAATCTGATTATTGCTCCATTTTAACTTGTCGCCAGAACTGGCATTGTCATTGTAATCATTAGAGTGTTAATAGAAGGCACTTGGCTTCTAGTGAAAGAATTTCAACTCCCTGGGGAAGGAATTTTAGTCAGGGAAAGAGTTAGGGAGAAATTTAAATTATATATATATATATGTCATATGCATATTAGTAAAAAACAAAAAATGACAATAAAAAGTGAGGGAGGAAATGAGGAAACCTGGGATCGCAAGGGGAGAAATGTGACCCGTGTCTCTGAGAAACACTGCAGGAGGGTAAAGGGGAAATTTTGACGTATGTGTTTCATAAATCATAACCTGTGATATCAAAAGATAGAACACACACACACACACACACACACACACACACACACACACATGGAGACGCGCGATCTCGCACTCTCCACAGAAGCACACAAAGGCATCTACACACGCAGAACATCGTCACGGTCACATGCACGCACATCCAGCCACACATGCGCAGGCATCGACACGCGCAGGCATCGACACGCGCACACATGTAAGTACATATACACACATCCATATTCACACTGAAAAGCACATAACCAAAAAACATGCACACCCACGCGCGCACACTCACAGTCACACGCGCATGCAATCCATGTCCAATGTATTACAATAAATATATGTGTGTGTGCATGTTCTTGCGTGCATTTCTGTGTGTGTGCGTGTATGTGTGTGTTCGTGCGCGCGTATTGATGTGTGTGCGTGTGGCGCGTACGAGATAGTAATCGTTTATTTAACCCAATATTTGAGTAACGTTAAGATTTAGGCAGAAGTTGTTTGAGTTCAATCCTCACTGTTGCCCCTTTGGGAATGGCATATATCCAGATCCCTGCTTTATGTTCCATTGCCAGGCATCTTGAAAAAAAACGTCTCTCCAATGGTATGTTAAGAAGGTTGATAGAGCGAGTGTGTAAATTTTGGCAAATCCTGCCAGGCATAGCTCTTACTTCCAGTGCTAACCATGACAAGGTTATATATATATATATATATATATATATATATATATATATATATATATAAATTTAAAAAAAACAGACAACTTTAAGGGTCCACTGATCAATGGACCTTTTAAGGTTGTCTGTTTTTAATATTTTTAGTATATATATATATATATATATATATATATATATATATATATATATATATATATATATATATATACTATAATAAAATTAATTTAGTGGATGTATGTGCTTAAGTTGTCATCCCTATTTTTTTGAAGCTTTGCATGGAAAATTTTATTAAATAATAAATTATTAATTCTTTTTCCTTAATAACACTTTCTATTTCTAGGCCGGGGAACATTAATTTCACTATTGAAAACGTTTATGTTTGCTCAAATACGTGTATACACTAAAATAACATTTAGAACAATAAAAATAATGTCGAATTAAATTCACCAATTGCTCTCTTTCTCTCTCTCCATATATATATAGAGATAGAGAGAGAGAAAGAGAGGGAGAGGGATGACGTTGGTGATCATTGTGTTTCGCAAAACAAAAATAAAAACGACGATTGAGGTATTGCAGGTTAAATAAACACAAATATCCTTGGGAGAGGTATGAATCCATCTCTTCTCCTCCCAGCTGTGGGTTAAATAGCAGGGCAAACTAGGTTATTCAGCCTTGGTTGGCAACCAGTCTACCGCAGAAAGAAATGGAAATCTTCTGCCTCGTCAGTCATGTATCGAAAGATACATGATCGCCCAAGCGTGTATCACGTATGGCACTTAACTGGCTCCAAACTTCAAAACAGTTTTATCGTCAAAATCTTTATGTTATTATTATTATTTTTTTATGTAAAAATTATTCTTTCGTCTTTTTTAGGATCTCCAAAATTTTGCTTAAAAATGTTTTTCTTACGTCAGCGGGGGACCATAAATTAATGAGAAATTTCAACGTCTTTTTGCAGTGAAAAATCATATTGATTTGGAAATTCTTACATAATTGTCGGATTTTAATTAAACTTTCAGAGCTTATACAGAAATGAATGAAATTATTTTTCAAATGTTTCCTTTTTCGAAAATCTTGGTAAGAATATATTTTCTTTAAATCTGTTACCCCAACTTATTTAATTTGAAATTTCGAGAAATTCTTTTTTGTAGCACTTAATGTTTAGTTTCTATTAGTTTTAAGGACAAGTCCTCCGAAAATTTAAATCATCAATTATCAAACAGGATATCGAGTTAGAGAAAATCTGCTCTGAATCGTAAAAAATTTAAAAAAATGCCATAAAACTAAGACATTGTTTAATTAGAATAAATATTTAATTGCTTTTATGTATAAAATATATTATGGACACTACTGAGTATTGTCTTAAAGAAAAAATTTTTTTTCGCTTTTTTAAATATTAATTATAACTATTTTATAAAGTCTTAGATCCTTTAAAATTAATTCATGTCGGTCAAGTGATATTGTTATTAAATAAAAACTGTATTCGCTAAATATTCATAAGTGCAAAAGCTTACTACAATGCAAACCCTATTATTTTCACAAGAATTTTGAATTGTGTGTGTGTGTAAACGTGTCAATTTTTGTAAACACGAACGTAAGTGGTAACTCTAGTAAATGTAGAATTTATTGGTAATTTTCTAACATTTCCTCAGCAAGCATCTTAGAAAGTAAGACTATAATTATAATGCTAAAGTAGGTAAAATTCAATAAAATATTAGGACATCTAAAATATTTTAACATTTAAAGATTACAGGGCAACTAAAAACATTATCTAAAAAGGTGTTTACGTTGTATTCGTCATGTAATTCTACTAGATATCACAACATTTACAACAGCATGCCCTGTCCACATTCGCAATTTAGGAAAATTCTTGTTGAAAATACATCCATAATTTTTCATGAAAATAATACACATAAACTAAAAATTCTTGAAATTATTTATATTAGAAAATTGAAACCAACTCTTGATAAAATTAATTATGAATACTGCACAAATGTTTTAAAATATTTAGAGTAGATAGTTTCGAGGTTTTAACCAATAGTTTTTGTTTGTTTTTTTTTAACATAGGGACATTTCAAACTTAGTTACCTCCTCTGACATTTACATCCTTAATTTAAATTGTCATAGCCTTAGCATTTCTCATATCACAAAAAAAAAAAAAAATAACTTTCAGATAAACACAGCAATTTTGTCTTAGGAAAAGACCAACACCCTAATGATGGCATTGTGCTAATGTCGAAAGTACTCGGAATAAATGAATATGTATCAACATGGTAATATTTGTCCGTGAATATGAGAGGATCCTATTGAAAATAGACAAAACTTCAGTGAGTCAGGTCTTATATATATATATATATATATATATATATATATATATATATATATATATATAAATAAAAAGACAAGAGAAAAACTTTTCCTAGCCGACGCGTTTCGCCATCTGAGTGTCATTATCAAGGCAATATAGGATTTATTTTAGGTCAGTCAAAACCTGTGGAGGACACAAAGTGTGATAATTCAAACTCTGTTAAAAAAATAAGCTAGTAATATACATATATATATATATATATATATATATATATATATATATATATATATATATATATATATATATATATATATTAAATGAATATTGTTTAAATTGTAATTAAATTGTTAAACAATATTCATTAAAAAAATATGTATATATTTCTTGAATATTACTCGTTTTGTATCCTTCACATGTTTTGACTGACCTTTCAACCACTTGATGAATATTCCTGAACATTCTCAAATTCAATGACATCCTTGTGTTTGTCTATAAACACGTGCAATAAAATAAATTCTCCATTGCCTTGATAAAGTCCCTCAGAGGATGGAATGCGTTGGCTAAGAATAGTTTTCTCCTCTTGTCTTTTATTCACTTTGTTCCTTTACAGATCCATTCTATCTGACAATAATTTACACACACACACACACACACACACACACACACACACACACACACACACACACACACACACACACACACACGTGTGTGTGTGTATGTGTGAGAGAGAGAGAGAGATAAACGATATATATATATTACATATCAGGAACAATATTGCGGAAAAATATATGACAAAGTAGAAAAGGTTTTCGAGCAACGCTTTTCGTCCTGTAGGTCTTCATCGAACTAAATGTCTTATGTTGGTGCGACTACACATCGTTCGTGGGCATGTGCATCGCACTAACATAACAAATTTAGTCCTATGAAGTCATCAAAGACGAAATGCATCACAAGAAAACTTTTTCCACTTTGTCATATATTTTCCCTCCAATATATAACGGGTGTAACAGTAAAATTGTCCAAATCGTGTAACAGCATGAGATAATTGTCCGTCCCACAAAATATTTAATATCTAAAAACCACTAAACTAAATGGGTTTCTTGTTTTCCAAGTTTTCAGATAAGACTTTTAATCATTTTGGCACCATTTGTCGTAAGAATCACTGAAAAACCCTTTGAGTTATTCAGCTTGAAAAAGAACACGTTAAAATCGTTTTGTGTCAGACCCATTATGTCTTCCAAACTGAGCAATGGAGAGAGGAAAAAGTCATTCAGGTTTTCAGGTAATGGTGCCAACATTCATACTCTCTCTCCCTTCTTCAAAGTTCTATTCAAGAACCATCAAGAGAACAGTGAATAAATGAAAAAAGACGGAACTCTAGAGAAGAAAACTGGATCAGGTCACAACAGAAAGTTTAAGTAGGATTATCATTTCAACTTAGAGCAAAATACATTATTATTGTTTAAAGCAGAGTCGAATATTGTTATAAAAACCTCGGCACGAATTCCAGTAAGTTATTTTTAGTCATTTCTAAGATACAACGGTTCAAATATTAATCATTTTTTTCTGTTACACGATTTGGACAATTTTACTATTATCCCCGATATATATATATATATATATATATATATATATATATATATATATATATACAGATAGAAAATAGAACAGAGAGAGAGAGTGTGTGTGTGTTTAGTCCAAGAAGTATCAACAATTTTATGATTATCTAAAAGAAATAAAATACAACTCTTTCTTTTAGTCGAATTTTTTAATCAAATGCCAAGCGGGGTTTTATTTTTTACGTTTTCGAAAACAACATCAGTGCACTTCGACCATGACTAGGTTTAAGTTAATATGATGGAATGTTATTGAAACTTGTGAAAAAATGGTTTTTATTTTCGGGTGACACTCAGGCTCTTATCACAGTCCTTTAATTCAACCATTCCTTTAACACTTTCCTCGGGCCTTGTTTTATTAGTAGTAACCGTTAGTCATCTAATGCGATATGAGATAGGTTGCCATGGTAACTGCGTTGAAAGCATGTTAACAGCGTTAGAAAGGGATAAAGAAAGAGGAGCGATGCTCGTTTCTCTCCCTGGCTTCTCGACAGGAAGTAGGGTCAGTTGAAATATGTCATGAGAAAAGAAATCGTACGTGAATATAAGTTATATGAAGGAAAGCGGAAAAACGTCTTTAAATACACATTCTGTACAAGCGACAGGAATTATAGTGAACGCATGTTTTAGGAACCAACGTAATTTTTTTTTTTTTTGGCATCATTCAGAAAAGCAATGTCATATACTCAACGTAACATTTGATTATACAAATGTTTTAATAATAAAATAACTTTTAACTAGCCGACATTTTTAGGATATAGTTTTAAATTTAAACTAGAAAAAATAATGAAAAAAAAAAAAACGAAAAATAGAAAACTGTTAGTAACTCGGACACCTGTACCCACAAAATATAACGTTTATAAAATAATGTGCGTGCGTGTATGAGAGAGAGAGAAAGAGAGAGAGAGAGAGAGAGGGCAAAATTTTAAACTTTTAAATTTATTTTTTATTTAGATGTATTAAGTTATAAAAAAAAGTGTATAGAAAGTGTTTTTTTTAATCATCTTAAACACGCCTATAGTAGCAACTGAATAACAACAATAACAAACGAAATAACAGTACCTCCAGTGAGGCATAATACAAACAAGTCAAGAATTAAAAAATATAAAATTATTTTGTATTGCTGATACAACCGATACAGTCGGAAAATCTCTATGTGGCCGATGCGAAGGGAGGTTAGCAACGCCTGGAGTTGATGCGTTGTCGGGTCGGTTAACCAAGGTTACGGTGGCAACTGCAGTGGATTAGTGAAGCAACGAATCTGACTCAGCCGTTTATGGGTTGCTTTCAAGCAAACCTGGTTGCTCCCAGACATCCTTTTTCATGTTTTTCCTTTGGTGGGTGACACTCAAGCTTTTATCAGAGTCCTTTAATTCACCAAAATCATCATATATATATATATATATATATATATATATGATAGTAAAGAATGAATGTTCAGGTGTGCTTTTAATAATATTGTAGAGATATAAAAGGTGATTATCTCCTTTTGATCGAGATGAAGTCACGTGAGTCAAGTGAAAGCCGTTTGGTGATGGCATTTCATAGAGTGCCGACAGTGGTTAGTCCGTCACTGTTTCCAGGAGTCAAACTGAGCAGTTGCCTCAACCGGGCTTCTGTCACCAGCTACTATGTGGTGAAGCTTACAGGCCCATGCAAATAAGGCTTACAATTAACACTCTAGCATTCCCTTCCCTTTCACTCTGCTTGTTGTTGCATAGATGTTATAGTTTCTCTGCGGTGCAAACCAAATTATCACATATTGTAAGACAACAGTAGGAAAAAATGCATACTTTTATATAATCAGCATTATTTCTGTACAAGGCAACCAGCTACCATGCGGTGAATCTTACAACCCCTTCAAGTAAGGCTTTCAAGTAAGACTCTACCTTTTCCATTCCTTTCACTCTGCTTGTTGTTGCATAGATGTTATAGTTTCTCTACGGAGCAAACAAATTTATCACATATAGCAACACGACAGTAGTAAAAAAATGCGTATTTTATATAATCAGCATTAATCAGTAAAACAATTTAAATGAATATGATTTTGTCATATTGATATCGTTTCTGTTTATGAAATTACTTATAACTTCTAAAAAATTAAAATCATTGCTTTATAAAAGCTTGAGGAGTCCTAGGCTGCAGCCTATAGTAGCCTAAAGGATAATCTTGCCCTAATTATGACTAAGTACATTAAATTGTATCTAATTTTGTGGACACTGTTTGTTTTGGACTATTGTTAGTTGTGTTCAATAAATGGTTTCTTCATCTGGTCATGTTTAATTCAAGATTTCTATGTTTCTTTGTTAGGGCTTCTCGCCTGAGTGTCGAGTCCATTTATAACCAACAACGTCTTTCTATGCCCACATTTTTGCGCATGTAGGTCTTACTGTTTCATTTAAGTTGTGGTGTAGAAGTCACTACGACATAGCGATGTCATTATTTGTAACAGTATAAACTGTATGGAAAGAATACAGAAAAGGTTAAGGAAGGTGTACATGTAGATATGTCCTGTTTGTAGTACGCGTACAGAAATTTCAAAAGAACTATTATGAGAGACTTACATTTTCAGAACGCTTCATTGTTGGTTTGGTAGAATTATTGTATATGCCTATAAGTAAGCTTAGTATACTGACTACTATACAGTATTGCGTTCAATGCGGCATGTGATTCACTGAAGACTAAAGGGCCCCACAAGAGTGAAACGATACACATCTTATCTTTGAGACAGAGAGACTTTTGCAAACATTTTTATATATTATTTGATAGGCAAGTTGGGTAATCCCATAATGGTAGGCACATATTTAAGCCGAAGGCTTCTCGACATTCTTTAAAATATTCAACTCTTTCAAAATTACACGTGTGGTACTAAGTGTATGAGCACAAAAATATTTGATTGATCTTGTTGTGACCAAGTAAATGGTTAAAGAAATAACAAAACAAGTGTTGTAGGTATATCGTATATTAACAGTAAGTACAACAGAAGAGTATTACACGACTAGTGAGTGTGTGTCGGTTGACCCAGCGTTCAATATTTTCGACTGTTCACCTAAGGCCTTCTCTCCTACTAATCTTATAGTAGGCGGAAGAGTCCAACATAGAATCTTTAAAGGGTGGTGCACCACAACAGGTCTTTACTGTAAATCTATGCATATATCGCCAACAAGGGATTTATGAATATCTCTATGGGGACATGCATAAATATCGGCGTGCAACCATTAATTGCAAACGAACCAAGATTTTATGGATAAAATTATCCAGGTATCAAAAGTCTTTCTAAGATAAGCAACACTTCGTTTGGTCAATGGGATTATAAGGGGAGATAATTTAATCAATATATGATTAGTAGCAGGACGTAGATGAAATAGTTGAGTAATGGGTAGTAAGCTTCTTTAATAGATTATTACTGCTTTCCCCTACTTTTAGTCTTGTGTCAAATTAAAACTAGATTAATTAATATCTGTATTGATAGAGTGGTGCATGTAAATCTGGAAAATTAATGAATAATAAAAACAGCAATTTTTTATATAACAAATGAATATATTTCAATGAAACTTTATACACAGTTAGGCACATATATAAGGTACAAAAATCACTCGATATGGTCACCATCAACAACCACCACTTGCACTAAGTGTGACCGGAAGCTAGAGCAGGCCTTAGCGTTGCTGTCTATGTTGGCTATGACGTCTCTGATGGCGTTCCTGAGAGCCTTCTTAGTGTTGTAGGACCTGCAGTTCCCCTCCAAGACACTCCACATAAAATAGTCGATAGGATTGCTGTCTGGTGATGAGAGGAGGCCATAAGTTGTGCGACCAGTGGTACGGTGAGCAAGTGATGCCTCTTGAAAACATAAGATTTATCATTCAAGTCTTTATTGACAATACAACCAATTGTTCGCCTACCCATTTCCTTGGCGATTTTTTCTGGGGTTCTCCTTGACAACGTCGGCGACGAACTCGGGCGTCCTGGTGGCGCAAGAGCACTTCTTATGAGTCTTATGAGTTCTGATCTGAAATTGCCTTTGTCATCATCCCAGGCTCATAGTCGTAGTCCATGGTTTTAGATTATTTAAACAATTCAATGATTTCCTTCACTATGTGGCTGGTGAGAAAGCTCTTCACAACGATCGTATTCTGAAAACATGTCGATTACTAAGCACTTCGTGCGTCAGTGGCCGGGCAGTGACTGAGATGTAATTTATTATGGAGCTTTCCAAACATTGCTACGCTGTGACGTCACCACACTGTTGCCACGTAAAATTCTGGATTTATTTGCGTCATACTGTATATATAAATCTTGTTCTTAAGTAATTATTGCTTTAATTCCTGTTCACAGTCTTTCACTTTCTTTCTGATTTTCAATATATTTCTATATTAAAATAATTAACAATGCATTTACATTATCCGTACCATTATTCACACAATAGCTCTATTCTATCAGTAATTCTTGCATTAATTCCTGACCAGTAAAAATCCCTTTTTTGTGTTTTTTTCAATACATTTATGTAGAAAAATTATTAAAAATGCATTTTCATCGTACATCCAATAGCCTTATTCTATCATGCTTGAATTAATTCCCGATTATTAACAATTCTTTATTTTCTGTTCTTAATACATTTATATAGAAAAGATTATTTACAGCGCATTTACATTATCTATATAATAACATTCTAATTCAGCATCCCTCTACCACTTTCTTATCAATGTTGAATTTTGTACAAATCTGTGCCAAAAAGGGGATCAAAAGCTTACCCAGCTTCATACAGATTTTCAGAAAATATCAGCTTCTAATTGGTCAATAAACACACAAGTGGGCGTTGCAATCCACCCACGTACAAATATTTTTCCAGCGCGTAACCAAAGCAAGTTTCCCCGCTTTTGTCTTTCGATCCTATCACGTGATTAAATTAATTATAAATAGCAGACACGAATTTGCTCATTCTTCTTCTCTCTTCTCTTTTCCTGCGAAGATATAACCTTAAAGGATCCCGTCTCGACCATGTGCGGTCAGACGTTAAAAACATATTCACACATGCACGTACGTACGAAATTTTCCAAACAACATTACAAACATACAAAACATTTCCAAACAAGTAACAAAAACTTTTCTCTTTGAAATACTCTTCTAAAGCTCAAAGTTTATTCAGCATTTCTCAGCTTTATAATTCATTCAACTTTTGTGTGCTCAGATAAATATATTTCAATTTCATCAGTAAAACTTTAATTCAGTCAAAGGGGCATAAGACCAACAAAACAGTAACCTCTATACATGTACATCATTACACAAAAATAAATATAAATGTTGTTATTATAAAAAAAAAAAACATTTTGTTCCTTCTTGTTTTTATGGTATTTTGCGTTAAATATAAGTCGTCTGGTCATGTTAATAAACAGACATCTACAAATGGTCACATATATTAATATACCACAAAACTAGAAAAGCAGTATGAATTGATAGAATTATCTGGGAATATCAATCCCAAGGAAAATTCTTACAAGACTACTCCCGAACAGACTTATGACGATCTTCACAGAAGAATATATCCCAGAGAGCCAATGTGTCTTCAGAACCAACAAAGTTAACAGAGTTTTTTTTTTTTTTGTTCTCAGGTAGCTGCAAGAGAAATGTAGGTTGCAAAAAAACTAGGTTGTACGTGACGTTTGTAGACCTACGTTTTCGTACCGACCCTTTTCACTACATTCTTCCGTGTAACTATGGAGCCCCAGAAGACCGTGATACTGAAAACACGATCTACACCATTTACCGAACTGATAGAAGCCTCTTCAATCCGAATTATCTAGAGGCTCGCATCAAGACAGTTGAGAGATTCATCCGTGAACTACTTCTCGCCGATGCGGCTGTCTTATTTACGCACACAGAGACTCTCACTTCTTTTTTTGCAGAGACTCTGACCAGCTCTTCGGACTCGAAATCAACTTGAGGAAAACTGAAATTCTTCATCAGCTTGCACATTAGGAACACCAACGATCACAAATTACCATCGATGACAATGAACTGAAGATAGTGCCCCAGTTCAGTATCAAACAGTTACGAAAGCCTTACACCAATTGTCCTCAGCTTATTCAGAGCTGTTGCTAAAAAGAAAAGTTTTTAGAACCGACAAAAGGTGAGTCGGCAAAGACAGCAAAAAAAGACACTGAAGGTCGAAATTTATATTAGTTGAATAAGAATGCTTCACACAACGAAACAATTTTAAAATGTCTGTCTGTATCTATGAAATAAGGTATTATAATTACTTGCATTATTTACATTATTCGGACTGTTATCCTCATCTTTATTGCCATAATCACAAGGACACATGATCCAGTGGATAAAGACGTTGGTTAGATCCAGTGACTAGCTTCTAGTGATATAATGGCTTTCTATATCTTTGAGATGAGGTATTATGATTACTTACATTATTTACATTATTCAGACTGTTATCCTCATCTTCATTGCCATATTCACAAGGACACATGGCCCAGTGGATAAAGACGTTGGTTAGATCCAGGGACTAGCTTCTAGTGATTTAATGGTTGTCTATCTCTCTGAGATGAGGTATTATGATTATTTACATTATTTATATTATTCGGGCTGTTATCCTTATCTTCATTGCCATATTCACAACGTTTCGGTCGTTGTATGCTCAGATCTTCTTCGGATGATCTCACAAATCTTTAGGCCTAGTCACTGGATCTAACCAACGTCTTTATCTACTAGACCCAAAGAATTGTGACACATAGCAGGTCACAGCAATGGTGAGCCAAAACTTGGAGAGTTGAGTTAAAGGTAAATAAATGAGACATCTGGAAGAGGCGTGGCACGTGGAACTAGAACAATCTACTCCGGTGGACGAAATAAAAGGTTCGGTTCGAAATTTCAATCAGTTGAAGAAGGCCGGAGCGTACAACAGCCGAAACGTTGTGGATATGGCAATAAAGATGAGGATAACAATCTGAATAATGTAATAATGCAAGTAATTTAAACATGATTACATGACATTTATTAATAGATCAAATTTTGAAAAATCGTACAAACGTTTAAATTGATGCGAGAGACATGAAAAGACAAACGGAACGTCCAGCTCTCTTCCTCTAAAGAACGAAATCTATAATATATGTAATATATATGCAATAAGCATAAACAATGTTAGGACGGAAACATTTTTTATATATATATATAAAAGTATTTTCTCATTTACTTAATGTACCGGGTGGTCCGAAAGTCTTGTTACTTCCTACCTCTCTTCCAAACGGTAGGAGCTCGTGTCAGCCATCTGAAATAGAAAATTATATTATGTAGGGGTAACAAAACTTCCGGACCACCATGTAGTAAAGTCATCATATTAAAATTCTAATCGATAAATGAAGAGCAGGAGAAAAAAATTATTGTAAAGAGGTACGTCGGTAAAATAAAAAAATAAAAAACAAGCTGTTTGGTAATCCTTCTTTATTCTTTCGACGAATTAAAAAGATATGCATACACAATCATTAAAACAGTCCAGTGCTTTCTGCATTCTGTTGAGGATTCTTTTAGACTCAGTGAATTCAAATCCCCCTAAAAATTCTATCAAATGTATATTTTTGCTTGAACCGGCTTCTAATGCTCTGGAAAGAAGACGTGGCTCTTGGGGGCACAATCCGTCGGGTTAAGTATACTTGGATGAGTTACAACGCGGAATTTAGTGAAAGCGGCACTATATCGAGTCTAGTTAGTTACCTATTCTGTTGAGAATTCTTCTCGACTCGATGAATTACTTTAATTTAAATCCACCTAAAATGTTTATCATATATATATATATATATATATATATATATATATATATATATATATATACACACACACACACACACACACACACACACACACACACACATATATATATATATATATATATATATCCTTGTAACTAAGTGTACATTCGCTCATGTCCGCTTGACCGTGATTTTGATAATCCTGCTTTTATAAGGAACGCACGGACGTAAAAGTAAGCAGAAGGATAACAAATATTAACTTTTGCTTTCTTAGCTAGCCATTTATTTTTTTTAGGAGTGTTATATTTGTAATAATTTTGACGTAGTCAAGAAAGTATCTTTCTAGAAAATTTCATAATCAAAGTCTTTATAGTTTCTGAGAACCTGCTAGAAAAGTCCGAAATTTTGTGGCAAGTTTATTGACTTTTATGGTGAAAATGATGAACATGAGTAGTAGGAAAAACGTGACAGATGAATGAAAATAATGGAAGAATGGTTAATTAAAAGAAGGGAGAGAGACGGTTTTAATAAAAGAAAATGAAGGACCAGGTGAATAAGTCAATGAAGAAAAAAAGGAATGTTGTATGAATTACCAATAAAGGAATAATGGGGAATAAATTAAGAATGAAGAAAAGAAAGAAGGAATTGATGAAGGAAGAAAATGAAAGGCTGGACACATTAATATAGGAAGGGAAGGACAAACGAATGAATAAAATGAAAGATGGCGGATTGAATAATTAGAAAGGCAGATGAATGAGTAAACAAAACAAAAGAAACAAGAAACGTGTGTGAGAAATGAGGAATGAAAGAAAGAAAGAAAGAAGGAAAGAAAGAAAGAAAGAGAGCATGAGAAGAAAAGCTGAATGGACAGACGAAAGAAAAAGAATCGAAGTAATAAGGTTACAAATGAATAAAAGAAAGACGTAAAAGAGAGTTTGATGAATAAATGAAGAGATATGAAAAATAAATAAACCTAAGTTGTGGCCTTATTAATTCTATTCTTTTTTTCTTCGAAGAGGAAAAATAAAGAAAAGAAATGAAAGCAAGAGATCAAAGAAGGGAGAGAAAAAGTCAGTCTTGTATCAATGTTAGAACACATTTTGGACAACTCGTCAGCGCATGCGTAAAAGCAAACCATTTTAAGGATTGTAAATGGTTGAATTTTTATTCTTTTTCTTGGAAATGAAAAAAAGAAACCGTCTTCCTTATAATTTTTTTTTTCACTTTTTTACTTTTCAATTTAAAGGATGAAGAACTTGCCCGTCAGCTTGTTGAATTAGGTTATAGAGGAAGTGGAGAGGTTTTGAAGCGAGAAGAGTTTGAAGCTAGGAAGCAAGCAGCCGAAGCAAGCAGAATATCGAAACGGACACAGCAAAAGTGAGTTTATCATATTTGCTATTTAATGTTGATGATGTTTAATTCTAATGAATAGAGCATGCAGACAAACCTTGCAGGTAATAGGATAAAAACAGTGCGGGTTCGTTAAAGACACTGGAACAAGGAATGCGATTTTATGCTCAGAAAGAGCAATATAAATGCAGAAAGATGTGTAACTGTGTTTTATAGATTACGCAAAAGCGTTTCATAAAGTACATCACAAAGAACTGTTGGATCTTCGCGGTAACCTTGACATATTTGGAAAGGTTATTAGAATAATCCAGAACCTATATTAGGACAAACTGGCTGCATACGGATAGAAAATGAGTTCAATAAATATATAAGAAATAGAAATATGTATATGACAAGGATGCTTCTTCTCACCGGACCAGGACGGCCACAGTTTTAACGCCATAAGATATGCAAATGACACAGTGCTGCTAGAAGACATAGAATGGAAACTCCAAGAACTTCTACAGCAAGTAGTAAAGAAAAGCGAGAAGAAAGGACTAAACAAGAATTGCAAGAAGACGGGATGCATAGTTGTTAGCAAAAGGAACTGTCCAATATGTAAAAATTATAAATGGGATATGTCAAAATTAAACAAGTGGAACAATTTAAATATATGGGAATTGTTTCAACAGAGGAGGGTAAGTGAGAGACTGAAATCCGAATGTGCATTGGGATAACAAAGGAGCTTTTCAAAAGCTAAGGAAAAGTATTAAGAAACAGAAAAATATCATTCGAATCAAAAGTGTACTAAACTGTTATGTAATATCAGTTCTCCTATGAATGCTGGACTATCTTCGCGAGGATAAAGAAGAACCTGAAGCAGCAGAAATCTGGTTTTACAGAAGGATGCTGAGAATACCACGGATAGAACATGTGAGCAACGACGAATTTTAAGAGAAAATTGATACAAAAAGGACGCTTATACTTAACACCAGATAGAAACATTTGAAATTGCTAGGGCATACTAAGCGAGCTTGGAAAATTTGATACTCCCAGGACAAATTTAAGGCAAGAGGAAAACAACGCATAGCCTACCCTGGCGTGCTTGGGTGAATGGATGGCAGATCAGGGTTTAGGAGAGATAAACAAAAATACAAAATTTATTAGGAGCTACAAAAGAGGGAAAATTATGAAGAGACATGATGACCAATGTCCTGAAGGGACACGACACAAAAAGAAGACGAACAACAAGAACAAGAGTAAACCAGGAAGATATGAACTTTGGATAGACTTCAGCAGTGTCTGAAAACTACTGGCGCTCAAAATTGAAGTTAGGAGAGATTTATTACTGCTTAGAAAAAGGGAATATTACATTGCATTGCAACGCAATTTGCAGGTTCTGCTTAACTCAGAATAAATGCAACTTACGCTGTACACTGCATTATGTGGGTTTTAATTGTCGTGGATCAACGTAATCACTATTAATAGCATCACAATATCTTTTCTTTAGACTGGCACTAGAAAATAACAAACTAAGACTTTTACTTAATATCAGAAACCACATTATTTGAACACTTTCAAGAGGAACTACATTAAAAAAATCGTGTAGAAGGCAACATAATGATATAATCAAGCCGTTAACTTTATACACTCCGAAAAAGAAAAAAAATGGAAGGAAACTCGCATCACCAAAGAGAAAGTGGGACAACAGTTAATAGTCTCTTGAGTATTTTAATTTAATGAAAAACTGTTTTAAAAAAAAAGATTTTATAAATTTTCACTGACACTAACACTGTTCGGTCAATGGAAGTCAAATGTTTTCTCTGTGGAAATGGTTCATTTTACCATGACCAATGACCACTGCTTACTTCGTTCCTCATGGGGCTCTCATTGATCGGGGTGGTAGCATATGTTAGGGTCCCAGCTATGGGGAAATAGCAAAACCCCCAAACTGGAGTCAAAAGATTATAAAAATATATTTTTTATACTAAAACTACCAGCAGTATATTTTCATAAGAAAAAAAATACCAGAAATATATTTTTGAAAAAAATTAACAAAGTTTCAAAGAAAATTAAATTTCAGCATTAAATGACCCATAAAGAGTTGATATGCCGTAAAACAAAACAAAAAATGAACAAATCTCATTGAGGTTACATGCTTTGAACGTTTGCTGAATACTAAGTTCACCCCAGATCTCAAGTGTAACTCATATATACGATCAATTTCTAAAGTTGCTTAGAAAATGGTCAGCTCAATCTATCATTCCTTGAATTTCCAGACTTCTTCTGCTAAGTGTCAGATCAGACCAAAAAAACGAGGAATTGCCGACATATCTAAGTTGAAATTGCTTAATTCTCACTTTCCAGACTTGATAGAGTTTAAAATTGTTTACATCGTTTTGTGGGAGAAGACTTGTTAACATTACAGCTTTTTTCCCCACAGACACAACGTCGCTAGTCTATCGCTGTTATTTCGCTATTTCCATGGCAAATGTTCAGCTGGGCTCCACTCTTTAGTTGTGCCAGTTCAGTCATGTACAACTAGAAGACGCCATTCTACTTCCACGGAATCGAGACACGCGCATTTCCTACTCATTCGAAATATAAGCAGAAAGATCCACTCAGATATATTTTCAAGATCAGTGTAAGTCGTTATCTATCCTCCATATCCGCATAACCCTCATTTCTCTTTTCATTCCTATTACACAGCTTCATAATAATTTTAATAGTATCCCTCTACCTTGAGAAGTTCACAAGCTTTGTA
>CAHIKZ030000191.1:2430000-2485000 GCA_903632075.3 Acanthosepion pharaonis | reverse complement strand
ACTTTGCTCAGATTTTGGAAGGCATCTTTCGCTAACCAATATACATTCAGATTTCAGTGTCACACTTTTCATTCTCTGTTAATATTTATTCTTTTTCTAGTGCATTGTACAACCCCACGTAGCAAATATTAGAAGACGTCCCCTGGTAGACAATGTAGAATAATCCCTCGCAAACAGCATACACACAACTCACACACATTTGTGCACACATAACACGCCCACATACATAGCCGAGACGCATTCCAGAAGCTGTTAAACTTATTTAGAAGAGGCAGTTCTAACTGTCCTAGATTATTATAATTCTTTTAGTTCCCCCATTACTATGCTATGGTCTTCAATCTTTTGGATGTAACGCCAATCGACATCTTATGTCTTTGAATCCTGTCGTTTCTCTTCGGTAACGTTTTCTCTGTTTCCTTCACTCTCAGTAAACCCTTGCATCTTAGTGACTTTATCGCCTTACTTTTTAATATCATTTAACCTCAAGTAACGCAATAAAGCCACTAATATGCAAAAAAAAAAAAGAAAGAAAATACAAAAGAGAGCGAACAATAAGAGAACAGGGGAGAGGAGATAACTGTTGACGTTGCATTTAAAATTTTGAAGACTTGACCGGAAAGGAAGAAGCCGGAAGAGCGTCCACAAACGATAAATACGGGGAAAGAATCTCTTAGCATAGACCTTACGATTACATCTAGCCATTTCAATTGTAACCGTCAATCTAGTACGGTGTTTAAATTAATAAACTATAACTGCCACAGAGCAATGTTCATCAGAAAAATTAACAAGAAAATATTTATAGAAAAAGCATAGTGAAGCTACCTTACGGCGTTGGTAAAGTGACTGGAGCAGAGTTTCCAGGTCAGAACCAATAACGTAGCAGATTCTTCTTTGGATTTTATCAACGGTCTCTAAATATATAGCAGTGACAATAAACCTGTCATGGCAACAATATTCAGAGCAATGACGAATGGTAGCATTATAAATATGTAAGATAGATTCTAGCGAGAAAAATTGTCAAGCACGACACCGAACCAACTTTCCTAGTAGCAGAGCTACCAACTGATTCAATATAATCTTCCCACTTCACGACAGCGGGAAACGTTAGCCCTAGAAAGCACAATGAGTCATTCTCCAGTAGGTTAGCCTCAGTCATGCTGATGGAAGACAAAAAGGGTTCTCACAGGCAACAGTTCCGTTTTAGAGGCGTTACACGCCATTTCTTGCCCCAGTTAACAACAAATTATAGGTCATTTTTAAGATCAGCAGCCACTCAAACCGATCAGACTTAATATTAAACCAGCAGTAAATGGTTGTATCATCAGCATACATACCGCGTTGGAAACGGATGACATCAAAAAGGTAGTTGATGAAAATTTTGTACAACGTAGCTTCGAAGATTCTGCTAAGAACAATTGTCTTGCACGATACAGTGAACCAACATTCCTTGCTGCAGATCTAGCAATTGATTCATTATAATCTTTCCACTTCATTTCAGTGGAAAACGTTAGTCCGAGAACGCACAATGAGTCACTCTCCGGGGGGTTAGCATCAGCCATGCTGATGGAAGACAAAAAGGTTAACATCTGCGTTAATGCAAAAAGACATATAGGAGAGTGGCAATTCAAGATGATTTTCTGATTCGATAAGAAAGACTGAATCAGTACCAAAATTACTATAATCTTTCAGCTTGTGAAAAAGACTAGTATGCCAAACTCTCTCAAAGGCATTTGAGATATTCAAAGCAAGTCTGAGCTTCGCCGTTCTTATCTACTGCTTGATAGATTATTTCATCAATAATTGTTAATACGACAACAGGGAACAGAAAGACACATTATCTGAAAGAAGACCCTGCAAGGTTAGATGCTTAAGCAAATCAAAGTTTATTAGAGCATATAGAACTTTGCCAAAAAGAGGTAGAAGGCTAATAGATCGATAGGTGGAAGGATCAGACGATTCGTCTGAGTTCTTAAAGACTGGAACTAAGATTTCCAACAAGCTGGAAAGTCAGAAGCAGCAAGGCATTTATTGTAGAGTTTAGATAAAACAGGAGCCAGCTCAGGAGCACATTTCCTAAGGTCTATTGCAGGGATATTGTGGGGTCACTCACATCAATGTAGCAGAAGTTAGCCTCATGTTCGGAGGCGGGGATAAATAAAATACGTCACAGAAATAAAACATACAGAGATACCAATAAATGCATGGTAAACTGTACGTTAATTTCATACAATTTATTTTTTGTGTGTGTATTCGTGTGTGTGTTTTTAGGTTATAATTATTTTATGGTACATGTGATAAAAAGAAAAATTGTATTATTACATACCATATCACGGAGAGAAGTTAACACGTGTTGCCCGTACCAAGGTTCGTAGTGAAGAGATTGAATTTAACTTCTTTTGACGGGATGTCCGTATTTCCGACAGGAACAGTTTTTGTTGCATGTTGGGAGAATTTTATTATTTTTATTTAATTTATTTTACACAATGTATTTATGTTATTGTATTATTTTATTTATAATTTTCATTATTATTATTATTATTTTATATTTATTTATTTATTTATAATAATAATGTCCCTACAATATCAACATATTGCTTTAGTACTTTCTCGTCAGAAACGTTTGTTCTGCTTCTTTCATTCTCAGTAAACCTTTCGTTTTAGTGACATTATTGTCTTGCTTGAGGTGAAATGATTTTAAAATATATATAATTAAAATAAATATAACTGAAATAAATAATTGATTTTTTCATATGTTTCGTCTTCCAGAATTTTGTCGAGCGCTGGCAAGAAACTAAAAGATCCTTTTTTGAAAGAATTGGCCAAAAGAGAAGAAGCGAATCGGAATGGTAAAATGACGGTAAGATATTATGGTTTACTTCTGGCCTTGAAAAAAAAAACTTTGTAAAAAAAAAGAAATCTCTTTCAAAATACGTTCCAGAAAAGAAGATAGAGGGTAAAGGTAAAAAAAAAAAAATGCTGAGAAGCTATAAACAAATTGATGCTTGAAGGTGAAAAAAAACACACGAAGACGCAAGGGATTACTGATAATAAAAAAAAAATATCTGAGAAAACGTTACTGAATAGAAAGGACAATAAAAAAAGCAGTTTTAAAAAAGACAGAAGATGACGACTGACTTTACATTATTGAAGATCATAGTTATAATCAAAGAGTACTGAACTGTTATGTAATATCATTCATATGGCAGTGAATGATGGACAATATCCTCACAGATAAAGAAGCAACAGAAATGTGGTTCTACAGAAGGATGTTAAGGATACCATGGTCTGAACATGAGACGAAGTTTTGGAAAAGATAGAAACCAAAGGTAAATTTATACTTAACATCAGAAAGAGACAGTTTTTAAGGCACATAATGAGGAAAGCGTGTTTGGAAAATCCGATATTCACCGGAAAGAAAAACGAGTGAGAGGTAAACAGTCTCACTAACAGGAAGGTAGAGAGTCCGTCATACTCTCGAGAAGATCGAACGTTCGAAGCAAGTCACCGAAATCACATACCTTCCACGGACGACGTTAATTTAAAAGAATCAAGAAGTGAATAATTATTTTACATATGAAAAATGTAGTCTTGTATTCGCATAAGACGTTATTAACATAGCATAAGAATATAAATGCGATCTGCGGTCAAAAGAAATGATTGAACAGTTTGTTTTTGGCCTCCTTTCATCTCGAGTGGGTCAGCTTTATTTATTCCCCATGTCCGTATATATTTTCTTCTTTCTCTCACCCTTAGCGAGAGAGCCTCTTGATTCTGTCGTAGGGCAGAATGCAGCGGCATCTCTTTTTTGAGGGGTGGGAGGATCCTACTAAGATCAGTTATCTTTGTTTTGATAGTTTAGTTCGGTCTTTTGGGTTCATCTCCTCTTCTCTCATTTTATATCATGTACAAAATTTTATGTATAGTATTTTATAATCATGAAATTTTTATGTCTAAGAGTATGCGGTATTATGGTATATAGAGGATTGATTGGCGATGGATGAGTTTTTGTGGTGAATGTGCCAATTGTAATGAATGAATGGGTCGTGAATCGGATTAGCTAGGTATAGGATAGTGACGACCAGCCTCAACCTCATTCCCCACTTTTCGGCCTTGTGCCACAATTGTGAATTTTACGCAATAAATCTAGAGTTGATTGAACGATAAACAAGGGAATCAAGTCAAATATTGCGTCAACAGGACAAAAAGAATGATTACGTCATTCAACCAACAAAGTACAGACCCGGTTTGCTTTGTTTTGTTTTACGGCATATCAACCTCAATGGGTTACTTAATGCCGACAAGATTTTTATTGCCAGTAAAGTTTTTTTTCCTTCAAAAATGTATTACTAGGTAATTTTTTTTCTTTCAAAAATATATTGCTAGCAATATTTTTTTTTTCCAAAAATGTATTGCTGGTAATAATTTTTCCTTCAAAAATTCATTGTTGGTAATAATTTATTACAAAAATGTATTACTGGCATTAAAATCTATTTTTACACTTTCATGGTGTTTTCACCACAGTTTGAGGTTAACTATTTGCCCATAGCTGGGACCCTAACAGGTGCTACCACCCCAAGTCAGGGTGGATCTGGGAAGACCAGCAATTAAGAGGTGGTTCTAAGCTTTCCAAAACCTCCTGATGAGAGGCCTTGCTGTCGGATGTAGCTTATCGTCTTACCCAGGACGTGGATGCAATTTACCCAGGACGGACAGACCACGGTGTATGATGCTTGAATCATTGCACCTGTGTATTCCAGATCGAGTTTTATTTCTTTACTACATACCTGTTCATATGAGCTAAAGAAGCACCTTTCATTTCACTGTGCAGACCAGTATTTCCGAGTTGATCATTCTACATAAAGTAGAGTATTCACAGGTGGTCATTTATCTAAGTACTTACCTGGAAAGACGCTACTTACTTTCGCTGATCAGAAGAGAACCAGTATATTCAATATGATTTGGCCGTAAGCAAAAGGTGTAGACAGTAAATCAATTTTTTATAGCAAAACCATTGCAAAATAAGATTTTTCAATCGAACAGAAAACAATAGAAATTCCTTGATTTTCCATTTCGGAAAGTTTTAACTAGATAGACACATCTCGTTAAGAGAGAAAAAGAAAAATGATTATTACTCAAAAGAATTGCACAGACGTAAAACCATAATCGACTCATCAATCATGACGTCACAAAATAAAAGCCATCGACATCCTTTGAGGACCGATTCTGCATTTAGTGGCTATGAAGGTACCTTCTAGATGTTCTGATGTGACACAGTAAAACGCTAAATTTGGGATCTCTTATGGAGTAATGGATAGCGGCTCGGATTGAAGAATAGGAGAGCCGAGTTCGAATTCCAGTCAAATCCATTATATTCACTTTCGGGCTAATACTCTTGGGAAAGGAATGAATCTTTTTCTTCTCCCCCAGCTATAGGTAAATAGCAGGACAGACCGGGATCTATAGCCTTGGATGGCAACTTGTTTATCGCAGAAAGAAATAGCAACCTCCTGCGGGAAAAAATTGCCTCGTCAGTCATGTATCGAAAGATACATGATCGCCTAAACGTGTATTACGCATGGCACATAACTGTCTGATGTTTAACCCAGTACATTTTGGGGACACTATATATCAATTTTTGTTAGATAAAACATCCGGTATACTATTAAATTCGATTCAGGCTTCTGGAATTTCCGGGCATAAATCGTATACCGCATATTTATTTTGTACAATACGGCTTTTTTTTTTTATCTGTGCTGATTTATTTCTCAGTTCAAATAATAGACACCTGAAAACGAAGAGAAATGCCGAAACGTCATGTCTGTAAGAACATTATTAATAATGAAAATAAGAATGATATTCGAATAAATTGAATAAAAATTAGGCATTTTTTTACAAAGCGGTTCACCCTATATAAAGCCTAAGAGCCACTCGAGGTAGAGGTTTACAGAGTAAGAAGCACAGTTTATGGGGATATGTGTGAAATATAACGGTTAGCCTAAACTTGAACAGACTAAAATTGTAGTGATCGGGAAAGCATCCTCTTAGGAGTCGCTTGCATAAAGCAACGGTTCGTAAAAAGATGCTGTTGGAGTAGAACTTGCATCTTACCATGAAATGCGAAGAGAATGAGGGTGATTCGCTACAATGGGCGTGGCATGGTGGATCTTAGCTTTGAAGGCGAGGACTGGTGGAACTAAGGAATGTAGTTCGTCTGAAAACTTTATATGGAAATAGCGGTTTGAGACGTTTCGTCTGTGGAATATCGTTTATAGGGTATAAAACACATCAGCCACAAAAAAATAAACAAACAACTTTTATGATCAAGTTTTTGAAATAATTAAAACTCAAAGTTCAATTTTCAATTTCAGGAAAATAAAAGATGAAAGTTTACATATTTATCTTAAAATTCTTATCCATGATGGCACGGGCGATACTAGTATTGACTGTAACATACCAGCATAAAACAATCTTAGATTTTGGCTAAGGTTGTTTTTGCTAGTTGTTGAATCTCGCGTATTTAAATGCTTTTAAAATCCAACCTCCTGGCAAAAATAATCATTTAAGGTAGGTCAGCGATCAAGATGATTTTAGAATACTAACAGCAAGTATAACATACTCATAAAACAATTTTAGACTTGGGCTAAGCTTGTTTTTGCTAGTTGTTGTAAGTCGCGTATTTGTATGCTTTTAAAATCCAACCTCCCGGCAAAAATAATCATTTAAGGTAGGTCAGCGATCAAGATGATTTTAGCATTTGGGCCCCCAGAGAAATTTCGATGGCGTCGTTAGTTGTATTGAACAGTTGACATTGGATTTGTTCAATTGTTTGCAAATATTTATTGTTTTCATTGGACTCGATTCTTTTTGTTTCTTCTGGCAGAGGTCCAGCAAATAAAAATCTTGGCTCGCAGGCATATTTTTAAACTATCCAAACCAGAGAAATTTCTTTGCGCAGATAAGTATAGTCGGTTATATAAAAAAAAAGCCATCTATGAACAACATTCGTACGTGCAAACTTGGACAATTACGTTAATATGTACATAAATACATATAGCCATACAAAGGCATATATATATATATATGTGTATGTGTGTGTGTATGTGTGTAGCGCAGATCGCTAATACAGAACAAGATAAGTAGTCTAGTAAAATTCTTGTGTCTAACGCGTTTAAAGACGAGCAAATTTTTGTAAACTAAGTATTCAATATCAAAACAAAATACTCAAATATAAAAATAATATTTAATAAAAACGGAAAAATTCAAAAGACTTATCTTTCTGTTTGCAAGTTTCACAGATACGCCGTTAGTCAGAGTCATCTCTACATATACATATATATATATATATATATATATATATATATATATATAATGAACTAAATATATATATATATATATACTTTATATATATATATATATATATATATATATATATATATATATATATATATATATATATAACTTAACTGTTATATATTAATTAATACTGTTTAATTAAAAAACAGAGCATTTATTTAAATAAATTGTATCAATAAAATAACGCATAGACGGAAAATATATTAAAATAATTGTGGAACTTAATCCATTTTATAATATGTTGTCATTGTTTACGTTAAGATACGTTTTGTGAGCAGATATGATCGATCGAGAAAAATCGTCGAATATTGTGTGTCTAAAACCGTAACTTGGACTTTGCTAACCAGACGCTTCTCTCTATAGCAATTCAGATCAAATGACGGTTTCCGTATACCAATATAGGTTCGATTGCTGTCGGAGAAAGCATGTTTTCTACGAAATTTCTCGAATATTCAGGCCGGTAAATGTAATTAATACTGTTTAAAGACTTTTTATTTTACTATATATAGGGTGAAATGGATAAATTGTCCTCTCGATTACACAAAAATAAAAATAACGCTGACCTCTCATTTTAACAGATATATTTACCAAAATTACATGAAAATATCTTGAAATACTAAAGAGTAAATTTATTTGATAATATCACCATTGACTTCAATCACGGCCCCCAGACGACTTCAGAATCTCATGCAAATCTTCTGAACGGTCTCCTTGTTTAAGTTGATGAATGATGCCATAATCCTTGTCTTCGGTTCATCTTTGGTGTTACAAGGATTTTTGGTGATCTCTCGGTCAACTGCTTCTCACACATAATAATCAAGGGGGCTGAAGTTTGGGTGACTAGATGTATGGCGTAATGTGATCGCAGAAATTGCCTGATAACCATGATTGGTGCTGGTTCTTGCTACTACCTTCTCAGGGTACTGAGTATTCAGTCTTAGGCCCTGTGGGAAGATAAATGGAAACATAACGTCGCGATTACTAGAGATCACTCCAAGCATCTTCGTAACCACCATCAGACCCATTGATCTCTTTCCGAATCCTCTGCACTGTCCGCAGATGGACACCCAAACACTCTGAAACGTTCGTACCGGAGCTTCCGGCCGTTTCCAAATGTCTAGTGGAATGAATTGCGTCATGGTTCTCTTTTTCTCACAGACGTTGCCCAACTGATCGTACTATACTGGACAGTGGATAAAATCACACAACGCGCATGCGCAAAATTGAAAAGAAGGATTACTGCCCAAATATACAATATATATATGTATATATATGCGTGTATATATATGTTTGTGTGTGGTTGGTTGTGGGTGTGTTTATGTGTGAACACTGAATTCAACACCTAGCAGCGACAGTCCGTTTGACTTTAATGTCTATCCCTAATATAGAACACTTTAAAACATACCTTAAAACTATATATTCTAATCACACACACACACACACACACACACACACACACACACACACACACACACACACACACACACACACACACACACACATATATATATATATATATATATATATATATGCAAATATAAAAATGGACATTGAAGTCAACACCCATGGCCTGACGATTGCGTTTTAAGCATAAAACAGACTGTCGCCGCTGGGTATCAACTTCAATGTACACACGCACGCACACACACAAACAACCCCCTATATATATATATATATATATATATATATATATATATATATATATATATATATATATGTATATTTAGGCAGTAATCTTTCTTTCATCAAGTTACATTAAATACGACAGACAAGGTGCTTTGATTAAGTTCTTTATATAATTTCTCATATGATCTTGCAAGTTTTTCTTTTCGGTAGATAAATTATACAAAAACTGCCCAAATGTTGCTTTTTTCCAAGCGCTTTCGGCTATACATTTAGTCATTTTCAATGTTGAAAGCTATTAATTAAATAGAAATAGATTGTTGTGTGTATGTATTTATATAATGTTTAATTTTCAAAACACGGTCAAGATATTGTGTCCATGTTCATAGTTGATATTATTGAGTATTGTTTTTTTTTGTCTTTATTTATAAGGTTTCCATTATTTTTAGCCCTTTTTACATGTAAAACGATTACATGTGTGTTATCAACAAGTATGTTATAAATCCAGTAGTACATGAGTATTTAAATGAAACCTAATTGACCTAATTGAGCTATGGTGAGAAAGATGTAGTGTGAGTCTTCTTGTCAAATATGTTGTAGTGTAGCCCAAATAATTGTTTACGAATTTTGATTGATCAAGAATACATTCTGTAATGGACATTTAAATTTGTAAATAATATTTGTTCTATTTAATTTTGTTCTAAGAGGTGAATTATTACTTTTAACTATAAGGTTGGCATTTTAAATTTTTTGTAATAAATAATTAATCTTATTTTTTTTTTTTTGGCAATTGTCAACTGGTGTTGTCCATTTTTTTGATATTCTTAATTCTAATTTCATCTTGTTTGTAATTTCACGTTCTTCTGATTTTTACAAAAAATATTAAAGTTATTTTTTATATTATCGTCTTTGCTATTAGCTACCTTAGACAGTAAAAGCCTAATATGGAAATCCAACAATTGATTTGGAAATCCTTTATTAAGTGTTTGTTTTATGTTATTTAATTCTTTAAAGAAAAGCGTACGAGGATGAATTCTCGTGCGCCTTTTGAGGAAAATTTTTAATAAAACCTATTTTATATCTAAGAGGGCTTTCATTAGAGAAATTAAGACGGCAAGAGTTTTTGCTAGTTGTTTTTTTATAGAGTGAAGTTGTAAATGTATGATTACTAAAATCAACGAAAACATTTAAGAAAAGGGGGTCTAGCCTCTCAGACCGAACTAATTATTATATGTTCTATGATGAAAACAAGATTTTTACTAAAGTTATTAAACCTAAAATATACGTTCGTTATGTAGACAATATATTTATTTTAGCTGAAAACAAAAAAGAAACAGAAAATCTGAAAGCTACATTTCAACTAAATTCCGTTCTAAATTTTACATATGAACTTAGTGAAAAACATAAACTCCTTTTCTTTAAGCGCTCGGAAAAACAACATTTGGACGGTTTTTATATAATTTATTTGCTGAAAAGAAAAAAAAATGATAAGATCACATGAGAAATTATATAAAAATTAATCAAAGCACCTTATCTGTCATATTTAATGAAAATTGTATATAAATATATATGTGTGTGTGTTTGTGCGCGCGCACGTGTGTGCAATGCATATATAGATTTAAATTTGTCATAATTATGAGAGAAGGGAACTCAATCAGGGAGATCGATCATTTTTAGACATCGACAGGAATGCAATCGTCAGGTCAAGTGTCACGACTACTTTAGCAGACTTTGTATATAGGCTTGGGGATTTGCTTGGAAATTAAGGGAACTGGAAAGTCTGATTAAATGTCCATTTCTGTGAGGATTTTTTTTCTTTTCCAGTACTCGCTTGTTTATCGCCACGTGATCGTATTCTCACATTTTGTTTTTCTTACTTTTTCTTCTTTACTTCTCTTTCCCTCGATAATTTTTTTTTCTTGCTCTCTTTCTTTTTTTCTTTCTTTTTTTTTGCATTCTTTCGTTCTCTCAATAGTTATTTCTTGTCGCACACCCTCTTTGTCTTTTCCTCTCTTATTTGTTTTCCATTTTTATTTCGCTTTTCGCCTCTCCAACCCGAACCAAGAGTTTGGATGCTACTTCCACGGAATCGAAACGCCCTCATTTCCTCTGTATTCCAAAGGATAAAAATAAATTCCCACCCAGACATCTTTTTTTTTTCCCCAAGACCTGCCAACTTAACCTCTTCAAGACAAAGGCGAATTGCTGTCTATTCTCCTTATGCTCATAATATTCACTTCCTCCTCTTTCATTCATTTAACTATTTTAACTCTAAACCTCTACATTGAGTGACTCCTGCCTTTTATTTGTTGAATTATAATATGGGTAGAAAACAGAAACAAAAAAAACGTAGTACCGAAACTGTTGTGTATGATACACCTAATTTACATAAGCGGACTACCGACCATATAAATATGGGTTGGTACCGGAAGACGGGGAAGATAGTAGAGATTAAGAAATTGAATCCAGAGACTCTGCCCGACTGCGATTTAGTCAACCCATTATGCAGGAACAGTCTTCCCAAGAATATACCAAACTAACTGTAAATATTGTGTACCTATTCTTTGTTTCAATACATTTTGTTAACGTACATTTTGTGTTGTATTATTCCATGCTTATTTAAGCTTCAACAGAAACCCAGTTTGAATATGAGCTAAATTCAATGTTCTTGCACATCACTTGATCATACTTGCCATAATCGGAATAAATAACTCGTTAGCAGGAATAAGGACCCTGTTTCGATCTCACTAATATCACTCACAGATTCCCGCTCATTTACATACTATTTCTTTTTACAAATGAAGATATATTTATTTTCAAAACAAGTGGGCGAAACTTTCAGGAAATTGAAGAATTTATGTCGAAACTGTTATTTTCGGATATTAACCAGTGATTTTAAGACTTGAAACTATTTACGTCCAGTGGATTTCTTTTAACGCGTATATTCTCATTCTGCTGATCCGGGCCTGTGGATCAATACACTTTGATCTGCGCCTGATAGGAATTACGAGTTCGATTTCTTGATGCTGAGAAAGGAATCAGTGTTTATTCCCTTCACGAAAACGAAAGCCGTTCTTTGAAGCGTTCTTTGATAATGCAAACAGCGAAGTATAAACATAGGTGAGTTTAAGGGTTATAGGTTAAAGGTAACTGAGGGTTCAAATGAGGAATTTATTTAGGTCATTTAAACCGTACTTCTTACCATTATTATAACTGTCTGCCTTATCGTAACGATCTTCCTAAGATTCTCAATTCAGTATTAAATATCTATGCAGATGACAACAGTTTTATGTGTGAACCTCTCAAAATCTAAATGACCAGAATTTGGAAGCTGATCTCTCCTCTGACCTTGCTCTTACAGATCAATAGGGAAAAAAACTGGCTTGTAACTTTCCCTACCTCAAAAGCCAGCTAGTAACATTTATCATCACAGAATTGACTCTAAATACTCAACATTTCCTGATGAATGTTGACACTCTCAAAGAGTCTCCTCGCTTTGAGCGTCTATTGATTTCTTATACCGATCCAAAAAGTAAATGATCTATCTTTACAGAATCACATCAGAATCATGGGCGAGTCCTGGGCAAGGCGATAAACTACATCTGACAGCAATGCCTCAGCTCAGAAGGTTTTGAGGAGCATGGAACCACTTCTTAACGCTTTCCCGATCATAATCTCAACTTCTTTCTGTCTAGAATCAACAGTTATGTATGTTACACATTTTCTTAATATGCATCTTGTTCCCTCCTCGGACGACTTTATAACAACCTGATTTAGTAACTCTCTGATTTAAGCGGCTCTTGGGCCTTGTTGTTGATGAACAATAGAAACAAATATTGTCCATATTTATTTTTGTCGTTGTTATCACCCCACCCGTAATAATTGTGTATAATGGACTAATTACGGGTTAATAGAGATTCTGGTATTATGTTGATTTCTTCTTCTTCTTCTTCTTCTTCTTCTTCTTCTTCTTCTTCTTCTTCTTCTTCTTCTTCTTCTTCTTCTTCTTGCTGCTGCTGCTGCTGCTGTTGTTGGTTTTTTTTTTTTTGTGCCGCCAAAATACTAGATATGTAAATTTTTGTATTTGCTAGATTTTGGTAACTCCAATGACAACCCATCACTTTTAAGACATCCGTATTTTCCAGTCAGCTTTGATCTTCAAAAAATTTAATGTAACATCAATCGTTATTTTCTGTCTTCTGTATCCTGTTCTTTTCTTCTCTGTCCTTAATAGTATTTTTCTCATATGATCTAACACTTAGTAACCCCCTAGAGTCTTAGTAGCTTTATTGCCATGCTTGATTAAAAAATAGTCCAGAAATGCTCAACATTCTTACTCCTGCTTTTTGGAGAGCAGTGCCAATTTTTCATGTTTATAACTGTTATACCGTACCTAAGAACTATTATACCGTACCTAAGGACTATTATAGGTACGTCTTCATAAATACAATGGGTTATACTGTCTTGGGAATTTGCCAATAGTACCCCGTTACTACACGCTTCTTACGAATCGTTATTTTGTTCCTGCTATAAATATTATCGTTCCATTTCCAACCTTTGTTTTTGGTTATTCTTACTCAGTAACCTATTCTAGGTTACAACAATAATTCTTCAAATCTTTCTATAAAATGATCAGTGAAATTTTTACCTTCATATTAAAGAAAAAATAGTTATATCCCAAATTTTAGCCTCTTATATTTCGCATTCCATCCTCTTATAATGTTACTGTATGATTTCCTCAGACAGCGTCACGACGATTTGAAAACGACTTTTTTTGTTCGTGACAATTATACCTGATCTCCTTACCTGGATCAGTTTGAATTGAAAAGTCCTAAATTATTTTGGACTACATGGGCTATGCGGATGTGAGCAGAATTCTCTTAAACGTATACAGGTACCCTTCAGCCATTGACGCTATTAGGGGTTTGACCACCGTGTCCATCACCACAGTGTAGTCTCTGGCATGAAACCTGGATGCTTCGCAGCAAGAAGTGCGAGTGATATAATATATGACACTTGTTTTTCACGACCATCCAAGACAATCACATTTTACATAAACCTGGTGTGCATTGCTGTAGTTACTTCCTTGGGGTTCGCGCCGAGCCACCTGTTGCTTCTCCTCTGCACTTGCTTAAGAAGCTGGCTCTTACCGAGTCACCCTGGTTGACAGCCAGTGACGTGAGCACAATGTGCTTTTTCTTGTCTTTTTTGGGGATGGCATGTTAATGGTCTCAATGCGTTTAAAAGAGAAACAAGAATGTTAAAATTTTCCATTTACGTTTTTTTTTATATACACCAGGGGGTGCTAAAAAAAAATTCTTGACCAGGCCAAGAAGAGATTTTAACGATAAAATCTGAAATTTGATCAGGTTTTTGTTTGTGCTTGTGTACGTGTGGGTTTGGCAATCTTGTGGAGTGAATAACTTTTCATGCGAGCTCCATTCTTTAGTTCCCCTAGTTCAGACTTTTACATCTAGGAATCGCTGTCACGTCGATGGAGTCAAACCTTCATCATATCCCCCGCAATCGAATTATAAAGAAATTGCATTCACACAGCTTTATCCGAAGAACAGCTACTTTTTGGAATTGACTCCCCCGTGGATTATTCCCTAAACAGTAAATCTTAATTTCTTCAAGTCATGAGTTAATTGTTAACTTCCTCCTTATCCACATAATCTTCCCTTCCTGTCACCGCATCTTAAATTCATATCACACAATTCATTAAATTATCATCTATCTTGAGTGGATCTTGTATTCACCTTATTCCTTTCGTTTTTTCTCAAACAACTCTGGGTCGATACATTCTACGATCGCTATAGAAAACAGTGCGAAACTGGACGTCCATAAGCCATCACTGTTTTGATTCTAGCCTTCAGAGAACGTGGTATTGTTCAAAGCTAAAGGACACCTGAAGCTCGTGAATTCAAAGTAGTATAGATTTTTTTTTACCACTATCTTCTGTGAACGCTATCCTTCGTAAGCCTGAATGACTACTCTCTGTCGGCCATTAACTTTTGCAAAATGGTGGAAACTGGATGTTCAGGCGAGTAATTTTTTATATGTTCAAAATTTGACTTTTTAGATAACATCTTATTTATAGATCCTGTAATAAGAGAGAGTAAAAGTAGCTAGAAAATAATAATAATAATAATAATAATATAATAAAAATTGTATTGACCCAGAACGTGATGAAAGGGGACAAAAATAAGATGGAGCAAAACTAGTAATCAATAGTAATAATGAAAAGTATATCGATTCAGAGTGTTGTTTTTAAAAGTAACAATAATGTTTTTTCTTGTTAACCTACTTTGATGGTGTATTATTGTGAATATCTGAATTCAATGTGTACACGCGGAATATAGATTAACGATCTCTAGGCCAGAATAAAAAAAATCGACATGTACACGAGATCTATGCGATGGTTTTTAAATTATTTTCGTTTCTGTTCTATTTTTTTCAATTTTTTTTATAGTTTTTTCCTTCTTTTTTTTGCTTTCTTTATTTTTCTCTTTTGCATTTAGATTTAGATATTTATTATTTGCTTTCTTTTATTCACTCGTTCTTTCTTTATGTATAATCATGACTACATTTTTCGTTTTTTCTTTAGATTTAAAAATGTCTTTTTATTTCCTTTCTTTTTTTGTCTTTCTTTTTTTAGATATAATCATCTCTTTATCCCTTCTTTTTTTGTACTTTCTTTGTTTTTCTTTAGATTCAATTATCTTTTTCTTTTTAACTTCTTTCTTTTTTGTTACTTTTTCCTTTCTTTCGATTGTGTTATTTTTCATTGTGTTTTACTTTCAATCTATTTTCCTTTACATTTTTGCTTTTGTTCTTTTGCTTACATTTCTTTATCTCTTTTTTTACAATTCTGTTTTCTTTCTTTTTTAACAGTTTATTATCTTGTTTGTTTCTTTCTTTTTCTTCTCGCCTTCCTTCCTTTAGATTCTACTTCTTTTTTTCATTGCACTTTTCTTTTTTGTGTGTGTGTTTCTCACACAAAAAAAGAGAATTGGTCACGTCAGCCGACATTATGTGTCGTAAAATAAAACAACCTGTTAGAAAACAATTTTCTCCCCACTAAATGAAAGTAATCCCAATAATGCAGCTGACATTCTGGACTGCCTTCATATCGATGTTATTTTTTTCTTCTTTTGTTTCTTTCTCGCAGACAATTATTTTCATCCGTGACAAAAATTCCTGTGGACAAGAAATCTCTGGTTACGTGGATTATGCCCACCGCTTAAAACTGGAAGATTTTGAACCATATTTTTTGGGAAAGAAGAGATTACTCCCACGACCATCTGATCTGAGGTAATGATGAACTTGACAATTATTAATTCTATTATTCGCATCCAGAACTAGAGTTTATTGAGTAATAAGGTTTTGTTTTTATTTCCTTGAAGTCGTATTGAAGACCATTCAATGTAAGGTTGAGTTCCCTTCCACAAAATGGGATGTTAATGTAGTTCTTTGTCGACAGTACAGTCTAAAAATTAGTTGACTACAAAGTAATAAAAAAAACATTAGGTCTTTTGTTATGGCTTAGTTGTTCGCTGTGCATCATTGGATCCACATCTATGCTTGCTTACTATATCCCAGCCTCGGTCCTTTTCTGCTTTTAGGCTTACTCTGACGATGATAATTCTTTGCAATTTTAGCTGATTCTTGCTGTTATCTCGTGTGATATTAAACTTCTGTAATTATTCTGTGTCCATTGTGAGTTTGGGATGTATATTAACATGATGGCTATATTGAAATGCTTTTCTTTCAGTTTCACTAGAATAACTCTATCTCGCAGTTGCCAGTATCACAGAACATAATTCGTCTTCACTTTATCTAATATTCATCCTACTCCTCTTTCATTTTTTATCTCCAGCTGAGTTTGTATCCGTCGCTTACGAAGTCCCCATTATTTAGCTATCTAGTTTCACATGCCCCAAAATAATGAATAATTTTCTATTTCCAGTTTGACAGTTTGCATATACGTATATATGTGTTTATACATATATACACATATACTTATATATACATTATACATATATATTATACATGTTTTATATATATATATATATTATATATAACATATATATATGTATATATACATATATATATTATACATGTTTTATATATATATATATATATATATAACATGTATAATATACGTATATAAACAATATATATTATATGTAAAGGTTGTTATAGCCGAGAGTGATAGTGGGGAAAAGCTCCCACTGTCTATAAAAATGCTTCTGTGGCATGTGTCCCACATAGCTTCTGACAAATAAATTCTGCTCCAAGCCGAAGGATATGCAAAGGCAGACAACTGGCGCCTCATAGCCAGCTGCTTCAGATACACGGAGCTTGACAGCCCAGAAAGGCTATCCACCCTGATTTTTAACCTCCGCTACCTTGCAGTTATATACAAACACGACAAAGTCTATAGAAGTGAATCCAGAAAAAACCTACAGCGGTGCTCCGAAGGTTGTTGGCTGTCAACACTGACAACTTTTCGGTAACTGCTGCAGCCAAGCCGTCCCCAAATCTGGTGTCATGTATTCCTTTGCATCTTGTCAGGAGTATGTAGTGTGGACAGCGCACGGTTTCCGTACACCATCGCCCAGACCTGCACCCTGGAGAGGTCACTCCAGTTTCACCACCAGTTTCCTTTTGACCATACAGAGCTCCACCGTTTATCTTGGAGAGCTCAATGTAAATTCAGAGCAAATATGTTTGAATAAAAACAGATCACTTTAAGGTTCCATGTAATAAATTATTTCACCTCATCAGACTTTACTTCCAAAGGTTGAAATGAAAAATGAAAAGAAATTTACACATTTTTGACGGGCCGTATTAAGCATTAATTATTATGTTTAGGTGATATGTTTATTACATGGAACCTTAAAGTGGTCTGTTTTTATTCAAATATATATATATATATATATATATATATATATATGTGTGTGTGTGTGTGTGTTATTCCCTCATACGATTGCTTTGTGTATGGAGTTTTTCATCTTGTCCCAAGGACACATCGTTATCAACTAAGTAATATCACAAAAATCGGTTTTTATTTTTTATTTACACGATATTTGACTTATCGAAGTCTAACGATCTGTTTTAAATACTATTTCCCTAAAATGTTGCTAATATGAGGACGACATATATGACGGCGACATGAGAACGGCATATAAAACAGAATGTTGTTAATATGAGAACGAAAACTGCCGTATTTATTTTCATAGAAATACCCTCGGGAAAGCCATGGATTCATTTCTCCTCCACCTGCTACGGACTTTTTAGCCAGCAATAAATCAACTCATAACATAGAAGATGGAAAAAACATATTTGTATTTAATAGCTTAACATTATAATTTTATAAATTATACCTTAAACAATATAGATTAAATTATTTAAAATGATGAAATCATTTTTTCTAAGCCATGTAGAGGAAAGTATTATGAGATAACATAGTGTTGAGCAAAAAATTACGAGAGGATCTTATAATTTGCATTCCTAAAACAAATACCAAGAGAATCTTAGATATGCAGTTTGGTCGACAGTTAAAAGAGTCTTCTTGCAGATCCCAACAGACAGAACTAATTCCCAACAGACAGAACTAATTGAAAAGGAAATATAGCCCCAGAAATGTCAAATCGAACCAAAGGAAATGATCTTAGAACTCCTTCAAGAAAGCAATCCACAATCGCGTGGCGAAAGATGTCGCTTCTTCCCAGAAAGCTGTGTAAAATTTGCTGTAAAAAGAAATGGCCCGGTTAAAAAGAAAACGTACTTATGGACGACGAAAAACATCAGGGCTTTATTAATTGATTCGTTTTTTGTTTTGTTTTTTACAGTTTATCAACCTTTCGTTGCATATTTAAAACCAGAAAATATTTTTAGATTAGAAGATTTTTTTTCTCTTGTTCTTCTCAAATTTCTTTAAAATCTTCTTCACTGATCACTTCTTTTCTTTGTTCTTTTTTCATAATTTCACATTTCTCTTTGTTGTTGTCTAAGTGATTCAAGCTATTTAATCGTTCCAGTCTCTCAAAATCTCCAACTGAAGTCACTACTCCCCCCCCCACCTCTTAAAATACAGCTCATCAATATCCGCTTGTGGATGGTGTACCATGTATCGTTAAGCGTTTCCTCCTTTTTCTATCTGGTTCTTACAACTCTGCATCAGTCGATTATCAAGACGGCTTGAGCGTTGATAGATTATGCTGTGTTTCTACCACGTTTTTCGTTCCCAATCGGAGATCTTTTATAATGGGTGTTCTCCATTCAAGTCATTCAACAAAGAGCCTTTTCGGCAAAAAACGCAGGCTTCCGAAGTGATGGCACACTATAAACTTTATTCCGGTATTCGTAATGTGGGTCTTTAGGTTCGGTGGTATAGAATATTCTGGCAGCCTCTATCCAGAGGTCAGTTTACATTCGAAGATTTCCAATTTCTTTGGCCTTCATATTATCGTCACCAGAGACACTGAGGAAGCTGTTTTTCTTTGCCAACGACGGTGATGTCCGGTTTGATGGCCTCAAGAAGGCGGTCTGTTTTGATGTCGAAATTCCATAAAATTTTAACTTGGTCATTATTGATCACCTTCTGTAGCGATTCCTATTTCAACATAAGAACCAATTTCAGATGGGAGGCTAACTTATAATGGTGCAGCTTGTATTCTTTCTGAGAAAGCATTCCACAAACGTTAATGATGTGAGTGACATTTTCCACCCCCATGCCACACAGTTGGCCTACAATCGGGTACGGATGAACACGACGGTTGAAAATGGACACTGACATAAATGTAACCTATCAACACTTGTGCAAGGAAGAAGAATGAACAAAAAATTTAGAGAGGAGTTTAAAATATTATAGAATGGGAGTAAGTATTTAAGATTAATATTTTTATAAAACAATGTTAATACTAATCAATTCAATACTACATCTTTAACTATGCATTAAAAGTTACAGTTAAAAATTCAAGTATATTATTAATATTTTAACCGTCGCGTTTATCTGTACCCAACTCCACCACACCCACTTTAGGGTCCCTCTCCTCTCTTTATCTATATAACTTTTTCTTCTATTATACATCAACTCTTACTCCTTTTCCTTTTCTTCCTTCTTTCCTTCCTTTTTTTCTTTTTTCCTTCTTTCCTTCCTTTGCCTTTCAAATTTCCTGTGATGCAATGTGGGATTTTATTCATTTTAGTAAATGTAGTTCAGGGAAAAAACTATTTTCCTATGGACGAAATGATCATCTGTATGGAGTAAATCGTTTGAATCTCATTAATTGTAATTCACTTATATGGTCTATAATAAAAATTATATTGAGCTCTCTTTTGTGGATCAGTTTTAATATTTTATATTAATAGGATCTACTTGGATTACTTACCCACGGATTTTTTTACACACACACACACACACACACACACACACACACACACACACACACACACACACACATATACATATATATATGTGTGTGTGTGTGTGTATAATGAAGCAACAACAGACGAAAAAATGTCGATCGACGAGGCCTTTTGCTTCGATAACAAAATAGATCGGTAGATCGCTTATATTTGTACAGAATGTTACCTTTTTATCAGTATAATTTATTTCCTTCGATTACTTATTCCTTTCATTTTCTTTTTTTTTCTTTTTTTTTGTATAATTAGTTTGTAGGACAGTAGAGATTGTTATTATTTTAAACATTTTACAGAGGCGGTGTTTCGAACGCAGATAGGAAGGGTTCTGTTATTTTAGAAAATTAAAATTCATACCCCATAATTAGGCTAAAGAGAAATTGCCTTTTTTAATATATATATATATATATACATATATATATATATATTAGATTTAAAATATCATAAAAATTAGTATTTTTTTTAAATTTTTAAAATGGCGATAATCATTAAGTGAACAGAATAAAGAAAATACTTCCTTGATAGACTGAAGAACGTACAGGCTGAAACATTCATTGCAAAAAAGCAAAGATGAAGACGAGAATTTGAATGATATATAAATGAAGTCACTCCACTGAGAACTTCAGAAAAAAAAACTAGACAGACCAAACTAAGTATATGTCTTGGACAGTTGATAAAAAAAAATGCAAACATATGTCTGAAAATGTTTAAAATATGGAAAATATTTCATTTTCTCACTGTAGACAACGAAATTCCGACTGAAGAATACCTCGGCACTAGCACCGTGTCAAAACATAGCTAAAATACAAACAAGACCCAGTAAAATATATGAAGTTATTACATAATATTTAACAATATTGAAAGCCTTTTCTTTTATTATCTCATTTTTTATCATTTCACTCCAAACAAGGCAAGCCACTAAGACGCAAGGGGGTTACTGACAGTGAGAGAATATAAGAAAAAGAAAGCAACTATCAAGGAGAGAGAACAATAAAAGAACATGAATTAAGAAGATAAAAGATAAAGATTTACATTGCATTTAGTTTTTTGAAGATCAAGATTGACTGGAAAACATGAAGCAGGAAGAGAATTCCACAAGCGAGAAGTTCGAGAGAAGAAACTCTTAGCATAGAACTTACGGTCATCTCTAGCCATTTCGTCGATGAAATGATTTGACTTTGCCGGCAATCTAGTGGTATGCTTAAATCCGTAAAATCTATGTACCAATGAAGGTTTATTAGAACAATTGCCATAAAAATATTTATAGAAAATGCACAGCGAAGCTACAATACGGCGTTGGGAAAGTGATTGAAGCTAAGATGCTAGGCCAGGAGCAATAATATTATAGATTGAATTTTATCAAGAATCTCATAGCAGAAGCACCAGACCAGATGTGACAGCAATATTAAGTGCTCGGACGAATGGTAGACTTATAAATGTTTAAGATGGATTCATGCAAAAAAAAGCTATCTACCACCAACTTTCCAATCAGTAGACCTATAAATTGATCCAATATAATCTTTTCGCTTCATGCCAGCAGTAAACCTTTGCCCAAGAAGACACAAGGAGTCATACTCGTGATGGTTAGCAGCAGCCATAATGATAGAAAGCACAAAAGCTTCTGCCGGACGATTAAAATGGATAAGTTTCGTTTTAGAGGCGTTAAAATTAACAAGCCATTTCTTGCCCCCATTAAAAACAGATTATATTGCACTTTCCTTCAGTCTCTCTTCTCTCTGTGAATAACTTATCCCTTATAATCAAGAAAAGAAATTTATAAGATGTGTGTAATGATATATTAGGTCCAGTCATAAGTAATTTCCGTTTTTGAAAACCAGTTGTAATGAAGAATATATTATCATCCTTACTAAATATTCCTTAATTATATCATAGCAGGTGATGAAAAATGGGTTCCATACGACCATGTTCAACGCAAAAGACTCTGAATTCACAAGGATAAACCTAGCCCAAATGTTGAGCTCTATGGAAGAAAGGTAATGTGGTAGGATCGTTCAGGTATTATTTATTTAGAGTTCTGTAAATGCAACCAAAGTCTAAATGCATTTTATACGTCCGGTGGTTGGAATGTGTTAATAAAAGTTGGTTCAAAAACATTCTACGCTCGCCAAGATGAAAGATTATTATTTTTTTCTCTTCTGCAACAACACATGACCGAATCAAGACAGAAATAACACGGAAAACATCTTCAAACTCAGTTGGCCTGTTCTACTCCACCCGCCATGTTTGCTAGACCTTGTACCAATCGATTATGACATTTTTTTGGTCGTTGCAAAACACTTTCAAGGCAAGAATAAGGTTTGACATTTTGTAGAAAACTTTTTCATATCAAAACGTGCAGAATTTTACAAGGTATCGATGATAATTTGCCTGATAAGTGGCAACAAATCATTGCAAACACTGGTTAATATATAATTAAATAAAATATAATTTTATTTTTAAAGAATAACGTTGCTAAATAAAAATGGAAATTATTTATGACCCAGCCTAATGTTTGCTTTGATTAATTTGTATATCCAAAGAGTATACAAGATGAACAGTAAACATTGGCAGATAAATGAAAATGCTGCTGAATGTAACTGATACAATTTTACACATCACAACAATGTACAGTTAAAGCAAAAAAGAAAAAGAAATTAAAACAATAATGACAAAGCCAAATAGCAAATCGAATCGACCCTAAATAAAAGCGGAAGAAAGAAAATGGCGACCTAATCGACTGCTTCCTTCATCATTGAAACCATTTAATCAGTCATTGTCTTTTTTTTTAATTTAATTTCTTTGTTTCTTTTTTGCCGCCCATTTTCTTAGAATGTTGACCTCCCTCCTTATTCGAGACGTTTATTCTTTTTCCACTACATCTCCCCATCAGACCCGGAATCCTAAATAGGTCATTTCCTTGTAACCTCGTTTCCCGCCTGCTTTGGGATAGGGGACATTCGACTTGTCAGGGCGATTACAAATAACAAGTTCTTTCATAAAACTTGCATTTGATTTCGCTTCTTCTTTTTTTTTTGTTCTTATTCGATTTTATTTTCATTTTTTTTTTTTCAGTAATTGTTCTCTTTTCGTTTTTGTCCATTTAAATATCGTATCCTCTCTAGTTTAAGCATCGAGAATTTTTTCTTTCTTTTTCTCGTTCTTTTCATTCTTATTCTTTTTGTGGTTTTTTGTTGTTGTGCTACATTCCTTTGTTTTGGCTTTTTTTTCTTTTTGTTTCTTTTCAAAGTCTTCTTTGTTCATTTTGCCTCTCTGTCCTCTTTTTTATCTACATGTTTGCAAAACATATATCTTGGTTTATTTTTGTTTTTTCGTTTTCTCTCTTTCTAAACGTCTTTCTTTTTTTTCCCAACGATTTTCTTACAGTCCTTTTTCTTCTATCATTTTTGTTCTTTTTCTAAACTAGTCCTTGTTTTAAATTTCTTTCTTTTCGTTTTCCTTTTTCTTCTTAAATTTCTTAATTTCTGCCAAAGTCTCCATCCTATTCTTTTCAATCCTTTCTTTCGATATTTTTCTTTTCTTCTCTCTAAAACTTTACTCTTTTTTGCTGTATTTTGTTTTCTCCTCACTTCCTCTGGTTTTCATTCCGTTTTACTCTTTCTTTTATAAATTATATTGAGATTTATAAGGTTGCTACAAAATCAATAGTCGCATTGAACCACAACCTTTAGATAGGTTCAAGTAACTTTATTAATCAATGTAATTATCATTAAAATCAACACAATTTTGCTAACGGCACGACAGTGAATTCATTCCATAACGATAAATAAAAAAATAGTTAATACGAGGGTCGATAAGCCGTAGGAATATATCCTAGACCTGGTCAGCACTGAGAGACGTCTGCTGGCATATATACGTATCTAAAGCCGGAAAAGGGGACATTCCTGGCGAATATGAAGTGTTGGACTTCGATGCTTAGCTGCATCAGTTCTTGCCAGATGATGGTTTATGAAGTATCCTCCACTAGCAATATAAGCCCTTCTTAAGCAGTATAAGCCCTTCTTTTCTAGTCAGCATTGCTGGTCAAATGATTTTCAATATTTGATGCACCAGTTCCAAATGACAAAAGACGCTGCTTTGATAATGGTCTGATTTTGTTTCAAGAGGCTGCAATGGATTGTAGCACCACCAAACCTCAAGAGGTATATTCTTTGGAATGAAGATTTGGGATATTCTTTGGAGTGAAGATTTGGGGTTTGGAAGTATTAAGGTAGCAAAGCAACTTTCTCAACTCAAAGGAAGCTACAGATCTGATTTATAATACAGAGACCAGTTTTTATCAGCAGTAAACACACTGACAAGAAAATGCTATTTTTCAAAATAGTAACAAGTGTCAAACCATGCAAGCTGTTAATCATCATGTACATTAAAGGCTACTCATTTCTACATTTTCTTTTCAAATTTGCATAAAATATTTTATTGTCATACAGGCTATTCTCAGTTTTGTTTCCAATGCCCAAGTGTCCACAGCTACTGTCAATTCTTCATTGATGATTGAATATGATCACACTCATCATGGGGATCCAGATCACCAGAAGCAATTTTTGTTTAACTAATGAAATGTGTTCCATACTTCTAGAAAGCATTTTCAACCTAGTTCACATTGCTGTACATCTGTTAGACAATATAGGCATCAACAGATGTACACCAGAAAAAGTAGTGATTGATAGTGAACATATCCAGTGAATAGAGAGAAGTTAGGGCAGGACCTCGAGGCCTAACTGCATCAGTTTTTGCTAGGTGATGGTTTATGAAGTATTGAATCATACATTATCCTCCACTAGCAGTATAAGCCCTTCTTTTCTATTCAGCACTGCTGGTCAAAAGATTTTCGACATTTGATACACCAGTTCCAAATGACAACCAAAAAATGCTGCTTTGGTAATGGTCTGATTTTGTTTCAAGAAGCTGCAAAACGATTACAGCACCACCAAACCTCAAGAGGTATATTCTTTGGAGTGAAGATTTGGGTTTGGAAGGATTAAGATAGCGAATCAAGTTTCTCAACCCAAAGAAAGTCTCAGAGACACCACTTAGCAGTAAGCACAATAACAATGACATGCCATTTATTTAATGTGCAAATGAATTTCAGCAATTGACAAACCGTGCAAGCTGCAGATCACCAATCTAATCATGAGGAACCTCATTCTACATTTGTGTCAGATATCTTCTGAATGTCCTATGGGTTACGCACAGCTTTATCCCCAACGTCCCAGTGTTTTCTTCTAGATACACCTTCCCGGCTTTTGACAATACTTCATTTGTGTGGCGATTTGCGACCAGCTAAGCATCAAAATCCCACAACTCATATTCGCCAGGCATGTCACCTTTTCAGGCTTTAGATACATATATGTGCCAGCAGACGTACGGGTTCATCTCGGAGATCCATATCAACAAAAGTTAATTATTTGAACCAATAACTCACTGTTCGTTCTGGAGTTAACATAATCACCAATCATTGTTGAGGTTGCGTGTGTCTTTGACAGTGCAGTGGCTAAATTTGAACTTATGCATCAAAGTAACATGAAAACACCACATGAAAGAAGAGACTCATTGCTTTAAAATGATATATATATATGTATAAAAAGAAGGAAACTGTGAAAATATCTGATTGCGTTAATGAAACATAAATCGACTAATCAAGACTACAAGTGGGTTTGAAAATGAACATCTGGCAATGTTACATTTCTCAACTGACATATCCTATATCTGCTCTGAAAATAAATAGTTTCAGGATTTCCGAACTAGTCTCACTTTGTCATAACTGTAATAGTCAAGTTATGACCGTTTGAACTTTAAAAAAAAACTTTTTTATCTTTTATTTTTCGATAGTTAATTCTGGATCATTATTTTCCTGCCTCTTTCTGCTAATAAAGCCACTGGAATCTTGTTGAAAGGAACGCTCTAAGTGTCAAACAGGCATAACCTGACAATCTTTTTTAAAAAAAATGACTTATATCACAAAAGGACGTACAACACAAAATTCATTCATATTAACACAATTTTTTTTTGTCATATACCACCTACTTTTTTTTCTTTACCTCAAATTCGAAGAAAGCTAACAAAAATTCTCCGAACCATTTTTCTCTTCGTTTTTATTCCCAAATATTAAAATAATTAAAATCTGCAAAATATAAAAAAAATGATCTCGGGGAGAAATTTGAAAGGTACTTCTTTTCATTTGTTAAATTGGCCATTAGCAGCTTTTGACACTATAAGTCTGGCAGCAAATACCAATTTCGACATAGCCTTCCTTGTATTTATCAGAAAATCATAATGTAAATATCTATGTGGTTGTTTTATTTGGAAGGGGGAAATCTATTTATGGCACGATTAAAGGTTAAATGAATTAAATGCAAAGTTATTTTGGGAATTGTTAATATTTTACGGCTTATCAATCCCTTGAGAAGCATTTAAAGCCTAAATATATTTAGGATTAGGAAGCACGGTGGTGTAATGGATAGCGGCTTGGATTGAGGAATCGCATAGCCGAGTTCGAATTCCAGTCGAATCCATTACATTCACTTACGTGCTAATACCTTTTGGAAAGGTATGAATCCTCTTCCTATCCCTCCAGGTATGGGTAAAATAGCAGGACTGACTGGGTTCTATAGCCTTGGATGGAAAAGGACAACTCTGAATTCAAAACCTGCGGAGGGTCGTTTGGGAACCTTGTGGCATTCGGTGCACCAGGTCTCTGTATTCGTCCCTTTAAAAAGTGTGGATGGTCCTGCACGAGGCCTTCACCACTATAATCAAATCTCATGTGCCGGTGTCGGGCTGTCGGTTTCCTGGAAACTGATCTGCTTGACCCTCATACATTGAATCTCGACGAGAGAGTCGATTATATTTAGGATTATAGGGGGTCGATTACAGTACCCGTTGTTCTCCCCCACTCCAGTCATATCTAGGTAAACATAAAGTTAGCCTGATTAAGTCCTAAAATGCGCCACACAAAAGCCTTTTTTTTCACTTCGTCTTACATCTTTCCCAGAAAATTGTTCTTAAATTGTACTTATATATGTGTGTGTGTGTATATATATATATATATATATATATATATATATATATATAAACATGTATGTATATATATGTATATATATAATTATATATATTTATATATATATATATAATAAATATAATATACAATATAATATATTATATATAATACATATATAATGCATATATAATATATATAATATATATATATATATTATACATATAAACAATATAATTATATATTATATAAATGTTCTTAAATATATTGTTGTCCCATATATATATATATATATATATATATATATATATATATATATATATATATGGTGCGATGGATAAATTGTCGTCTAAAGTATGTAAAAATGAAAATTGCACAAAAAATGTCTTGAAATATTTGAGAGTAAATTTATTCAATAAAATCGCAATTGTCTTCAACCACAACCTCCAGACGACTTCGGAATCTCCTGCATCCTTTCTGAACGGTCTCGTTATTTAAGTCGGTGAATGTTGCCATAATCTTTGCCTTTAGTTCATTTGTGATGTTATATGGAGTTTTGTTGGTCTCCCACGCAACTGCGGCTCACATATAATAATCAAGGGAGTTGCAGTCTAGCAACACTAGCTCTTCATTCACTTGATGTAGGCCTCCTTGTTGAATCTTAGGGTTTCATCAATAAATGCATGAGTTCTTTTCTTATCAGAACGATCAAAGTGAGTTTTCTGAGCTGTCGTACCTTCGTAATCGCCATTACACTCATTCAACTCTTTCTGAATGCTTTGCACTGTCGTCAAATTGACATCCAAACACTCTGTAATGTTCGTATTGAAGTTTCCGGCACGAATGCCAAGCAGTACAGCATGCCGTTTCCCATTTTCTGGCGGAGTGAATTGCGTCATGGTGCTCCTTTTTTTTTTACTGACGGTGACCAACTACACTACTATACTGTGACCAACTACACTACTATACAGACAACGCATATGTGTGAAATCAAAAATAGAAAATGGCGTCAATTTACCCATCGCACTCAGTATGTGTGTGTGTTTGTGTGCGCTCACGCGTGTGTGTGTACATATATGCGCGTGTGTGTGTGTGTGTGTGTGTGTGTGTGTGTGTGTGTGTGTGTGTGTGTAAGTTAATTTGAGTTTATTAAATATTGTATTGTATATAATTTTATTATCCTTGTTGGCGTTAACAGAATATATTATGTATTAAATATCTCTAATATGTAATAACATAAAATAAAAATGAAATTCAGAATACGAAATTAAAGGCAGTTAAATTGCACACTGTGTAGATATTACGCATGTGAAATGTAACTGCGTATTCTGTGGCATGCGTCTATAATAGCCTCTGAGAACTAAGCTCTGCTTCTGGCAGAATGGTCGAAGGTGGACACCTGTCGCCTCATGACCAGCTGCGTCAGGTCGATGGCGCTCAACAGCCCAGGATAGCAGTCCATCTAGAAAAAGAAAAATTTAAACCTCCGCTGCCTTGCGGTCATATCCAAGCACAGAAAACGCTATGGAAATGAATCCAGACAGAAAAGTCGGAGAGGAGTTCCAAAGGTTGTTGGCTGTCAAAACTGGCAACTTTAAGGAAACTGCTGCAGCCAAGTTGCCCTCAAATGTAATGCTCTGTAATCCATTGGAGCTTGTCAGTACGGCCAACATATACCACAGCCTAGACGTTCGCCCTGGAGAGGTCACTACCGTTTCACCACCAAAGCACTGAATTTTGACTAAACAGGGTGCTACCTTTACCTCGCTAGATAAACGGGTGCGCACAATATATATAAACAAATATAAATCGTGTACGTAGTAAGCGAATCTTCTGTGGAAATGATTTATGGCAAGAATAATATCAAAATATCTGTTCTACATATGAAAGCATTATTATGAGAGAGTATGATATATAAATTTCTATATATCAGAACAATAGGAAAATGCATGAAAAAGTAAAAAGAAAAAAACGCCTAACGCGTTACGTCCTTTAGGACTTCCTGTTTCTGTTTAGGGAATTATATGTTTAGGAGGAACTAGAGATATAACAATGCGGGCGTCGGTTAAAATTATGCACTGACAGAAAATGTTGAAGATCTTGGAATGCTGAAATTTTAGATTTTAAAATTTAGATGTAATTTTTCAGACGTGTTTAAAGCACTTTCTATATACTTTCGTCTTAGTATATTGCTTTTATCTTTTAATTAAAGTAGAATTTTTTTTTTAAATTGAAATTATGATGAGACTAGTTACGTTTATAATAGAAATGAAAACAATATTAAAATTATTTTAGCAGTGATACCTAAGCGTTATCTTGCTATGAAAGATGAATTCAGTATAATAATTCGAAATTTAATTTGACATTGGGGGCGTTGACAAAAAAGATCGCGTTCAAAAAAGGCGCTGGTTGAAAAAAAAAGGTTAGGAAACACTAGTCTAAATAAATGTTTAATGTTCAATACTAGTTCATAACAAATCGGTATATTTTTAGACTTAAGAGAAAATATCATATTTTTATTACATGAGTCAAACTTTTTTCTTTGAGTGATTCTCATGTCCCCCCCCGCCCATTCTCTCTCTGTGCTATATCCTCTCAGGCTATGGATGATCATGGCTCTCTACAATTTCCTATCATTTGTGGCTCTAAAAGTCTTTCTCTTTTAATATTTTGCTATCTTTGCTCTGCCATTCATTTCGTAAAACTCGTCAAATGGACTCGCCTAGTCTTCTGCTGGCGCCCAATATGGCACACTAGCTTTTACTCAAATCTAAAATGGCGATGACTCATCGCTCCTTGCATATGATGTCACTACAGACTTAGGTGATCATGACTCTCCACAGATTCCTTTTCTTCATTATCTGTGAATTGCCACGACTTCTATCATCTGTTTTTAACCGACTCAACAATTTCCATGGGTCCTGCTTGAAATAAGAATTCTAATTCTCTACATGAGAACAAAACTATACCAGTGGATTAGGTACAAGGTTAAATTTGAAATTCGCTAAAGTTTACCCGGATAGACAAATATTTCATGAAGGCCAATGGGTACAATGGCCGAAATGTTGGGATAATAATAAATATGAGCTCAATAATCCGAATGTAAACAATTCTGATGCGAAAAAGGTCTCTCTTAGTCTGGTACAAGGTCAGAAGTGTGATCCTATCATGAGGATCGAACTCATTAACTTACAAGTACTTTACGTCACTAGAAAACAATGTCTCAGAAAATCAAATCAAATACTACTGTGGAAATGACACGCAAAACTAATTAACTAGAAAGTGCTCCACGGTGTGGCTGTGAAGCAAACTAATAACTATTTTAGTTTGTTGAGATAGTGAATATATATTTATGTTGATTATATGTAGTCATTTAGAAAAGAAGTTCAGCTGGTGACGCATAGGCATTATGAAAATTGGAATTTTTATAATAAAATATTTTCGATATATGTTGTTTTTTTTTAATCGTTTTATGAGGTTAAAAAAGAAATCCCTTGTGTCAGAAGATCGTAAAAAGAGAAAGGAAGACAAACAAGGGAAGAGGGAGTGAGGGAGAGAAAGACGAAGATAAGTTAATGAAACTAGTTTGAAATTATACAAACCAAAAGAAAGATTACTTGACGCTGAGTCATTAGCAATGGAGTCTATTTCATTTCAATATAAAATTTAAAAAAGAAAAATCATGAAAGGAAAAAAAAAAAAAAATAAAATTGCTTCTTTTGTTCTCGAGATTCTGTCAAAGATGACTTGTGTTTTGTTTCCGTCGCCTTTTCTTTTCAATATTATGAATTGATTAATTCGGCTATTATGAATTGTTGAATTTCTCTCTCTCTATTTCTCTTTCTCTCTTTTTTTATCTCTTCCCCTCTTTCACTCTCTTCTACACTTTTCGACGGCTCTTTAGAAACACATTCTTTTTTGCCCTCTCAATTGTGGCTTGTTTATCACCATTATAGGCTTTGATCTCAAGGATAGTTTTTTGCTTGTACACTGATTCTTTTTCGGTATTTTGTCTGTTTTCTTTATGCATTTTCTTATTTTCCCAATATTTGTTCTATATTCTTTCAATCTTTGTTTCCTTCTTTTGTCTTCGACTTTTCTGTTTAATTTATTTTCTTCTTCTCTTCTCTTTTTTCTCTTTCATCCTATGTGTTTTCTTTCTTACAAATTCATTTTTTAACATTTTCTTTCTATTTTTTTTTATTCACTTCTTTCTTTTTTTTCTTTCTCTTTCCGTTTATTTCCTTTTTTATTTCTTTTTTCCTTCTTCAAAATTCTTTTTCACATTTCTTTCTTTCTTTTGTTTTTCCTCGGCGCTTTCTGTCTTTTTAATTTATTTCTTTTTTCTCTTTTCTTTCTTTCTCTTTCAGCCTATTTCTTATTTTCTTTTATCCAAACTGTTCTATTTAACATTTTCGTTCTTCTCATTTTTCTATCTTTTTTACCAGATTTTATTCACTTCTTTTTTTCTTTCTTTCTCTTTCAGCTTATTTTTTACCTTTTCATTCAACTTCTTCTTTTTATCATTTTCTTTCTTTCTTTGTCTTTCTTCAGCCTTTTCTTTCTTTTTCGTTTTTATTCTTCCTCTTTCAGCCTATTTCTTAAATTCTTCCTTTTATTATTGTCTTTCTTTCTTTGTCTTTCTTTAGTATTTTCTTTCTTTCTTTCTTTCTTTCTTTCTTTCTTTCTTTCTTTTTTTTTTCTTCAGCCTTTTCTTTCTTTTAATTTATTTTCTTTTTTCAATTTCCTTTCTTTCTCTTTCAGCCTATTTCTTAAATTCTTCCTCCTCATTATTCTCGCTCTTTCTTCGAATACATCCTTTTTACATTTCTAATTTCATCCTATTTATTCTTTATGTCCGTTCTTTCCTTCTTCCTCTTTGTTACTTTCTTCTATTCTCTTCATTTCTTTCTTTCTTTTTCTTTTTAAAGCCCACCAATAAATGTTAATGTTTTTTATTTTTATTTTGTCAGTTCCAAGCAAAGATAAGGTTATTATTATTATTATTATTATTATTATTATTATTATTTTATTTACTTTGATTTCTGTAGAACACTCATTTCCTTTTGCATAATTCCAGCCAGAGTCCTAAGGTTAGGGATGGCATCATGACATTTTCCATTGAGCAGTTATGTAACAAACATAGATAAAGCCCTTGGTAAGGTGTGAACCTTACTTTTGAGTATAATTTGTTGTGTTTCTTTAAGGCATGAGCTATCAGGGATCCCTTTAATGAATCTCCAGCTAAAATTGGTATTGTTGACGTCCTTATGTTCCACATTTTTGAGATTTCCTATTCAGTATCCTTGAATTTTGAAGATCTTAAAAGACGCATTACAATCTGCAGCAACTGTCATATCAATAAGAAAGCACATTCTGTCTTTTTTTAATCTCTGATCATGATGATTCGCTTTGATTGTTCTAGCTGTGTGGATTGTAAATTGTCACAGGTTCTATGTCTGTAACTGAGTCAGAGTAGTATTCATACTAATTTCTTTCAGTTTCATTTCTGCAATAGCTGCAGATTTTTTCCAGTGCAGATATTGGCCCATTCTATCATGCCGAGCTTTATATTGAGTGTGTGCCAACACCGTACAACTTGGTACATGATGATTAATTGTTTCTTGGTATTTATCATCGTATCTGCATTTTGCCCTAACTCAGTTTTTTCAGTCTGCGTGCTTGGTAATTTCCAGTTAACAAGCATTGGTCCTATGCAGCAAGAATAAAAAATTCAGTCTCAGCTTTTAATCCTGAAATACGTAACCACTGATGGGTACGGGGATTGTCTATATCAACTTATTTGATACAGGCAGAGTATTGACCATTATTATTATTATTATTATTATTATTATTATTATTATTATTGTTGTTGTTGTCGTTGTTGTTGTTGTTGTTTTATTTTCTTTGATTTCTGGTTTATACATTTTCTTTCCGGGTCTCAACCAGAGAACTAAAGTCAGAAATGGCATCATGACATTTTCCATTGAGAATTTTTTGAGAAAAAGAAGAAACTAAGATCACGTATATCTTACATATATAAAGTCCTTCGTAAGACTTGGGGTGTATTTGTGAGTACAATTTTTTTGTATTTCTTTAAGGCCTGATCTATCTGGAATCCCTTCACTAAGTCTATTGGAATCTTTTCCAAGAAATCCGAGAGTTCCAATTACAATCGGTGCTGTTGATGTTCTCATGTACCACATTTGTTTTAGATTTCGATTCCAAGATTCTTTCATTTTGATAGTATTTTTGAAGATCTTCAAAGATACATTACAATCTTCAAGGACTGTCATGTCAATAAGAAAGCACATTCAAGGCTTGTTTGTTACGGGTAGAATATTGACTGAGAAGAAGTTTATCTTGTCATCGTTTCTGTACCTGGTCGATTGCATTTGCATTTGCCTTTGCTTTCTTTATTAAAGTTTTTTTTTTGCAGTTGCAGTAGGTTTATTATGTATTACTTGCATTTCTTCACTCACTTGAAACTATATATTGAAATTGTTGGCTTCCTTTATTACTGAATAAAATTTCTTGCTTCTTTCATGTTCTTTGACACAGATCATCATCCAGTCTTCTCTGTAGTTTCCAGGTATTTTTGAAGGCCGATTGTTGTAGTTTTCTAAGACAGTTATAGTTGAACTAATCTTCTGCACCGTACAGATCTGGGCACATGCAAACGATCAACATTAGTCTTGGGATGATGCATGCTGTAACAAGTGAGAAGCTTTCTCGTTTTGTCGTCCATTCGCTTTATTGAGGCGACCCATTGTGGTCTTTTGGCAAAGAGTTTGAGAACATCCATGTAGAGTAGGTGATTGAATACTTTCTTGTTTACTTTGTATCCATAGTTATTATGGTTTTTATTAGTCAGGGTTATATTTTCCCATTCTTGTAGAGGATTATCCATTATTCGTTCTTCTTTTCGTTGGGTCCATTCTGCATTATGTTTATATTCCTTTGGGCTGCTCCAAATATTCTCACAACTTTTTTGCACTTTTGCAATAGATGGTGGCCTTTGACATCTATACCTGCTTTTTTCCAATTTTCCTGTAAAATGATAATTTTCCTGTAAAATTTCTTGAAGTACTTTATTATTTTGGCAATAGAATCTACAACACTTTTCATATCGTCTTGTTTCTCTGTGCCTTTATCTGCAGTTTCTGTTTTAGTATTTCCTTGATTGGTGGAATGTCATTTAGTAATTTAATTTCATATTTCTGCTTGATCTTCCTGCATTTACATATTGAGACATCTAGGTTTCTTGAGATCTCATCTAGTAATGATAATTTGCATCTGGTTTCCTTCATTCCTCGCTTCAGTTTTGCCTTTCAAGCTGGCCCTTTTTGTCTGTTGTTTGATTTTTCATCGTCTTGACAATTGGCTTCCCTATAGCTGCTAAAGCTTTTGCCTATATGACATTATTTACTCTTGTAGTGTTTCCCAATGGGTTGTCCGTTAACAGAGTTTGCAGTGCAGCGTTTTATATTTATCTATGTTTATTGATCTTTGTCATATGAATTTTTGGGTGCTGGTCTTTGATATTTTATGTGCGAGTTATTCTGCTGAGTACTTGAATGATGTGAATTTTTGCGTCGGTTATTTCACCACTATTTTTTGTAAGGAATTCTGCCCTAATGTCTTTTGACTCATCTTCATTGACATAATGTGGATAACTGTAGTTGTTTATATCGTAGGTATATACTTCGATTTTATTTCCTGAGAGATTATTAATCCGTATCTCATTTATTTTAGTTTTTACATCATCCTCTGTCAATAAAGAGATGAGACTGGAAATATTTAATAATAATTTATTTCCAGTTTCATCTCTTTATTGTTTTGAATGATGGGTTATTGCATTCAGTCTTATATTTAGTTTAATCTTATCTACATTTGAAAGTCTTTTATTTCGCACGATGTCCCTGCGGACATTGGCAAACCTGTTTGGGTCTTATTCCAGTTCCTACCATAGTTCTCCATATTTGGTATGTCTGATCCGTTATGTTCTTTTGCGGATTTTCGAGTATTGTGAAAAAGGATGTCGTGACTTGTTGACACTCTTCGCGAGTCCATTTTGTTCGTTTCCATTTTATTAATTGATTTGGGATTGAGTCACTTGGTCCATCGTTGTTGGAAGAGTTTGTTCCAGTGACAGAGTTTTTGGCCCCATGCTGGTTCTTCTCTGAGCGTTGCAGTTTTTCTTGATTTGGATGACGGCCGATCCGGTATGAGTATGGGTTTGTAAACATTAAGTTTATTATTATTATTATTATTATTATTATTATTATTATTATTATTATTATCTCCTGGAAAGAGATTGAAAGTAAGGTAGTTTTTGTTCCATTACAGTTTTATCCTTACTGGGAGCACATTTACTTTGCTCTCGTGCCAGAAGCTGCAGTTCATCCAAGTGAAATATTGACACAAACTGTCCAGTAATCCGTACCAGATATTTCGTTGGTTAGCGATAATATCTGGAAAAATTCCATGTATATGTCAACTTCATTTATTTATCATGAAGAAGATAAGATGTATGCATCTGGAGAAACCCCACGAGTGCTGACTATATATTACGTACGAAAAAGGACATGTGTACCCGCAAGCTAATCTGGTAAATACTTTCGTACATAAATGTTCTTATATTTACACCGCGACAACATCACTGAAAAAAAGTTGTTCTCGTGTTTGCCTGTTGATACAATGCCAGAATTCATAAACTTAAAATAGCGATTCATTCTAACAACAATTATTTACATGGCGTATTTGCTCAGAGTGAGACTTGAATCAGTCGAAACATGAATTGTTAATCAGTTAAACGTTGTAATTTACGAAGTTTAGGTTATAAAACCAAATTGAGAGCAGGGGAACTGTGTTTTGATAATCCTACAAAGTTGGAAGGGGAACATTATAATAAAAGAACAACATTCAAAATCCTGGCTTTTTTATTTCGGTTTGTTTATCTCGGACTGGCCCTGCTGGGAAGTACGCAACACGAGACGGGCAATTTCTTTCTTCGTTGGGACTCTGCGCAGCAGATCAACTGATAAGTCCCCTTCAAATGTATGTCTTAGGGTGTCTTTTGGCAGGTAGTCCTAGAGAAGCCCATCCCTCTCCAGGTCAAATCACAACCGACGTCCTCCAACTTGAAGGCATGCCATCGGCACGTGGTCGTTGAATCCACTGAAGGAACAATCCGCCCTGGACGCCGACTTCAGTTTCGAAAGCCTCCGCACAGCGATGCTGTGTCATCACTGCATCCGTTGCTACAGATCCCAGTTATAACTAGATGGGCGTTGACCCTACAAGAATGTACACTTGCCCTTTGACATGTCTATTTTTTTAATCCTGCTGAGTGTCTAGTTCCCCTCCTCACCAGAAATCCCTAGTGGAGGAACTGGTTTAGTCAACGATGACCCGAAAATGAGGGAGGTAGTATTGGGTTATGTGGTACACATAAGACTCGGTGTGTGACCTATCAGATACAATAGGTGGAAAAAAAAATTAATGTTGGGTCACTATTCCATGTAAGAATAACATTCCCCCCGTGCTGGATCATTAAACTCTGGCACTATTTGGAAATGCTGCAATATTTCCGTCTACGAACTCCTGTAGTTTAATTTCCTTTTTTAAGAACTTGTGAGTTTTTTCTTCTTTGTTTTCTTTTTACAGCGGCGTGTGCTAGTAGGGGTCTTGGTAGCGTAGTAGGCTGCGCGTCAGTCTCTTAATCAAGTTTGCGGATGTGATAAGATATTTGACGTTCGTGAGTTTATTCCTCGCCCCAAGATAATACTCCATTTTGGGTCTAACCTGACTCTTTGCGTTTTGTAATATCTAAGCTAGCTACAAGACTTTTTCATATTCATTTCTTTAGAGAACTTTAAAAAAAAGAAAAGAAATGAACTTCTTTCTGCTGACCAGTCTCCCCACCTCTCTCTCATGACCAGCAATCCTCCATGTTTGTCTAATATGACTTTTGTAAAGAGAATGCATGACAGAAGGAGCCGGATACTTCCTGTAGTGATAGAATGAGAATTAGTGATGGATCATATATATGAGTTCCACTTATTGTCCAGAGTGAACATGAGATTGATATATATATATATATATACAATATATGGAGGGAAAATCTCTGAAGGGAGGTGATGAAACGATACTAGCTTGTCCTTTGGGGTACTGAATATAAGACGCTAGTTACAGATACGTGAAAGAAGACATATGGGGCTTGGCTATTCGTGAAAATATCCATTTATATGCAGAGTCTTCTTGTAAAAAAAAGAAATAAAGTTTCTTGTACTGCATTTTATTAAAATGAAAATTCAGGGGGGGGGGTTCTCATGAATTTATGCTGCCCAAAACTGAAACCAATAAAAAGATGGCTGCTGATAGGATGCTTTTTTGTTTTTTTTTTTTTTTTTTTTTTTTTTTGTTCCTTTTATTCGATGCATGATCCCCAAACCACAGCAAGGAGCATTAATGTTGAACGATTTTAAAGCCTAATAGCCGGATATGAAACCTTCTCCTTAATTCCAATATAATACCACTGAATTACAGTAACTATTTTTTAACTTATTCGCTGCTAAATTATACGTTTCACATCGTCACGTGACTTTTTCATCCGCTTTTTCTCAGATTGTGTTTGCAATCGCTGTCTTATTGAAACCGGGAATGTAAATCTAGAACATCTTTAAATTATTTTCTATTTTAGTTTCAGCCTGTTTTGGCTGTGACTAATCCTACTTGCGGCATTTTATGACACCGGCCATATTAGGCACGGTGGAGTAATGAATAGCTGCTCGAATGGATGTAATTGGTAAAACCGAGTTCGAATTCCAGTCGAGCTCACTTAGGTGCTAATTGGATTTATTTTACATTTACTTTAAACAACACATTCAATGTGCATAGATGTCACCAGAATATTTATAATTACAATTTTGACCTTTGATAATGAGGCACTGGATTGCGGCTTGGATTTTAAAAAATCTGAGAGCCAAGTTTGAATTCCAGTTGAGTTCATTATTTTCACTTCCCTTGGGAAACGTATGAATCTATCTCTTTCTCCCCCCCCCCAGCTATGGGTAAATAGCAGGACAGACTGGGATCTATTGCCTAGAGTGGCAACCGGTCTAGGAGAAGGAAAAACACTGACTCCAAAACCAGCCTGGAGAGTGTTTGGTTTCCATCAGGCTGTAGTACATGTTGTGTCCCTACGACTCTAACAGTTTCCGGGTTTCTTGATCGTGATATTGACCCCACCTTCTCCAAACTGCTGAAATATTTCCCATACTCCGGATTTTATCTGGTAAGCTAATATTTACCCAAAGTACTTGGACTACGAGTACTTTTATCAATATAACTCCATAACAGTATAATATTAAATATGAATAACCCCCCGCCTACAAAAAAGGTAATTCTTATTATAAAACAACTACTTGCTTTTAAACAACTAATTCCCCTACGATGGCACCTCTTTTATACGAGATGCATTCTGATTTCTCGCAGTTACTTGATGGAAGTTGATGGCATAAAAGAAATGAAACAACGTCGAGCTTGGTCAATGCCTAGATGAGTTACCGCTTGGGAATACCAGGTCCTGTAAGTTTAGATGCGTGAGTAGTTTAATGGATAATGGCTCGGAATTGTTAATCGGTGAGCCGAATTTCTGTACGAGCACTGAAGTGAAGCAACGTCGAGTCTTATCAGTACCTAGGTGGGTGACCGGTTGGGAATACCAGGTGCTGTAAGCTTGGCTGTGCCGGTGATGTAATGAATAATGTCTCGGAGATCGGAGAGCCGCGTTCGAAATCCAGTAGGGTTCTTTATTTATTCAGTTACACGCAAATACCCTTGGGTCAACGTATGAATCCCCACCGCTTTTCTTCCCCCAGCTATGAGTTGATTAGTAGGATTTGTATCAGTAAATCTCCATACAATTCTTACTATCTAAATTTGTCTTCTGCATTTAGAAAACCAGCAAAAGATTGATAGGCACTGAAAATAATCAAAATATTGCTTGAAGATATCTGGATTTTATATGCGGGGTTGAGATATTTGGTTGACTAATTTTCATTCAGACACCGTAAACACAATATATATACGCCACCGATTTTCTGGCAACATATATCACAATACTTCTTTGATCCGTATAATCAAGCGTAAGCATTTACATCTCAAGCAAAATGCTTCCTAATTCACCGCAAGCGTTAGAATTAATCATTTTTTTATCCTAAAGTTTACCTAATACAAAGCTTGAGAGCCACTCAAGGTAGAGTTTTAATGTTAAAATTGTTATGATGAATTAGTTATGTGATATGAATGAAAGGGGAGGTTGTAGGAAGAGCATATTATGAGGATAAGGGGGATATATAAAAATTGATCCTTGACTTGCAGAGGCTATGATAGTTTCATATTTTTTTAATACAACGTTTAAGTCGATGACGCTGTAGAGATACGATAGATGAATAATTAATAGGTCAGAGGTCATCATTGAAATGTTATTACGTGGATTCCGTTGATCTAGTAAAACGGACCATCCAGCAACCTTGTTAAACCAGAGATACGAAAAAATCAGTGTTGCTACTGTAGGACTTGGAACCACCCAAATTCAATATCTGCATTATTAAATTAATAAATTATTATATAATATTTTATATAATATTTATAAGAAATTAATATATTAATATAATGTATATTTATAATAAATTAATATTCATATTTTTATGTCAGATGCTAAGTCAATATTTTTAACAATAAATTTGGTATTAGCTAAAGGATGCTTTCAATTTTTTAAAGATATCCAGTATTTACATGAGCAATATGTCATATGAGTTTCAGCTTATAATATATATCCTTGCATGAATATATTTTTCCATTCTCATTGATATATGAAGTAAAATGTAAACAATATAATATATATATATATATATATATATATATATATATATATATATTTATTTTCATTTATTTTAGATATTGAGAAAAAACATGTTAAAATAAACTACTCAGTAGTTTGCCATCGTCCGAGGGACACATTTGTAGTGTTGGAACATCATTTTAATTGTGTAGCGATTTTTAGCATGTTTTTGTTTTAATATCCTAAAATAAATAATATTTAGCTCAACTTTGTATTGAGCCCTCTTTTAAATTGAATGTTACGGGCAGTGGAATTATATTCCATTTATTCCCTTTTGCATATATATATATATATATATATATATATATATATATATATATATATATATGTGTGTGTGTGTGTGTGTGTGTATATATATGAAATTTACATTATTTACATTATTCGGACTATTGTCCTCATCTTTCGAAATTCCAACCACCTGAAGAAGGCCGGGGCGTACAACGGCCGAAACGTTGTAATAAATATGGCGACAAAGATGAGGACAATAGTCCGAATAATGTAAATAATGTACATAATACCTCATCTCAGAAATATAGACAGAATATGAAATTTAGTTTAAATGTTATTTTGGGTGAATATTCATATTTGAGTAGATATACTGTTTTTACTTATTCATTAAACAATATATTTATTTGTTTGCGTTCCGTGAATATTCGAGAAATCAAGTTACTAAAACAGGTGCCTTCCTGCAGGATTGTAATATACTTTATGTGTTTATGTCTGGAACAAATGATGAGACAATATGAAAAATCTTTTAGCAAACACGTGTTTCGCCACCGGAGAAAAACATGTTTTTCCTCTTCTAAACCGGTTGACACCCAAAGCTTTAAGACTCAGTCTTTCCTGCTATTTAACCCATAGCTGAGGGAAGAACAAATGGAGTCATTCATTTAGATGGCGAAACACACACACACACACACACACACACACACACACACACACATATATATATATATATATATATATATATACATACATACATAGATAGACAAGAGAAAAGACTATACTTAGCCAACTCGTATATCAAAGCAGTCACTGCTTAGTCAGAGGACGAAACGCGTCGACTAAGTATAGTTTTTCCTCTTCTCTCTTTATTTTTATTTAGTTTTCAAATTCGCAGAAAGAAATGATTGTTAAGTTCTGGAAAGAAGGTAAACGTTCCAGGAATATCTCAGACAAGCTGAATATTCCATTTACTACCATTAATTCATTCACTGTATAAAAACTCAAAATTCTTGAACACCAAAGAACAGGTGTTCCACGGAAGAAATCTCCAAGATCTTCGAGGAAGTTGCAGGATGATTTGCTTTCATCAGGAATCTGAGTCACTAAACGAACAATAAGCAATGAAATGCATAGGAACAATCTAAAGTCACGCCCCCCCCCCTGGAAAACTCCACTGCTATTGAAAAGACATTCCAGATTGAAATTCGTTTGTGTACATAAGGCTAACGGAAAATCGTATTAGGAATGAAACCAAAAACTGAGTTGTTTGAACGTAATTCTAGAAATCATATGGAGGAAAGATGGCGATGCCTTCAAACAAAAGAACATAGTTCCAACAGTGAAATTTAGTAGTGGAAGTATCATGGTTTGGGCATGCAAAAGATACTGGCAGCATATCAGTAATAGATGGTACAATGAATGCTGCAGCATATCAAAATATTTTGGAAGCAAATTTAATGATTTCGGTCGAAAATCTTGAACTTCCTCCTGATTGGATCTTCCAACAAGATAATGATCCTAAGCACAGTGCAAAATCTACGAAACAAACGCTTGCTGAATATAATATAAATATCCTCGAATGGTCAAGTGAGTCCTCAGAATTAAACCCCATCGAGCATCGAAAATTCAAATCCAGACGAGAGCCCCAACAAAACATTCCGGATCTGAAGACCATATGCAAAGAAGAATGGAACAAAATACCAACTAAAATTTACAAATCATTGAGAACTACAAGAAGAGCATGGAAATGTTTGTTTTATCCCCCCCCCCCACTGTAAATATTATCGAAGAAGGGATGGAACCATTTCATTAATCTTTTTCTTTTGGGGGCAAGGTGGGCAATAGTCAGCTTTGCAAAACTCTTTAGTTTAAAGCATCTTAGTTGTAACGTGTACCATGCAAGACAACAACAACAACAAAAAAAAATGTCCCGTCCAAGAACCTACAATATTTTTTTTTGTCTTTGATAATCAACTTTGAAGGGGCTTATAATTTTATTGCCTATAGCACTATCCCAAAACATTACTCCACCTCACTACTGTTGCTGTTGTTGTTATTGTTATTGTTGTTGCTGTTGTTGTTATTGTTGTTGCTGTTGTAGCTCTTCTTCTTGTTGTTGAGGATGATGATGAGCAGGAGTAGAAGGAACAGTGAATGGATATCGGCTCGGATTGAGGAATCGAAGCAAATACCCGGCTTCATTTATTCTCTCCCACCTAGCTATAGCTAAAATAGTAGTGTCCTATAACCATGGCTGGCAAACCGGTCTAGGAGAATGACAACTCTGAATTCAAAACCTTCAACTACGGGTCACGACCCCGTAACTGGCCAAACATAGTGAGTACAAACCTGAAGATATGGTCAATCAGGGTGGGGTTAATCCAGCAGGATCGCGAAGGCGTTGGATTTAGATTTGAATTATTATTATCTAAGTTATATAGGCTGACTATTTCCATGATCCGCCTAGCCTCTAACCCAACTATCTGATCCCTCCAATGTAGTTCTATATTCATCCCTAAAAAATATTGTTAAGAAATCCTTTTTCGTGTACTTAGGTTGTATACTTTTTAGCTTAAAACTGCTTATTTACATGCAGACGAATGTCCTCATTTTTGTGATTGTTATCACGTTTTCTCCCCGAGATGCCGACCGACACGCTATGATAACAACAACAAAGATGAGGACAATAGTCCACATGTAAATAATGTAAATAATAATAATTCCTTACCCCAGAAAGCCGAAATGTTGTGTTAATAACATGAAAGATGAAGGTAAGAGTCTGCACCTCAGAAATTCAGACAGACGGCTATCAGGTGACAATAACAAGAAAGATGAGGACAATAGTCCCAAGGTAAAGAATGTAAATAATGATGACTCCTTATCCCAGAAATTCAGACAGAAATTAACGCTTCTTAGTTGAGATCTTTACCACTTAAATAAATAATTTCTTGTCTAATAAATTACAATGATTTTCTTCATTCCTCTTGATATCATCACCAATTTTGAATGGAACACTAACCTTACACAATACAATATTAGCCAAAAACGTTAATCCCACCCCACACAGTTGTCTTCTAAATCGTTTTACTTGAATATTTCTATGAAAGACCCAAATCCAAGCCCAGTAATCTGGCCCAGCTAATATAGCTCTAAATTATTTTACATATGCTCCTTTGCTCAGCTTACACGGTTCTCTCCTTCACGAAGTCATTTATGTGTAATTCGGATGTGCAGGTGGTGTAATGGATAGCGTTTCGGAATTAGAAATCGGAGAACCGAGTTCGTACATTCACTTGGGAGTAAATAGCCTTGGGGAAGGTATGAATGCAACTCTTCTGTCCCCATATATGAGTAAAATGGTAGGGCGTATATCTGCAAAAATAATTGTTATCTGCAGTATTCACTCGCAAAAAGAAACATTATTCCTACAATCTAGAAAATAGGTTTCAGCTTTAAATAACCCACAATGGGTTGATAAGCCGTTAAAAACGAATCAATTTCTGTAAGCTGTGAATAAACAATTGCACAAAGTTGACTGACGGAAGAACTGCAAAAATTTCATTAAGGATCACTAGTGACTTTTAGCCGCTCACTAAAAAAAATAATACTTTCCTGTTACTGCTTTGCTTTTAGCTTCTTTTTTTTTTTTTACTTGAATTTTTTGTGATAAAATTAAAATATCGTCGATCTTCAACAACGTCACTGTTTCTTTTTTTTATTCTTTGCCTTGTGGGTGGCAAATTCAACCCCAAATCATTCCCGAAACTATATCCTCAAAAAGAATGCCGCATTCCACCCCTAAAATGTCAGCCGCTTGATATGGGCGTTAACAAGAACTCTTCGGAGCGGGGAGGTGGAAAAAGATTAGAATGATTTGCACTGGTCGGCTTGATACCTTAATGGTTCAGAGTTATTTGCTAGCTTCCAGCTCGAATACAGTAAAAACTTGATACTTTTATTTTTATACTAAGAGGACGTGAGCCCGTTTCATATTCGTTTAGGTCTAAAGTTTATCGCGATCTTTCAGTAAAACGAATCAGCTATGAGAATGAGGTTGCTGGCAGGGTTAATATGTAATGAATGCTCTCAGCATTTGTTACCCGTTTTTAGCGTTACTAAGTAACAGAATTACTTCGGTATTGTGTCTGAACAAATATTTGGAGTTTATGATATCGTTTCAACAACATTCCCAAACACATTTCTTTCATACAATTTTAAGATTGTTCACGAAGTTCTTTATAAAAATTTAAATTCTTTTATACAAAAAAAAAAAAATCATTGTGCAAAATATTAAAGTTTATATAGTAGGGATAGAATGGGAAAAGAGATCAGGTGATCACTCTTATCCCTAAAGTTGAACAAGGCGTGGATAAATAAGAAATTTAAAAGAACAAACATTTAGTACAGTCCATAAAAATAAACATTGCACAATATTTACAAACAAGAGCTTACACAAATAATGTTCTTTTGTGCGCCTTATGCAAAAACTAAGGCCAAATAAGCAATCAAACAATATACATGACAAAGAAATATTACAATTTTTCAAAGTGAGAAAAGAAAGCAAAGCGAAAAATTAAAGCATGCAGAAAATACATACGGTGAACCAAGTTAATTAGAAAAAATCGTAATAGGAATGTCTTAGCACAAAAGGAGTTTTAATAGATTTGAAATGGTTGATGTCAAGGCGACTTCTTATATTTTTCTTTTACAGAAAAGTTCAATTTAAGTGTTTTTGTTTTTTTTTTAAGCATTTCACCCCAAGCAAGGCGAGACTGCCACTAGCACGCAAGAGGTTACAGAGAGCAAGAGTAAAGAGGGATGTTTGAGGAAAGGATATAGAGAGAGACTGGGATCAGGATCAAAGCATGAGATGATGTCGATTGACATTACATTTGGATATTTGAAGATTATAGCCATCAAGGAAGCAAGTAGGCGGAAGGGAGTTTCCATCTCTGTCCCATAATGATTGTTCCATTTACGTACACATTTCATAGACTAACTGGAACAATCATTATGGGACAGAGGTAGAATAATATAGAAGAATGGCTACTTTAATAATCAGATTAAATTGAAAGAAAAGAGGAAACATTTTTTTTAAGCATTTCACCCCAAGTAAGACGTGAGTGCCATTAGCACGTAAGGGATTACAGAGAGTGAGAGCAAGATTAATGAAGGGTGTTTGAGGAAAGGATATAGAGAAGGACGAGGATCAGGATCAAAGAATTAGAAGATGTCGATTGACATTAGATTTGAATGTTTGAAGATTATAGCCATGAAGGAAGCAAGTAGGAGGAAGGAAGTTCCATTGTCTGCAAGTGCGAGAGAAGAAGCTGTTGGAATAGAAAAGGCGGTTACATTTAGCAGTGAAAGGGTGGAACCGAGATGCCAACCTAGTAGCACGCTTAAATTCATGCAATGGGGGCACAAGTGAAAATAGCTCGTCAGGGCAGTTGCCATGAAAATAATTGTAGAAAAGACAGAGGGAAGCCACAGTACGTCTGTGAAAAAGTGACTGTAGGCGAGATGTCAGATCAGGACATATCACATTGCATATCAGTCTCTGGATTTTGTCGAGGACTTCGAGATGAAAAGCGGGGGATTCAGATCATATATGATAACAGTATTCAATGCAAAGACGAATGGTAGATTTGAAGGATGGACTCGGCCTTGAAAAACCTTCTGGCGCGACACAGACAACCAACTTTCCTTGCGATAGATGAAGCTATTGATTCACTATAGTTGCTCCACTTCAGGTCAGTGGAAAGCGTAGACCAAGCAGATGCAGAGAGACGCTTTCGTGTAGTTGGGCATCAGCCATTCTGATAGAGTTTCTTTAAAAATTCTTCACTGGAAGCAACCCAAATGTATTTTCTTCCTGGGTCCTATATCTAACTTAAGGTTGTGATTTTACTGTCCGCTCGTCTTAGTGATTCCTTCTGCGTAGACAGATTTATGACTCCCTTTTTCTTTGACACTTCCTTGTCTTGACATCTGAGTGCTTTCTGATCTTATCTGCTGACATGAGACCTTTTACGAGAAAACAAGAAGCTCACAAAGACCTTAATTTCAAAATTTACTAGGTTATGAAAACACGTCTCTGATTTGTTAGTAAATACAATATTTTTTTTCAAATTCAAAAAAAAAAATGAATCAACAAGAATTTACAAAGAAGACATAATATTGGTGGTTCTTTAGCCGCTAATTCTAAAATTAGAAAATTTCTGACAACTTCAACTTTTTTTTTTTACAAAAGTGCGTATTAAATACAACCTAAACGATTATAATATTTATTTATTTACACATTTTAATTAATTATTAAATTTAAATTATTTTACATGACTAAAATATAATTTTTATATCGTGTCAGCTTACCTTGAATCAAGGTAATAAATCATTTTTCCTAATATCCAAGATGAGCTGTTGTTACTATTATACGTTAATCATAATTCATTTTATAAGCCGTCAATCCGCTGAATATTAGTGTCACATGTGAACTGGTGCTTCTGCTATGTATTTAGAGATTATGGATAAAATCCAAAGAAGAATCTGCAATATTATTAGTTCTGGACATGCATCTCGGCTTCCCGCCGACGTAACGTGGTTTCCTTGTGACTTTTCTAAAAAAATAATGTCATGGTAATTTTTCTGATAAGCCCTCCTCTTTGGTACGTAGACTTTATGAATTTAAGCGCTGTACGAGATTGGTAATAAGGTCTAATCATTTTACAGTTTAAATGGCTACTATTAACCGTAAGTTCTATGCTAACAGTTTCTTCTCTCGATCTTCTCTTTTGTGTAAATCTCTTTCGGCTTCATGCTTCCAAGTCAACTTTGACCTTCAGAACTTTAACTGCGGTGTCAATCATCTTCTTCTCTCTCCTTGATTTCTCTTCTTTTTATTGTCCTTTCTCTTCAGTGATCCCAGGGCTTGAGGTGAAATAATACATATATATATATATATATATATATATATATATATATATATAGAGAGAGAGAGAGAGAGAGAGAGAGAATCATCCACAGACAGACTGTTCTGTTGTGTCACAACTCATGAATGTGGCTAGACATCCGATCGCTAGTAGCCGGGATCGAAACCCGACTTTTGAATATTGGTTAATTACAAGTGGTTTGACAGGCAGGTAGACTGGTGTAGTCACTCAGTCGGAGATTCTAGCTCATAGGTTATCGGCGTCCGATAGAAAGAAAGGCGAATTTTCGCGTATTTATTTTTTAAAATTTTAATTTCTTTCAGTGACCTAGAGAACTCAATCCATTGGGAGAGTCTTATATTATCGGAAATAGTAGTCACTGTTTACAGCCCTCAGTACCCTGGGTATTGCTTCAAGTATGTTTTTTACAGTATGTAGATGATAGCTTGAATTCAGAGTTTTAATTCCCCTTGCTTGGTAGCCAACACAATCTAATGATCCCAGTCTATTCGGGTGAAAAAAACTAGCTGGTTGGGTAAGAAGAGATGGATTCATACCTTTTGCCCAAGGCTATTTGTGCAATAGCGAATCGTACGCCAGTCCCTCTTGCTATCCAACGTTTGAACTCACGACTTCAAGGTATACACATGAGCCTTCGCAGTGATTTTATCCAGTAGGCCACCCCAGTTCAGAGACAAACCAATGGCGATAATTAATCTTAAAAATAATCAGATGTAAATTGAAGTCGGGGGTAGCATCCGGAAGCAGGAAGATGTACAAACATGATGAAAATTGCAGATAATGATAACTCTATGGGTGGATGATTAAAAACTGTCAAATCTGCACATTTTAATTTGCATCATAAAATATTTTTGAATGATATCCTTGAATAAAAGCTCTGACTTGAGAATAAAGAAATGTATTGAATATCTCCAACCTGCCCCAAAATCCGAACAAACTTTATGTGTGAAACTTTCAGCACGGCTCTCTCTCTCTCTCTCTCTCTCTCTCTCTCTCTCACGCACACACACACACGCACACATACACACACGCACACACATGCATACACTAACACATACATTCACTCACACACAAAACGCATGCACGCAAACACACAAACGTACATGTGCGCACACACGCACGCATACACATGTGCAAACACATAAACGCATACACTCACACTTGCAAACACACATACTCGCAGGCACGCACACACATTTTTTATAGATACAAGTATTTAAAATATTTAAGCTAAATGACGGTTCTGTATAGGATACAGGTTCGATTCATGTCGGAGACGAATATCTTCTATGAAAATTTCTCAGACATTAAGGCCGGTAAATGTTGTTTAATACTGTTTATTATAAACAGGGCATTTACTTAAATATTTGTATGTATAAAAAGAATGTATAAACATAAAAATGTCTTAATATATATATATACTAGCAGAATGGCCCGGCGTTGCCCGTGCTTGATTCAAAAATCGTACGACACATACAGCAACTGCTGTCACTTGACTTAAAATATTTTTGCCCTTCCTTGCCTTTAAAGGAGTGCACTTTGCCGTGCTGATGTTGCTACATGCCTTACTTCTTGCCTATCTGCAAAATTTTTTCTAAGCTCTATACTAAACATTAAATCTGTTACGAAAAAAACTAAACAAAATGAACACAAAACGATCAGCTTTAAAAAAAGAACTCGTAACTGGAAAAACCGAATGAAAAAAGAATGTTAACAACAAATACTTTTTCACACCCAACCCAGTTCTGTGGAATCAGAATCAACGTTGAGTTTAAGCAAGCGAATGAGCCAATTGGAGTAAAGTGCCATGCAGATTTAAATTTTTCCCACTTGTGACGAATGCAACTACCGATTTGTTGCATGCTAACATGCTAGTTAACATTCGTGTCAGTCAGCTGTTGGCTCTCACGTTGGCCAATGGAATCTTCCTGCCTATTCGTGGCAGCCAGCTATTGGCTCTCATTCTGGCCAGTACAAAATGGCCGCAAACTACATGAAAACTGCCGTAGAAGCATGAAAAAATCGATTATTTCCACTATCAATGGGAGTTGAGAAATGCAAAGTTTGTCTTGGCCTTCCCGCTAACTTGGAGCATGTGCATCTAAATTTTGGTGCAAATCCGTCGAAAATTGCGGCCGTGCATTCGTTACACACACACACACACACACACACACACACACATCCTGCCTTATATATATATATATATATATATATATATATTAATTCGTTGTATAGTTCAGATATGTTCTTTCTACTTATTTTCGGTTAGATCCTTTCATACTCACGGATAAGTTTTTTAATATCATAGAAGGACGAGAGAAAATTGCCTTTACGTATTTGTTTTATTTCCAAGTACTTTCGACATATCCATGTCATCCTCAGGGTATCGTTTATTATAAAATAAATATTATATTATTCATTATTGTCAGAGACAATTTGTTGCGCTATCTGAAAGTTAAGTTTCTTACCAATGGAGTGAAGAACGCTGCGTCAGTACGTGACCGCTAAAACCGTTGTGGAAGTTAAATTTCTTACAATTGGAGTAAGAATATATATATATATATATATATATATATATATATATATATATATATATATATACTGTACCCGGGTTGTATTTATGCACCTTTGGTTAAAAACCATTGAAAGTTATTTAATTAAAAATCTCTTTTGTATATTTTCTCTTCTCTTGGGCGTAAATGAATCATAATTAAATTATTTTGATGCATTAATAAGCATGTATCCTATAAGTATATATTGTGTTTATCTAGTGGTTTTCATGCCTCACCTTTTCGTGACATGATTTTATCATTTATTGTGAAATATACTTAATATGCTTGTTCGTAAATTGAATGAAATTTTATTAGTGCTGGGTGGCTTGTTATGTCTTCTAATATTTGTAATCGTTTTCACGGTTCATATTCTATAGTAGTCATTTGATGCTCAAATTTTACAGGAAACCAGGAAAATGGACACAACTGAATAAAAAATGAAATAACTAAAGAAACTTAAACTTAACCAAACTTGTACATAAGAAATGATCGCACCAAAAATAATAGACCAAGTGCTGAGCGCTTAGATGAGCGGATGGTGTAATGGTCAATGACTAGAAATTGCTAATCGGAGAGTCGAGTCTCAATTTCAGTTTGGTACTTTATATTCACTTATGCGCAAATACTCTTGGAAAAGGTTTGAATCAATCTCTTCTAACTCCCCCCAACTATAGGTTAAATAATAAGTTTGTATTGCTAAATCACTATTATCTAAATCATTATATATTTTATATGAAAATGGGAAATAAGGGAATTTGAAATGATTTACTTTGACATGTTCCGCTGATAACACGGCATCATTTGAAAAATAATTTTATTTCATAAGAACAAAATCTACGTTGGTTCTTGGGATATTATTTTTTTTTATGATAGATCTTCGGCAAAACATGCCAATGTAAAAGTTTTTTCCAATATATTCTTATATATTTCCCATGTATACATACACATCTATCTATCTATCTATCTATCTATCTATCTATCTATCTATCTATCTATATGTCTGATCTATCTCTATCTATCTATCTATATATATATATATATATATATATATATATATGTGTGTGTGTGTGTGTGTGTGTGTGTGTGTTTGTGTGTGTGTGTGTGTCAGTTCGTATGTATGCATCTACCTATCTATTTATCTGTCTATCTATCTATTTCAGTCTGTTCATGTCTGTCTATCTATCTATCTATATATCTCAATACGTTGGGCACCTCGAGGCGGTGTAATAGTTAGGAAGCTTGTCTCGCTGGAACAATTACAACTGAGTCGTGAGTTCGGTCCTCACTGGGTGCCCCATACTCTCGGCCTTGTGCCACATCTAAGCTCCGCTTGGAAAATCACTATATATCTCAATACGTTCATATCTATCTATCCATCTAGCTATCTCAGTCTGTTCATATCTATCTATAGATATATATATTTGTGATCGAACGTGCGTGCGTGGATGTGTGTACGTAAAGTGCCTATATGTGTGTTCTGACAACACGTTTTTTTTTTCTTTTCTTTTTCGCAGCTTCTACAACTGGGAAACCCAGACGTCTACATCAAACCCAACTCCTAATTACCAAGTTATTGCTGAAAATACACAGGGACTGCTCTTTAAAAATAAAAGGGACAGGAAAATTCTCGAAGCAGATCCATCCGTAAGTAACTGTTTACACAACAAAGAGAATTTCAGATTTTACAAGTACACTCGTGTTTGTAATCCACATAACAGCTTTCAAATCTTTAACACCTAAAAGAGAGTTTTAATTATTTTTCTGTCATGACTTCTTATCCGAAGCACTTCGGCCTGCTTCAAGTGATGGAAGTTTCGAAATGAACCTTTTATTTTGTCCACCAGGATAGATCGTTCTAATTCCATGTGCCATGTCACTTCCGGATGTCTCAGTATTTGTTATCTCCCTTTAACTGAATTCTCCAAGTTTTTTCTCCACTCTGCTGTAGCCAGATATTGAACTCGCAACTCTTTGGGTCAAGTCACTGGATCCTTGAGGACATAAATCGAGTGGATAAAAAAGATTTGGCTGAATCCAGTGAAGGAAAGAAAACAACACAGTTATATGAGAACGTCTTCACATGCATTGGTTGCAATCGAAACTGTCACTCCCGTGTGGCCCTGTAGAGCCATAATAAATGGTGTACCGCCATCAGCAAACGAGGCATTACCGTTTTAGGCGCAAATCCATGGCCTCTCGAGATTGATGGATGCCACATAAAAAAAAATGTTTAAAGCGACAGTGAATGCCGGACAGTTTCCTGAGCGATAAAGAAGAGACCTGAAGCGACAGAGATGTGGTTCTACAGAAGGATGATGAGAATACAACTGGCATAAAATCTGCATAATGGGGGAAGTATTACGTAGACGACCAATATTAAAGAAACCTGCTGATAAAAAAACCAGAAAGAGACAGCTAACATATTTGGTATACATAATAAGAAAAGAAGTCACGGAGAATTTATCACAGTGAATCGTCAAGACAAAGACAACAAGAGAAAACGGCCAGCTGTAATAAATAAATATCAGAACAAAGGCCATAAACACAAAGAGGGTCGTTTATGAAGCAAGATTTACTCAGAGAAACAAAAGACCCGAAGTTGTGGAGAGCCATGACCGCACGCATCCAAAAAAATGACGTCGCACGTAAAATGACAGCTAGTCTGTGAGTAACATAATTATTCACCAAGTATGAAATAATTTGTAACTAGGTATTATTATATGAATTATTAACTGGGTTTCAGGAGATCCGTTTGCCGAGCAGGACCTCCTCATTGCACTGAAATTGATAGGCTATTGTCCGATGTCTGCAGTAATATATTCATGGAGCGAGACAGTTTTCTTAATGTCCATAGCTGTTGCGATCATTCGTAAAACTGATGACAGTACTTAGTGATCCGAAGTTTTCAAAGGTGACGAAAAGAGCACTGAAGTGTTATGTAATATCTAATCTTCCATATGGCAGGGAATGTTAGACAATGTCCTCACAGATGAAGAAGAGACTTGAAACAACAGAAGGATGCTGAGAATACTATGGATGGATCATGTGAGTAAGAAGGAATTCTAAAGGAAAACAGAATCATGAAGAAAACCAATACTTACAATTAGAAAATTGCTTGAATTTTATGTGACACATGCGGAAAGAAGGCATAGAGAATTTAATATTCACAAGACATGACACAAGAGAAAACAGCCATCTCTTCTCTATGGCAGGAAATGAGAATAATCTTCTCACTGATAAAAAGAAAACCGACGAGTGGTGCGAATTTCTTATTGAAATGTTTACCCAATAAAAGGCCCAAGAGTCACTCAAGGTGGAGGCTATAGAATATGGGGGTATGGTTAATTATATTAGAATATTAGAAAGTTGAAGAGATGAAGTAGCTACCCGCCACCCCGATATTATGTGTAAGATGAGTTTTCAGAGAGCAAAGCTGTAACTGTACACTGCATCATGGCATCGAGAGGCCTAACCAGAAACTCCACCGTCCAGATCTCATTCACAAATTAGCAATAGAGTAACCCCAATATTACAGACTTGTTGGTGTGGAAGTTACTCGAAACCCTGACTATCAGACGGATAACGTTTACGTGTAGCATCCTTAATGAAAAAAAAATCTAGAAAAGAAGCTACAAGCATATTCTATGGGTTAAATGGCCCAACCTAATAGAAAGGAGTTACAGAGACTGGCATCAACTACACCGATGAACAGGACAAATGTGCAAAATAGAAGTTTTAAAAAAAAAATAAGAGCCATAAAAAATGTAATGAGAATAAGCAGTTGAATTTTATTAGACACATAATGTGTAAAGATGGTTTGGTGAATTAAACTCTCACAGTAGATATCAAACCCGAGAGTAGCCTGAGAAAACAGGGGGTTACCTACTCAATGTTTTTGTGAATAGATAAGAAAAAAAAAATTACTTGGAGCAGTAAAAGATGGGAAATCGTAAAGAGCCGTGATCCATTTCCTCATGAAGAGGCGTCATAAATAAAAGAAGAACTAAAACATCAGTTTTGTTTTTTGTCTTTACCATTCTGCAAGAATAATTAATAAGACGATGATTGATCCCTGAGGAATTTCTGACGGCGTCAAAATGAACTCTTTTAAGAACTTCGTCTTTCTAAAGACCAATCTTTAGACATGCCTCTGCAAGGTGATTTTGGCATATAAACGGAAAGAGGTATTCCAGCCCATCCTGATATTGCTCTATTGAATACTTTTCTAAATTTGGGTTAAAACGGTTCACCTACGAAATGGCCTGTCTGTATGTTCACCAGATCTGAAGAAACTTGAAAGTCTTTTGAGCGGCAATCAATGTTCCTCTAAGTATGAACTTTGGGAAGCAATATCAACTCTTTGTAAATCTTCAAACCTAAAGAACATTTAAATTTAACTCATATCGACAGCAGACTGCTTGATGTTAGAGAAAAATAAAGTCAAGTATATTAACAAATAATTACTTTTCTACCGCGTTATTCGGCCAAACTTTATGCTATTTATTTGGCTAAATCATAGTTGTATTTGGTTTGCACACATACCCTTGGGTAAGGCGTGAACAGGTCATTTCTTTCTCTGGCTATGGGTTAAATAGTAGGGTCGACTGAACCCTCTCTGACTGAACACTGAGGTGTTATTTACTAATTAAATCTTGATCTATTCAAATCTAGACTTAGACATTTTCTTTACTGCATAGTGACTATTAGTAAAAAAACGTAAGAGCAAAATTTGATGACTCTCAGAGCGTTAGTTTTGTAAATATTACCATTTTATTGATTTGCATGTAATGTTAGAATGTAGTGTCAAGCAATATAGACAACAGGCAAGCAGAGCAGAAATAAGATTAAAAATGAAAACTACAATAAGATGTTATGAAAAAAAAAGGAAAAAAAAAAGAAAAATGATTCCCATGTATAATACGCATTTATTTCTAAAAAATAA
>CAHIKZ030000191.1:2382500-2425000 GCA_903632075.3 Acanthosepion pharaonis | reverse complement strand
GAATATGGTAATGAAGATGAGGATAACAGTCCGAATAATGTAAATAATGTAAGTAATCATAATACCTCATCTCAGAGATATAGACAGCTATTATATCACTAGAAGCTAGTTTCTGGATCTAACCAACGTCTTTATCCACTGGGCCATGTGTCTTTGAGGTGTACAGCAGCCGAAACCATATAATGCAAGTAAAAAAACACTAATTTCACTGTTTTTTCAATATTGTTGAATGAGTAAAAATTCAAATTTTTAACAAGAATCCCAATTTGATGTTAAAAATTGCCGCAAAGCATTGTTGATTTATTTAAGATATAATGATCTATTATGACATATCCTGAATTTGTATTTAGATACATTGTATTTATTTTCAATTTTTCTAGTTGAATTGCTCGCCTATATTGCATAATATTTATTTCATGTCATGGTTTTTTTTTTTAGATTCCTTGTGAGTTTGTCCTGTTGTAATATTTAATGGTGAGGAATGAGGTTTTGTGGTGAATGAGCAAATTGTAATCACTGAATGGGACAGTTCGAATCGATTGATAATTTTTTAATGTTTCGACAACCATTTCAAAAATCTAATAAATAGTATGTGTTTTTTTTCTCTCTCAAGAACAAGGAAAATGTATAAATTCACTTTCATATGTTCAGGTTTTATTAAAATTCTAATCATCACTTTTTGTATCAATTACCGAGGCGTGAATTGTTCTGGGTATTACGATAAACTACATCCGGCAGCAAGGCCTCTGATTGGAACTTTTGAGGAACGTAGAACTACCTCTTAACTGCTGTTGTTCACAAGTTCACCCTGGCCTGGAGTGGTAGCACTTGTTAGGGCCCCAACTATAGGCAAATAGTGAACCCCAAACAAAAATCAACAGTACATTTTTATAATAAAATGTGCAAAAGGTACAATTTTATAGCAAAATGGCAATCAATGCAACCCTTAAAAATATGAAAAATACATTTAAATTTCAAATTTGAAATAGGAAAATGAATGGCATTTAAGGAAACATTTTTGGCTTGATATGAAAAGAAAAAGAAATAAAATATGAAAAGTGTAAATCTTTTTTTACACAGTGTAAAGACGTTTCCTGTTCTACTTCTGCTACTACTACTAATTATTATTAATATTATTACCATTATTATCATGATAATTATTATTATCATTATTATCATTACTATTATTGTAATTATTATTATAATTATCATTATTAATTATCATTTTATAATTATCATTATTATTATTATTATTATTATCATCATTATTATTATCATCATTATTATTATTATTATTATTATTATTATAACCCATTCTATGTAATAGTTCAAGAAACACGTTTCTTTGATTTAAACGTAGTAGTAGAAATATTTATGAATGGCATAAATGCCACGTGCAGGTGAGTGCGCGTAAGCGGGAACAGCGTGTACGAGTTTTGTTTTGTGAATGAAAATTTACTGCACACAGATAAATGGCACACGCGGGTGGCAGGTTGTTGCTCGACTCGCTCTCTATTTTCCATCGGGTGGCAAGCAGGGGTGGAGATTGCGCAGCTGCTGTGTCTGTGTGTGCGAACTAAGCTGACTGCATATCGAGGTCATCTCTACGTCGAGATATTTACTAAGTCACATCGTCACATAGAATATATTGCGCCAATCTCTCTTTTCTTTTTTTGTTAAGTAGAGACGAAGCATCAGGGCCGTTAACAGCATTAAAAATTAACAAATTAAGTTGTAATTTTATCAGAGCTCGGTCAGCGAACAACTACTTTCACTAATAATCAGTAATTATCATAAATCCGAATTGCAGTTTATAAGATCTTCGACGATTTTTCTTGATCGATCATTTCTGTTCACGAAACGTATATATATATATATATATATATATATATATATATATATATATATATATATATATACAGAGGTGTGGAGGCCTCACACTTATACACACACCCACACGAATATACACACTTACACACATCATACTCACTCACTCCCTAATGAGCCAAATAACACACACCCACAGCAATACACATATCATACTCACTCACTCCCTAAGAACCAAATAACACACATACACATACACAAACACTAAACAGAGACACATCCCCTCTCCAGGACCAATAAAACTTTCAAAATGACCACGGGAGTTCAGAGAAGCATAGATCCATTCAGCTCTTATCTCAAATAACAACTTAAAAGAGACTGTTTGACCAACCAAGGAATGTTAAAAGATTCATGTTAAAAAGATAAAAAAATAAAAAACAAAACAAATGAAAACTACAGACAAAAGTTCATTTTCTCCAGCAAGACATTCATTTCTGTAGTTTACTGCTACCAGCAAGCAGAAATATTTCTTCTCCCGATGATGGCCATTTCGGTCGAAACTAGTCGAGGAATCTAAATGGAATAATAATAATAAAAAAAAACGAAAGAATATTAATCTACAACCCAGTGTGTCTGAAGATTTTAATTTTTTTAATATTTTTTTTTTATTGTTCAATATATATATATATATATATATATATATATATATATATATATATATATATATATATATATATATATATTTGCGTGCGTGTGTTTTATATTTGAGCAGCAGCTCTTTGTTTTATTTGAAGATCAGCAAAAGTTATGTGTTTAAGATGTTTCATTTATTCATCTATTTGTTTTTTTTTTTTGGTTGGGGACATTTTTTTTCTGATTTGCGATGAGAATTTTTAACTTTAATGGTTCAATGTCTCTTGAGCGTTTTTGGTTTTCATAAATCTGCACCTTTTACATTGTTGTCACCAAAAGCGACAGCCCAACGTGAAAATTACAAATTGGAGATACTGGAATCAAAGAATGCAACAATTTAAATATTTGATTAAGGGTTTTGACAGAAAACGGAAAGTGCGACACTGAAATTCGAAGGCGCATTGAGATAGCGAAAGATGCCTTCGAAAACCTAAGCCAAGTATTAAGAAATAGAAAAATTTCGTTAGAAATAAAGAAAAAAATGTATTAACTGCGATGTAATATCAGTATTCCTATATGGCAGTGAATGCTTAATAACTTCCTTATAGATAAAGAAGAGACTTGAAGCAGCAGTATGTGGTTCTACAGAAGGATGCTGAGAATGCCATGGACCGAGCATGTGAGCAACGATGACGTTTTAGAGAAAATGGGCACTTATACTCAACATCAGGAATGGACTGTTGAATATTGTGGTGCATATAATGAGAAAAGAGGGATTGGAAATTTTGATACCCCCAAGACTGATTGAAGGCAAGAAGGACAAAGGCAAATAATGCACAGCCTACCTACCTGGATGTCGGAACAAGCTTTAGGAGAGATAAAAAGAAAACATTATTAAGAACTATAAAGGACAGGAAATTGTGGAGAGCCATGATCGCCAAAGGGTAACGCATATAGAAGAAGATACAGTAGGATTTGATTATCAAAGAATCACTCTGGTCATTCTAGCGGGCTGTGGTTTGCCGGTGATTTTCTCGGGAGACAGATATGTAACAAAAATGAAACAAAACTGTAAAAAAACAACAAAAAAAAAACCCAGTAATTTAATGCCATAGCCTGTGAAAGGTTGCAATAAGATCTTAACTGTAAGGATAGACGTTAGGTTTGTGCGTTGCAGATTCCTTCAGCCTGAGGAGAGATGAATAAAAAGACGGGGTCCTTTCTGGATGTAACGATCAATTCTCTAGATCGATCTAACAGTGAGTGCGGACTGTGACGTATATAGACATTTGTTCGGAAGGAAGTGACATTAGCTTATATATAGAAAGACTGTCGAAGAAAGAATTATGTCCGTCCTTCACAGTATTTTCATTCATTGTCATTGACTTCTATCTCTGACTGAAGATGCACCCAGTAACTCGTGAGCAGCGACCCAGACTAAATTTTTACACCATCGTCCCGAAACCTACCCAAAATTAAATAACTTTATCATCATTTATTATTGTTAGGATCATGACAAGGGCTTACGGCCACATCATGTTGAAACAAGAGTACCCGTACGATCACCGAAGTTAAGCAACGTCGAGCCTGATCGGTACCTAAATGGGTGACTGCATGGGAATATCAGGTGCTGTAAATTTTGTTGTGCGCCTGGTGGAATGAATAATGGCTCGGAATTTAAAATCGGAGAGCCGAGTTCGAATTCACGTTGAGCTCGTTATATTCGCTTACGTACGAATAGTCTTGGGAAAGATATGATTTCGCCTCCAGTTATGGGTTAATTAGTAGAACTTGTATCATTAAATCATTATTACAATATTTTCTGGCTTTAAGTAATCTTCAAAAGGTTGATAAGCCGTAGAAAACCAATCGGATCTTTTGATCCAAAAGGAAAATTTTCTATTTCTTAATGATTTAAATACAGATCTGTAATTTGTTTTGATGGTGCTCATCTTTAAATTTTGTCTCAAGAATAAGGTTTTTGTTTCTTCTTTTACTGTAACCCCACATATTTTTTGGTATAAAAAATCATTTTCTTTCATTTGTCTTCTGTTTCTTCAGCAGACAACACTTGTCCGTCCTGGATATGATGGTAAACTACATCTGGCAGCAAGGCTGCTGTTCAGGAGGTATTGAAGAGCGTGAGACCACCTCTTAATTGGTGCTGTTCTCAGGTCCACTCTAACTCAGGGTGGTGACACATGTTAGGGTCCCAGCTATGGGCAAATAGTTAACTCCCAAACTGAAAGCATAAAAATAGATTTTTATAGTAAAAATAACAGCAATACATTTTTTTAAAATTACTTGCAATACATTTTTTATTACCAGCAATACATTTGACTCTCGACAAAAACCCTCTTTACAAAAATACGTCAGCGAAACCTGATATACAAACTTTCTTACAAAGAATATGTCATTTTTACGAATCTATCTTCAATATCTTGTCGGCATTATATAACCCATCGTGATTGATAAAATAAACCAAAATAAACCAAATCGCACTTATCACAAAATCACCAAGGAACGCTAAACACATTCACTTCCGTTTGTCCCTTACTGAGGAATGAATTCACGCTCAATGACTTGCGAGATAATTTATTAATTCTTGAACTAAACGTGAATTCAGAAAAAGATACGAACAAACCCTAATAGACTGACGGAAGGATAAATAGATTAGCATTCATTTGGAATGACTACGCCAATTGCGTCGAAGTAAAAGCAAAATACGTATTTTGGAAATCAATATTAGAAATATTTTGGATTGCTTTTTTTACGTGAATACGGGCATTATACAATCGTACGAAGTCTTGTCAAAAAGTATCAGGAGTGGTGCTATAAAAAGAAAACTACAACATATATCAATTCAGCATTTAATCTCCTTCGAAGTAGTTCCCTACTGAAGCCACACACTTCATCCAGCGTCATTTTCATTGATGAAAACATTCCTGGATCTCCTTTTTTTGGGATAGCGATCAACTGCCTCGTCGCATTCACTTGGATTGCATCGACGTCTTGAAATCTTGTTCGTTTCAAGTGGAACTTGATTTTTGGAAAGAACAGAACAGTCCCAACAGGCGAAATATGAATATGATGGTTGTCTGACTTGGAGAATGCTGTGCTTGGCCAAGAAGTGCTGCACAAACCATGGTCACTGATGGAACCTGTTGTGTGGTAAGACGACCACACTCTATACACGTTCCTTCAAAGCACTGCTAAAAATAACGAAAGGTAACGTTAGAATCTTTTGTGTAGGTGTAACAGAGTTCAACGTCCAGAGATTTCACCCTGCGTACTATTTTTGATCAGACCTCGTACAAGTGTCATTTTTTTTTTTCTTTCGTTTTCTTGGTTGATTGTATAAACGTTTTAAACCAATCGACAGATTTATTAGCCTAATTAAAGGAAATGTCAAGAGATCTCCCAGGTATCCAGATTCAAATCAGTTGGGAGCTGATGACACAACAATGTGTGCAACTCCAAAAATCTAGATGACCAGGACTTGGCAAATGATCTCTCCTCTGACCGAGTTCTAACAGCTCAATGGTGGAATAACTGTCTGTTTACGTTCAATACTTCAAAACTAAACTAGTAATCTTTTATCATCACATAGTAGTCCCTGGATATTTGACTATTACAATGAACGCTTGTTCTCTCAAGGATGATCCTTGCCTTGAAGACTTATTGTGACTTAAGCTCATTCCAGACTTGAAGTGGAACTCATATATACAATCCATCATTAAAGATGGGAAAATGTTCGGTTCCTTGTGTCACTCCAAGAAGTACCTGATTCTGCTTGCTATGCTCAACCTTTACAAGATCAAACCAAAAATAAAATACTGTTGCCATATCTGGGTTGTTAGAGATGTCCAGTAATCACTTTCCAGTTTTGATAGAGATCAAAAGCATCTACGTGGACTTGTGGGCGATGAACTATTTTCCTCCCAGCAACCCTTTTCCCCACAGCTGAAAAAAGCCAGAAGCCTCCCACATTTCATTGACCTTTGCAGATAAAACCTTACATAGAGATGAACCATCCTCATTACATTTGTATCCCATTTTTAATATCAACCAGAGATCAGTCAGATATCTCAAGATCAAGTTTTTTTTACATTAATTTTCACTGCAGTGTTGATCATTGCTGTCAGCGCATTTTTTTTTACCTTCCGCGACAGTTCAAATAACAAATGAAATACTGGCATTGGGTTAACTTTACTTCCACTTTCGTAATTAATATGTAATTCTTCATGTGATCTTTAACGACTAGTCAGAGTGACGCTCTAATATGGACAATGGAGGATTTTGAGAGAATTTGGTGAAGAGAAGACACGTGACCAAAGAAGGTAATCTCTTTCAACATTGAGCGCCTCTTGGGACTTAAGCTCATTCTAGACCTCAAGTGGAATTCGTACCTACGATCCATTGTTAAAGATGCTGGCAAAAATGGCACCAAGAAGTACCTGGCTCTGCTTGCTATGCTCTACCTTTCAAAGAGCCAGATCAAACCAAAAATAAAATACTGTTGCCATATCTCGGCTGTTAGAGATGTCCAGTAATCACTTTCAATGGATGGTATATACGAGTTTAGGTGAGAGTTTAAGACTTAATAGTCTCTCAATGCAATAATGACTCCACGCGAGGACATCCGTTCATACAATCAATCTCTAAAGATTCTAGGAAAATGACCGGTTCCTTGTGTCACTCCAATAAGTACCTGACTCTGCTTGTGATGTTCTACCTTTACAAGATCAAACCAAAAATAAAATACTGTTGCCATATCTCGGTTGTTAGAGTAATCACTTTCCAGTTTTGATAGAGATCAAAAGCATTTACATGGTCTTGTGGGTGATGAACTATTTTCCTCCTTACAACCTTTTTTCCACATACTTATCAAAGTATCCTGGTGGTTGTTTTTAAAAACATTAGCCCAATGTTATCTCCGGTATTAGCAAAATTGTTTAACTGTTCCCTGAAGGGGAAATCCTTCCCAAGTCTTAAAAACAACTGGTCCTCATCTTTATCGCCATATTCACAGCGTTTTAGCAGTTGTATGCTCTGGCCTTCATCAGTTGATATACATTAGAATTTTGAACTGAACTCTTTATTTAGTACATGGAGGTAGATGGTTCTAATTCCACATGCCATGCCTTTTTTGATATCTCAGTTTCAGTTAATTTCCTTTAGTAACTCAACTCTCCAAGCTTTCTCCTGCTGTGGTCAGATATTGAACTCACAACTCTTTGGGTTAAGTCACTTTTTGGATTACTTCAACCAAAATTTTTATTCACTGTGTCCTTGGGTACAATGGCCAAAATATCATGAATATGTTGATAAAGATGGGGCAACAGTCTGAACAATCTAAATACTGTAAATAGTTAAAATACTTCATGTCAGAAATATAGACAGAAAACTAGAGCAGTTGCCATTTCAGAGATAGAGTATCCCCATCTGTTTAGACACAACTGTCATTCTACATTTTAACAGTTAAATCCTGTGTGTGCCTCATGATTGCCACTGCTACACTATTGTTTTACATATTACATCATGGATACATCATCTTTGTTTGATAAGGCAAAATCATTTGCAATGAATTTTACCTCTAATTCCACATTAGGTCCACCCTCTACCTGGTAGTTGCTGTTAAAAACATTAGCCCATAATTATTCTCTGATATTTAACTGCTGCCTGAAGAAGAAATCCTTCTCAATCTATGGGAGGGTGTCAGCTGTATACCCTGGTTTCAAGAATGCAAGTGAGCATTCATCCCCATTGTAATACTGACCCATCGGTCTGTCAGCAGCAAATTATTCGAGGCTATCATCAACAAGGTTGTTGACCAACTTAACAGGGACAATCAACTGAGCGACAAACAGTATGGATTTTGCTTTTGCGAGGTCTACTGCTGACTGTCATTACGCACAGAATCAAAGAAGAACAAGGATGATCACTTTACATATATTGAAGGTATTTGGTAAGGTGTAGCATACGGTGGTTGCTACACAAACTCTCCAGCTATGAAATTTCTGAAAGAGCTTTCTCAGTTATCAGGTCCTTCCTAACAGGTAGATCTATGAAGGGCGTTATTAATGACCAGACATCTGAAGCCCAGGAGATCAATGCAGACTCTCTTCTCGGTCCTACCCTCTTTTAGTTTTATATTAATCATCTGCCTAAATACATAGATCTTTTGTAAATATCTATGCAAATGATATAATGGTATATGGGTGCACCTCCAAAAATCTAGATGACAAGAGCTTGACAAATGATCTCTCCTCTGACCGAGTTCTAACAGCTCAGTAGGAGAAAACTGGCTGTTCATATTCAATGCCTCGATAACTAGACTAATGACATTTCATAATCCCCGATCAAACAAAGAACTATCACCAATCACAATGAACGAATAACATGGCCTTCCTGAGGGCAGATCACGTAACTTGAGCGCCTAGATCTCAAGTGGAATTCGTATAAAGAAACTGGATAAATGGTCGATTCTCCGTATAGTTTCGATCATTTGTGAATATCTATGCTGATGATAGAATGATATATGCGTGCACTTGTCTATATCGCTCTAGTAAGTACTTGACCCCACACGTTATTTACCTTTAAAAGAGCTAGATTAGGCCGAAAATGGTGTACTGTTGACATATATGAGCAGGAGATGCCCGTTCTTCACTTTCCAGTCTTGATAGCGTCCAAAAGAGTCTCTGCGTCCTCGTGGGCGATGAATTATTTTCCACCGTACAACCACAGACGAAACGTCGGGAGCTTCTCTATTGCTAGTTCCATAGAAAATGTTCCGACGAAGTCTCAACAGTTCTCACCTTCAAGGTTAAGACCCGCCATATCACGCACAGTGTTTCGAACCACTCATTCCCTTCGTATTCCATTGGTAACTTTTTCTCAAAGCAGCTTCTTCCCACAAATCGCTGTTTTGTGGAACCGACTCCCAAGAAGATGATTCTCTGATCACTACAATCTTAATCTGTCCAAGTCTAGGGTCAGCCGTTATTTTCTTCATATATCTCCATAAATTGTGCCTCTAACTCTGTAACATTCTACCTTGAGTGGCTCTTTGTACAGAGTGAATCCTTGTAAAAAAAAATTGTTTATTTAAAACTATCCAATTCAGATAATTATCATGGAGGTGAGCGCGAACGAGGACTACGTACTATTATTATCAAACTGTAAATCGGTTTCCAAATTTGTTTTATACCCCAAATTATAATATTATTACCCGAGAAAAAATGTCGCTTAAATATGCCATTATTGTTGTATTACCCACGAACAGATATCGATTTATTGTAATATAATCTGAAAGAACAAAGGGTTCTCTGATCTGGTACTTTTGTCTACCGGGGAAACACCTTTTTAACTGCTGTTGTCCCCAGATCCAGCCTGGTGACCTGGTGTAGTAGCACTTGTTAGGAACCCAGCTATGGGAAAATAGTTAACCCCCAAACTTGGGTCAAAACACTATGAAAGTATAAAAATAGATTTTTATAGTAAGCAATAGATTTTTGAAAAAAATGTTACTAGCAATACATTTGACCCTAGAGTAAAACCTGCTTTACAAAAACACATCAATGAAACCAGATCTACAAACGGATTTCTTACAAATATTTACTCTATTCATACAAACCTTTCCTAAAAATCTTGTCGGTATTAAATAAGCCACTGAGGTTTATATGTCTTAATACAAAATGAACCAAAGCAAACCAAACCGAACAAAGTTGGTTTGTATTTTCCGTTTTGGAAAACTATTGCCGTATTGCAAATCTCATCTATACGAGATTTCATTGAACTTATTATTTTTAGTTATAACGTCTTCGATGCTTTTTAGTCGAGCATCGACCATTATTCTTTCAGCTGCTTACTAAAATAGAAGTCAGATTTAGACAGTGCTCTCGAAATATTCTGCTTTTAAATTATATGCATTCCATATCAAAATGCGAAAAAGAGCTGCTTTTATCACCTCGATATTAAGAATTGGCGGGAAAAGCACCAAAAGAAAGAAAGAAAGAAAGAAAGAAAGAAAGAAGCATTAAATAGAACTGGGGAAAAAAATGTCGGCTAGAAGGTCGAAGGACTAAGCACGTGGCCAAAAATGTGTAAGAAATAAAATTAAATTGAAAAAAAAATCACCGACATTTCAAGAAACAAAATATACAAATGAAACATGATGGCGAAGAAGACACGAAGCGCTAAACTGAATATTCATTAATGGCGACCGAAAAGATTTCAGTATCAATCAATACTAATGACAGGAGACAGCAAAAGAGTAAATAAAAACTAGGAAGAGATAACCAGTATTACAAAGAGGCATGATATATTCTATATATTTTAATCATTTCATCCCAAGCAAGGCAATAAAGCCACTAAGACGCAAGGAGGGTTACTGAGTGATAGAAACTGAGAAACACGCTTTTAAAGAGATAGAACATTAAAAGTACAAGAATTAAGAAAACAGTAGAATAACTCCAGAAGGGAGAAGAAACTATTAGCATAGAACTTACGGTTACATCTAACTATTTCAGCAGTAAAAAGATGAGACGTTGCCCTCAGTCTAGTACTGCGCTTGAATTTATAAAGCCTGGGTACCATAGAGGAGAGTTCATCAGAACAATTACCATGAAAGGATTTCTGGAAAAGGAATAAGGAAGCTACATTACAGCAATGGGAAAGTGACTGAAGTCGAGATGCCATGTCATGACGAGTAACGTTGCAGATTCTTCTTTGAATTTTATGAAGAATCTCTAAATATATAACAGAAGCACCAGACCAGATATAGCAGAAGATGTTCAAAGCATAGACAAATGCTAGACTTATAAATATATTTAGCACGACATAGGGAACCAACTTTCTTAGCAGCAGACCGGGCAATTGATTCGATATGATTTATCCACATCATGTCAGCGGAAAATGTTAGTCCGAGAAGACGCAATAAATCACTCTCCCGGAGATGCTTAATAAAAAAAAAAAGTATTGCTAATTAATTTTATTTTGAAATGATTTTGAAATCGTTTAAATTATCGAAATGAATAGGAAGACAAGAAGAAAGGTATTGTCATTGTTCATGAATTAATACAAGTCTTTATTAAAACGTTCACCCCATACAAGGCCCAAGAACCAGTCAATGTAGAGAATGAGTTTGTCGTAGTGACGTAACAGGGGGACATAATTGCAGATTATGATGCTAGGTAGGATAGATAACAGTTAACTCTAGACTGGAAGAGGTAACATTTAGTGATCAGGTCAGGAGTCTGTTCCACAAAATAACGGTCTCGGAGAAAAGCGGCTTGAGTTGAACTTCTTTATTACTAATGGAATACAAAGGAGATGAGGATGGTTCGCCTAACTGGATACGGGGTATGGCGAGTCTAGTTGTAAAGGTCTGAACTAGTAGATCGAAATTGTGTAGTTCGTCAGAATATTTGTTATGGAAATAGCGATAAAGTGATGAGACTCTAGTAAAGTTTTGACTGTGGGTAAAAGAGCTGTAGTGTTGAAAGTAATTCATCACCTACAAGGTCCTGTAAGCGCTTTTAAATTCTGTCAAGACTGGAATATAGATTGGCGGGATATGAGGCGCGAATCTGCAGTGGCTAAGATATCAGATCAACTCGCTGATGCGCCTGTCTTCTCTGGTGATCTGGCGGGACAGAATACAAAGCCGATTTTGATGCTTCCTGTGATGTGACCAACACACACTGGGGTCATGGCAGATCAACTTAGAACAAATGTTACTTATTGGCATTAAATTCGTTACAAATCATCTTCTATTTCCAGTCCCGAATCACATACTACGCATAATTATTAAAAGAAAAAAATATTTGGAAATTTCACGGTGAATTGTAATTCAAGAATAGAGCCTACAGTAATCCATATATCTTAATGAAGAAGAAATACTGGTTGCATTATTTGCGTTATTAAATATTGTTTTGTATTTGTCTATATTCCTGAGATGAGATATTGTACTTATTTGCATTATTTACATTGTTCGGACAGTTGTGGTAATCTTTATTGTCATGTTCGAATCACCTGAAGAAGGCCGGAGCGTACAACGGCCAAAACGTCGTGAACATGACAATAAAGATGAGGACAACAGTCTTGAACAACGTAAATAATGTAAATTGTTTTGTTTATGAAAAAGGGATTCAAGAAAAATAACATTATTATATTTTGCCATTAATCTTATAAAAGATTGCGTTTACCTTATCTACACTATTTATATTCAGACTATTGTCCTCGTCTTGATTGTTATTATTACAACGTTTCGGCCGTTTTACTCTTTGGCCCTTTTCAGGTGCCTGTCGAGCTGGTTAATTTTATTTAATCTACAGGATACATTGTTTTTGTTCTGCTATCAATGTCTAGAGATCTCTTGTCTAGTTCTTATTTAGTACTGCTCGCCCTATTTCCATTGGGTTTAAGTACTGTCACTTTCTGGAATAGATTCCTGCGAGGATGCTTCCCCGGTCACTACAATCTTCATAACTAGGTTCAACTGTAATCTATCCTATATATCCTCATAATTTGCACTTTTTATCTCCTCTTATTATTTCCTTGCAACAACCTTATTCAGTAATACCTACTTTGAGTGGATCTTAGGCCTTGTATTGGGTGAGCAATAGAACAAAAACGTTTATATTGCAAGGTAAATAATATAAATAATGATGATAATGTAAGATAGATTTTGGCAAATTTATCTTACATATTTATAAGTCTACCATTCATCTATGCATTGAAAATCTGGTCTGGTGCTTCGGCTATAGATCTAGAGGTTCTTGATAAAATCTAAAGAATCTGCAAAATTATCGGTCCTGACTTGGCATTTCGACTTCGGTAACTGTTTCACCGCTGTAATATCGCCTTTTTATGCCTTTTCTATAAATACTTCCATAGTAATTGTTCTCATTAACTTTCCTCTTATGGTAGTTGTAGTAAGAAAGGTACGAATGAATGTGTTGTTTTGGTGTAAGGATTATTGTTTCGTAAGATTGGGTCAGTGTTTGCGGCTAGCTAAGTTATAGTTAAGACAGAAGAAGACCGTCCTTTCCCCCAATCCCCTTTTTCGGTCTTGTGCCACATTTCTGTATTGTACAGAATAAATATCACTTTCCTCTTAAGTACCTCGACTTTACGAATGTAAGCGCAATACTAGATTGACAGCTATGTCTCATCATTTTACAGTTGATATAACCGCAAGTTCTATGCTAACAGTTTCTTCTCTCGCATTTCTCGCTTGTGGAAATCTCTTCCGACATCTTGCTTTTCAGCTATCTTTTATCTAAATTTAAATGCAATATCAATTATGTTCTGTTTTCTTAATTCATATTATTTTATTGTTCTCTCCCGTTATTTTTTTTCAGATTTTTTCACACGCAGTAACCCCCTTGCATCCTAGTGGTTTTATCGCTTTGCTTCAGACAGAATTATTTTCTCTTATCTAAATAATGTCTCCCTCTTGTATTCTATCAGTTTGAACAGGCCATTCTACAATACTCTGACCAAGACAAACAAAACATGAGATGAATGCTCGTGAATGGCAGTTCATAAACTTCGTTTCAAAAAGAAATTTATTAGATGAATTAGCTTTTTGGTAAGTAGCCTAAATTCAAATTCAGAAACAAAGCCTAAAATAAAAAAAAAAGTATTTCGGGCTTCAGGCCATTTTTTAAAGTTCCATATTTTTACACTTAAAAATATGCTATATAAGCATCAACGAAGATTTTCCCAGACACGTCTCTTCAGACGCACAGACGGAAACACAAGCTGACACTAACGATATAAAAATCAGGATGTTTTAATTAAAATTTCTAGTTTAAACGCGAGTCTATTTTTTTATGATGACTTGTGTGTGTGTGCAGTATTGAAACGTGTTGTAGGGGATGAGCTATAGTCAAAATAAAGAAATTAAACTGTTATTACCTGATTAAATATTGATTGGGTGTCACTTCAAATTGAATCAGATGGAAGGCAATACCCCTCACCTATTTTTTAGGACTGCAGTCTTTGCTGAAATTACAGAATATTTCTTTTTAAAAATTGCGGAAATAAACTTTCTCAATTGGGAAATATTATTTCTAAAAAAAATGAAAAAGTGCTGGAATTCAGAATGGAGAGTCGGGATATCTTGAAATTTTCCCCAAATTCCAAAGAGCAACCCCCAACATTTAAGGAAAGCGAGATAAATTCTTCAAAAAAGTGACTAAATAAAATAACAAAAAATGAGGTTACATGTTTCATAGCCGACTGATTTCGAAAGACTTGTGAAATTTACGGCGAGACACGGGAAACGCCGGATTACATGACAAATGAAAAAAATGACAACATTAAAACGAAGTTCATTAAGAAACTCCTTAACTAATGAATATGTGATAGAGAAATCGAAAGAATTATCAGTAAACACTTTAAAAAAGGCTTAACAATTGCCATAGAGACAGCTAATTTTATATCAGAAGTTGGATTCTATCAAATCAAATATAAAACAAAATCGCCCGCCCAATTCTCGATAAATCATCTTCAAAGAAAAGAATATGCAAACGTAAAAGTAATTAAAATTGAACAATACACTCAATGTACTTGAATACCATCGAAATATTTGTGATTATAATTTTTGCCGGGGAAATGCCATTTTTATAAATGAATAAAGAAAGTGAATATAATTCACTCAGACGAAGTTGTATTGAAATTGAAACGAGTTCCCTAAGACTGATATACGAACGAAATATTTCAGTTCTTCGCCTGTTCTTAATAAATGAACAGAAGTGAGATACGTAAAACTTCAAATATATATATATACGGATTTTCTAAGCCCTGCTTAGATGTGGCACAAGGCCGAAAGTATGGGGCACCCAGTAAGAATCGAACTCACTACTCAGTCGTAATTGGTTAGAAAGCTTGTCTTGCTAGATCAATTACGACTGAGTAGTTCGATTCTTATTTGAAGTTTTACATATCCCACTTTATATGTATATATATATATATATATATATATATGTGTGTGTGTGTGTGTGTGTGTGTGTGTGAAAAGTGTATATAAATATAAATAAATATATATATGTATAATTATTTATATATTATATGCGCGGTACTTATTAGAAAGCGCTCAATATCAGAGATAGAACAAACATATTTGGTTGGATAGATGTGAGTTTGTGACCCTGGGTTTCACGCTTTAGCGATCGTCAGACAAACTGATTCATTTTTTTTTAAATTTGGGTTTATATAGATTGCGTGTTTTGGTGTTATTGTGGAAGTGGTGGGGGAAAATTCGTCGCATATGTCATCGTACTAACGCAAACATCGATGTATGCAGACACATATACATACTTGGTCGTCCGTCGGGACTCATACATATATAAACATATGTATGCAATTTCGGATATGACATATGTATGTATACGGGTGGTGTTGTGTCTATACATACGCATTTGTATGTTGAAATGTTGAAATTGAAAGATTGGAAGTGTGGCGGAAATGTCTCGTGAATGTCTCGTAAATGTATTCATGTCATATTATTTATTTTTCCGCTGAATATTTGCTCGCATGTATGTATATACGTGTGGTGGAGTTTGTGTAAAATTATGATAGGTAAAAATTATTATTATTTATATTTATTTTTAAATTTTTGAAAATGACACCCCCAACTTACGTACACACATCTTCCAACCATCCACCTTCTATCATCAAACAAATACCAAAATCAATCAGCCGCCTATCTGAGAACTCATCTGACATACACATTTTCAATAGCAAAAAAGCACCATACAACGAAACACTAAAAGCAAGTGGTTACACACAACAATTACAATATATACCTCCACAGCCAAAACGCAGAAGCAGAAAGAGAAACATTATTTGGTTTAATCCACCATATAACAAAACCGTTAAAACGAACCTAGGCAAAATATTCCTAAACTTATTAGAAAAACACTTCACTGAAGCAAACAAATTATCAAAAATATTTAACAAAAATAACGTAAAGATCAGTTACAGCTGTACAAAAACATAACAGAAATAATCAAAATCCACAACAAAAAAATGACAACTTACAAAAATGAAACTAAGGATCCAATATGCAACTGCAGAAACAGAACAACATGTCCACTCCGGGGAAATTGCCAACTTACGAACACTATATACATGGCCAAGGTAAGTACAAACAACAACACTATGCACTACATCGGTGCCACGAAGGTCCATTCAAGATGAGGAATAACAATCACAACCTTTCATTCAACAACAGGAAATATTCGAACAGCACAACACTGTCTACATACATATGGCAGCAAAAGACAAAAATATCACACCAACAATAAGTTAGGAAATATTGAAAAAGCCCCTGCCTACAACAACATTACAAAAAAAATGCCTACTTTGCCTACACGAAAAAGTAGCAATAATATCACACAAACCGCAAAAAGAACTTACTAAACAAAAAAAACAGAGATAATCTCCAAATGTAAGCATGAGAACAAGTACCTATTATCCGAATTCATACCAAACGGATAAAATAAACAAACCACCAACAATCACAATTCAATTTCAAGATACCATCAAAATAATTGCATCTATCATTATTATCATTGCACCACTATTAGTAATCACTTTTACCACTCTACAATAACTATTAACTAATAATATTATCATTACCACCAACACCCAGCACCATCACTCACTCATCACACCTACTATTAACATATAAATCCACTACAATCTTTAACGCATATTACACCCCCAGCGTATTTAATACCTTAAAACAATATGATCAGATATAATTTCCATATGTAACCATGAGAATAAACACCTATTACCAGGATTCATAATAAATAAAAATAAACAAATAAATATAGAAAATAAAATAAAATAAAACACCAACAACCACTCTTTAGTTCAAGCTAGCACCACAATAATTACATTTATAGGTTTTTATTATTCGCACAGCAACATTACTAATCACTACTAACAATTTACAATAAATATTAACCACTTATATTATTATTGCCACCAACCCCCTTACATATTACTATCACACCATATCTACCATTACCATATAATCCTGCCATAATTATTAACGTAAACTACCCCCTCTCCCAGCATATTTAATACCACCATAAAAAAAACAATAAGGATTACAAACTGAAATTTCTACCAGTCACATTAAATATTAAAAATCACCATATAAATTAACCAATAAGGATTACAAATTTCTACCTGTTACATATACACAGTCACCAAAAACAAAAAAATAACCAGTAAAAATTTAAATATAACAAATAAACACCCATTTTTTTCAAAAATTTAAAAATAAATAAAAATAATAATAATTTTTTCCTATCATAATTTTACACAAACCCCACCACACGTATATACATACATGCGAGAAAATATTATTCAGCGGAAAAATAAATAATATGACATGTATACATTCACGAGACATTCACGAGACATTTCCGCCACACTTCCAATCTTTAAATTTCAACATTTCAACATACAAATGCGTATGTATAGACACAACACCACCCGTATACATACATATGTCATATCCGAAATTGCATACATATGTTTATATATGTATGAGTCCCGACGGACGACCAAGTATGTATATGTGTCTGCATACATCGATGTTTGCGTTAGTACGATGACATAAGCGACGAAGTTTCCCCCACCACTTCCACAATAACACCAATAAACGCAATCTACATAAACCCAAATTTTTTAAAAAATGAATCAGTTTGTCTGACGATCGGTAAAGCGTGAAACCCAGGGTCACAAACTCACATCTATTCAACCATATATATATATATATATATATATATATATAACCTGAGTTGAAAGTAGCTACGACCTAATTTTTTTATAACGACACACTTAAAGTGAAAAAAAATGAATGCTAAATTTTGGTTTGGTTGATCTTGTTTAGCGGCATATCAACCTCTAGGGGTTATTTAATGTCGAAATCTAAATATTTTGAACACAATTTTATGGCATCAACTAAATATATTTTGAACGCAATTGTATGCCTTCAACTAGAGATAAAATGTTGTTAATTCTAGTATAAAATGTATTGTTGGTCAATTTGCTTTAAAATTATATTGTTGGTAATTTTATTATAAACATGTACTGTTGATAATTTATTTATAGGAAAATGTATTGGTGGTATTTTTTTATAAAATGTATTTTTATAATTTCATAGTTGTTTTTGTTTGGAGTTCCCAATTTGCCCATACCTGGGACCCTAACAGGTGCTACCACCTCGGGTCATGGTGAACTCGGAAACAACAACAATTAAGTAGTTCCACGCTCCTCAAAACCTCCAATCACCCGATCAGAGGCCTTCCTGACGAATGGAGTTTGTCATATTCAGGACTAAATGTTTAATGTGAATAACACTTTGTATCTCTAATGAAAAATTTACTCCTGTAATGGCACATGTTTCTCTACGAAACATGTCAGATTCAAACATTTCAAAATAGTTATATATAAAATATTTGTTACCGTGGATTCTACCAATCAGATATTGTCAGGCAGTAAAATTGGATATTCCATACACAGATATTCTTATATACACAATTATTACCCAAATATAGGGTTACAAATAAGTCATATTCCTTCTATATATATATATATATATATAATAGATAGATAGATAGATAGATAGATAAGGATTATGACTATATATGGAATATGACTCATATATATATATATATATATATAAAATATATAAGGAATATAGGATTACAAATAAGTCATATTCCTTATTTATATATATATATATATATATATATATATAATAGAATATGACTATATATGGAATATGACTTATATATATATATATATATATATATATATATATATATAAGGAATATAGGGTTACAAATAAGTCATATTCCTTATATATATATATATATATATATATATATATATATATATATATATATATAAATATGACTTATTTGTAACCCTATATTTGGGTAATAATAATATATGTAATTGTGTAATATATATATATATATATATATATATATATATATATAGGAATATGACTTATTTGTAACCTATATTTGGGTAATAATTTTATATATATATATATATATATGTGTGTGTGTGTGTGTGTGTGTGTGTGTGTGTGTGTGTGTGTGTGTGTGTGTGTGAAGTAATATATATATAAATATATATATATATATATATATATATATATATATATATATATATAGAGAGAGAGAGAGAGAGAGAGAGAAAGAGAGATAGATAGATAGATAGATAGATAGATAGATAGATAGATAGATATTACTTCGAAAGTAATTATTAAGGATACTCGTATTTAAAATTTACTTTAATAAATGTTTATAAAGAAAATGTGCGCTCCGGGAAGAAATTTTCTTTATTACGATCTCTCCAATACACAGGACGATAGACGCAATAAACACTGTTTAAAGAAAAAGAAATCAAAATCTGGCGTCGATTTCAAATACAAATCGCCACTAATCTAAAATGTACCTAAATTAAAAAACAAAACAAAAAACGGATGAACAAAGAGAAAATAAAACAATAGCGGTCTATACAGTAATAACAGAACTTGCATGATTATACGCCGCAGTTAATCTCGGTCCTGTTGTGGAAGACAGAGGACAGTTCCTGAAAGAGGTCTTGATTGCTTGATTAAATGATTTTGTTTTATGGTTCATAAACCTATCACAGGTTATATTCAGATATATATATATATTTAGATTGTATTTACAATAGATAATAAGGATTTGCTGCTAATTGACCCATATCGCACACAAATTTATCCTTACGGCTTTTTGCTATATATGAGGGAGATGCACAAAATCTAAAGCAAATATATCCACATGAATGGTGTGACAATTCTGTAAGGTTTGAGGTCTCATGTTGTAAAAGACAAGCAAAGTCCTGAGCCATTATTATCTTTTTGTTTCAAGTTTTCAGACAATTCATTCTTGTATTCCGAGATTATCCCTTTATTCCTCTGTCAATCAACCTAACCCGTCTGTGTTATGAAATTGAAGCTTGGATCTGTCCTAATCTGATCTTTTCTTTGGCTAAGTTTCTGTGTACTTAGAAGAGAAAGAAGCCTGTCGTCTATAAAACCCAGGAATAACAGTTTCTCTTGGAGGCTGAAGTGAAGTTTTTGTACTTAACGATTGACTCCCTCGGGCTTTGTCCTGTAAAGTGAATCTGGAAAGATCTCTATCTTCTTTGGCAAACTGTAAAAAGGCTGCTGGATTACTTTAACCTAAGGGGATTCTTGTTTTGACTTATTTGGGAAGCATTCTACTTCTTTTTGAAGACTTAACTCTCAGTCATCTGAAGAGTTCCATAATATCACACATCATCCTAGGTCCTCTTTTTAATTAGTTCCGACTTTTCGCCGATCCACTTTACGAGGAGATACATTTCTTCATTGTGTCTGACTTCAGATCCTCTTGTAGCGCTCTGGAAGGAGCACATCCAAACTTTATAGCTCTTAGGTCGGTTTCTGGAATATACCAATCGTATCCATTTTCCAACGCGCAAACTATCCAACAGAATCCGTCATGTGTTGAGCCGTGTATGAAAGGTTATCTTTGTATGCACCGTTCTTTTTACAGCCTTCACACTCTCCCCTTGTTGACATGAAGCAAGCGTCTCGGTGTTCGGGTTTCTGGTTCATCGACTATATGTGAGCGGTACGGATAGAGGGAGTATCATTCACAGGGTTTTGGGACTTGGTACTATTGCCCTGTGTGTTGTTAGAGAGTTTTCAATAGAGAGTAGCTTGAACTCTGACACGTTTTTTGACTCCTTTGGCCCACAATGTATTCTGTAGTACGTTCTATGGGTCCAGGTGCTGAATGACTGCAGCTGAATTTTATGCCCAATGGCCGCTTCAAGGGCTTTTGCTTTGACGATAACAACGACGGTTTTTAATCCATTGATAGCATGTTCATTTATGCTTCCAGCCTGGCCTTCTCGAGTTTTATCTTCATTTATTTTTCGACGAACGTATGGCGAGATTTGGCGAGATTTGGCAAGATTTGGCAGCTTTAGCTTTAGTTCGTGCCATAGAAACAGTGACGGCTGTTGACCTACTTAAAGGCTTCAAGTAGCACGAATCCTGTGACCTACTTCTGGGTGATGGCGATTTTTCAACCACGGTGAGCGGAGCAGGGCACTAATGTTACGCCGTAAAACCTTCCTGGTGATAGCAGATATGTCTGAAGATGGTTTCAACTGCCATCTTAACCCACCAGAAAGCTACCGTTTTAGAGTTCTTCCTCCCGTGTACGCGTACGTCTCGAATGCGTGTGTACCTCAAGAAAGCCAGATAAACGACATACGTCAATTAAAACTTTGAAGACAAAGTCTTGTTCATCAGCAGATTTATTAAAAGCCAAATGGATGAAACAAGAAAAAGTAATAAATACAAGCTTGAGACTATTTTAGTTTGAATAACAAATAAATAGTTAAAAAGGAATACGACAAAGGTAGCCGGAGGCTTATCATAACAGAGACACTATGTGGCTAAATTTGTAAGAGAGGTAAAAATATTTTGCTTGGGTGGTTATGTCTAAAGTTAGCTGTGATAAGTTTTGAGAAAGGAAGAAAGTTACATGAAGTTCCAACTTGGGAATAGTGTATAAGCAATTAGCACGTGCTGAAAGAAGTTCGACATGGAGAGATATAACAGTAAAATAAATGTAAACAAAGTTGGCTACCTTAAACAAATATTCAAATAATATTATATTAAAGGAGACCGAAAAGAAAAACATTACAAAGGTATATACCGGCGGTACTATCGTTGGGGGATAAATCTATCCCCCAACGATAGCAGGATAACAAAATATGAACCATGTGCTTGAATCCGTTCTTTATTGTTCCCATTCTGCTGATAATTAAGGCCTAACAGGAAGTGGTAAAAACGGTGGCTAATCTAAAATGTGTCTAAATTAAAAAGGGGACGAACAAGGGGAAAATAAGACAATGAAGTTTTTGTACTGTAGTAAAAGAACAGTTGGGAACGAACTCAATGATGTAATTACAGTTGCTTTTATATTTATTAAGCTTACCTCAAGTCTAACAGATAGCCACAAGTGTTGTGTACCCAGTAAGTGGCAATAAACGAAATCGGCATACTGAGTTCGAATCTTTTCCAAATCCTCTTTGTACTTACTTTATGCTGATGAGAAATGTCCATATCCCTGCATTATCCAACTGCCAGGATCCTTAACGCCTCGTCATTGATATGACATGACAAATTACGAAAAGAAAGCGGGTGAATAAAACCACTCTCCAGTAACATGACACTTACTATGAACAGAACATGTATTTTTAGAGAATATTTTTTTCCGTTCCCTTTTAATTTGGCTCCATGAATCCTTGCTCTTTTTATGGGCAGACAATAATAGGCAAACTCTTCAGTTATTTTAAAGACACAGGATTTAGTGATTGTGTCTCTTGCATGCCAAAGTATTCATTCCCATCGCCGGTTAACTTGACAAAACATCTCGTTACTGGTATGCCACGATATTTGATGGAGAAGAGAATGGGGAATAATAAGTTGGATATTCCTAGTCTTCCATTAGGATCTTACATGTCTCGGTAGTACCTGGCTAAACATTTTTACACTCATAGCCAACTTCGACAGGCGTCAATTAAAATAAAATCCTAATACGAATTTAAGAAATAAATAGCACTATGCCACCGATTTTCTGGTGTTCTTCATTTTTACTTACCGAACCAACAGAGGTCTTGTAGTAATTTATTCATTATTCCAAATTTTACTAAACAATTGTACACATCTTTAAAGAATAAAATATAAAATGTTAGCGTTGGTTAGTTGTTTTTGTTTAGCGGCATATCAAAATCTATAGGCTATTTAATTCTGAAATCTGAATATTTTTTACGCAATTTTATTTTATTTTTGGAGATAATCATTTTTTATTTTTTTTGGTGATACAAATCTTACTAATTATCTCTTAACTGGAGGTAGAAGGGGCATTTACGCGTAAGTGAATATAACGAACCAAACTGGAATTGGAACTCGGCTCTCCGATTAACAATTCCGAGCCATTATCGATTACACCACCCGCACATCCAAACATACAGCACTTGGTATTCCCAAGAGGTCACCCATCTAAGTATTGGCCAGGCTCGACGTTGCTTTGGTGTCCGTCTGTTTCAACGTGATGTGGCCTAACCCCCACTGAAGCTTAAGTGTCTGCTTGTAATTTTGTACGTTTTAAATAAAGACCTTTTCCATTTAATGTCGGAAAATCGGTGGTGTTCTGTAGCCGGTTCGCATAAATAATAAAAATAGATTCCTCTTTGCATCGACTGTAAAATGCATTATGTACGACGTCGTATTTACATGTACTGATTTCTAACTGAATACATCTTTTTTTCTTTTTTAAACATGAATGCCTATGTTCAAACAAAATCGTTGAAATCATATTTATAGTTGTATCTGACCAGCAATAAACCAGAACAGTAGGGATAGAGTCGGGGACGAACTGCTGTAAACCATTGCTCATGGAAGCAGAACAAAGAGGTCAGTGTGCTAGCTTGGCAGTCATGTGACCAAAATAGACAATCGCGGGCAAATGTATCTAGGACGCAAAGGCCTCTATTAATGCGCTGTAATGTGTTTTCATCCACGCCCCAGTGTCGATGGAAAAACAGACTGTAGGAATTGGCTGTAAATTGCATTTTTTTTTTTTTGCTTTGTTTTAGTTTAGTTTTATTTATTTTATTTTTTATTTTCATCCCCAACGGAAAAGAGGACTTGTTCTTAACTAGCTACGGCCAATGAGGGATGAAATTGAAGATGTAGGCTTTTTTTCTTTCTTTCTTTTCTTTTTTTTATTTTTTTTCTTTTTTTCTTTTCTTTTTTTTTTTTACAGGAATTAAACGAAAATATTTTTTTCAGATGCCATACTGGTTGGGTTGGCCCGAAGAAAGGAATTCGAATCATTGGATTTACAATATAAGACTTTTTCTCTTTTGGGGCGTCTGAGTTAGGGCGATGCTGAGCAAGCTATTTTCGAAAACCGTTCCTAATTATTTTTTTTTTATTTTTCCTTGCCAAAAAATCCTGGCTTTCTTTTTAATTCATTTTTTTACAGACTAAAAAAAAGTGTTGAATAAGAACTTTGAGCGCCTGTCTTGCAATTGTAAGATAATGCATTCGAGACTATCTTTGTATTATCTGGACAGTATGACGCTAATTAACATTGACTGGAAGGAGAATGAAGAAACACTATTTTGAAGAGAGAGAGTGAGAGGGGGAGAATGAGTACCCAATTGCAGGAATAGAAATAAATACACGAGAGAATAATTTTCAATCTACGCTTCTGGTAATCGATAATGTATTAGACATAGAATCACATATAAGTAATAATGGAAAGAAGAAAAGACTAACTGCTATAAGACAGAATGAATGGCTGCCAGTAAAAAGACAATTATGCCAATATAGGAATTTAACTATCTCGGCTGTATAATAATATAAGACGTGTGATCAAATGTAATAAGACTGTTGCTAATGTACTCAGAGTGACGTTGCTTGGCACAGATAGAGTTTGAACGTTGTCATGCATACACATTAAGTTATAACGTTTCGATCACTTCCGTTGTTTATAGCAGTATTTGGAAGGAAAGTGGGTGGAATGCGTTCGTCTTACCACACCACAGGAGTTCCATCAGTAATCATGGCTTTATGCAGCAGTTTTGGGGGCAATAGCAACATTACCCAAGCTACACAACCCATCATATTCTCCAGATCTCACCCCTTGCGAATGTTTACTATTTCCAAAAATCAAATCCTCCTTAAAAAGAACAAGATTTCAAGACTCTGCTGCCCACTATACTCCAAAAGGAGTTCTAGGAATGCTTCCACTAATGGAAACGACATTGGATAAAGTGAGTGACTTCAAAAGGGGACAATTTCGAAGGAGATTAAATGCTGGATTGGTATGTGCTGTAGTTTTCTTTTTATAGAACAAGTCGCGATACTTTTTGGTCGGATTGTGTACGATGGAAAATGTGACACCGAAATCCGAAGTCACGTAAGAATAGTGACAGCTACCTTTCATGAACGAAGCAAAATATTAAGAAATAAAATTGATTTAGTTGGAAACAATGAAAACCTACACTCAACATCGAAATTATTCGTACACCGATCAATTTTGAATATTTTTATCGATTTCTCAGAATCTAATGCCCGTATGATGCTAGGTTTTTTTCCCATGTTTCTGTTAACGTGGTATTTATAATTCCCCACTGATAAATTATGAGATAAATGTACAATTGTCTTTATTTATTTATCTTCTTTTTTTTTTAATAAAACTGTAGATAATGTAAAAAATAAAACGATGACGTTACTTCTTTTTTTCTAAATTGGGAAAACTTTAAGAACTTTTTACGATATTAAAAGAAAGATAACTTATTTTTATTTATATACCTGCTGTTTTATTCAAAATAAACAAAACAACAAAGAAAGCACATTGTACTTTTAATTCATAATTTATCAGTTTTTTTTTTAAATACTTATTTCAATTCGAAGAAGTGTGGAGTCATAAATTAAAGGCCACATTAACAGAAACATGGTTCATATTTCTTTTAACAATGTAAAATATGCAATTGTCGTTTTATATTATTTTGTTTTACGTAGTTGAAGTTATTATTAGCAAAATAGTAGACTAAGAATTAAATGTTCGAAAAAATTAATTTCACTTTTAAAAACTGAAATAAATATTATCATACTTTTAATTCTTAGTCTGTTTTGCTTAATAAAACTTCAACTATCTAAACAAAATATAAAACATTGCATTGTTTTACGACCGTGAAAACTTGTACATTTTTGGGACTCTAAATATAGTTTATGCACTTAAAAAATATATTAGTTTTCAATTTTCTTTTAAATTTCCGTTCGATATTTCCGGAAAATATTGGAATGCATATGATATCCTTAAAGCATTGGAATTATTTCAATTTATTTATCTATCTATTTTATAATTTATGAAAAGTAACGATTTTATATCCGTATTAAAACTAGGCGTATGATAAGATAAAAAAAAAAAATTGGTTCACTTATTTGCTTTTTTTTTTTTTTTTCAATACAGTTCACAGACATGAAAAATCAAAATTAAAGAACTGACATCAAAGTTATGGACTTTTCACATAGGTGTGGATTCACTAAATTCACTTAATCTAACCCAACATCAAGACCTTTAAAAATGTTCAAATTATTTTCACACCTTTTGCTCACGCCTTGTAAGTGGCGTTTATCCCCGCCAGTTGACAGCGCATTTTGAAGACAATTTTTTTTATTGGTGGCTGACTCGCTTTGAGCCAGCCACATCAATGACAAATTGGCTTTATTTAAACCCTTTCTTCTTTCTAATCGCTGTTTCTTTTGTAAAAATTATTGAAATTATGCTGTTGCTTTTTTTTTTATTTTCTGAAAACTCACCGCAAAGCAAAATTGCCGCCTCCGCTCATGACTGAATATGTCAGTTTTTTATATGTTAATAAGCACAAAAATGTAATATAAAACTCAATTTTCAGAACAATTGGTCAAATGCAACAAATTTGACAGAAAAATTATGAAAATAGGAAAAGACAAAATTATTCGTACAGTATGAAAAATGGAAAAAATGAACAATTTTCCCATTAATAGTCAACAGTATGTCCTTTTATCTTTTAACTTTCAATTCTTGCCATAGATTTTCAATAGGATTCAAGTCAAGATGCATTGAAGGCCATGGCAGAACTGTAGTCCTCTTTTTCTGAAGCCACACAGTCACTGATTTAGATATATGTTTGGAATCATCATCTTGCCGGAAATTAAATCGCCGATCTAGATGAAGATTTTGTGCTGATAGTTGTAGATTTTCATCCAGAATTTTGATATAGCTTACAGATTTCATTATCCCTCTTATTGTAATTAATTCTTCAGTCCCCCTTGAGCTAAGGCAGCCACAAAACATCATCGATCCGTCTCCATGTTTCAATCTTGCCACTGTGTACTTTGGGAGGAAAGCCTCACTTTTCGTGAGCCAAATCTTCTGTACATCATTATGTCCCAAAAGCTCAATTTTTGCTTCATCACTCTATAGTACTTGTTCCCAAAAGCATTTTTCTTTGTCCAAGAACGTTTTGTCAGAATTAAACGGAGCAACACTGTGACATGGTTTGTGAAGAAGGGTTTCATCATGATCAGTTTCCATGCAATCCATTTCTATTTAAACAACGTTGTATTGAGCGAGTATTTAAGCTGATACCCATCGTATCCAAACTTTTGACGATGTCTTTCAAAACAACTCTTGGGTTTATATTAACCTCACGTCACAGTTTTCGTGAAGTGCTTGGGGACAATTCGGGCTTTCTTCCACGCTCAGGCAAATTCCTTGTCATGTCAAACTGTTTAAACCTCTTTATAACGAACTGGATCGTAGATCTAGGGATAGCTAACCGGTTTGAAATAGCGCCGTACTACTTCCCGAATTGTGAAAGTTAATAATTCTCAGTCTCAAGTCAACACTAAGCTCCTTTTTTTTCTTATCGTGTTGTTAACGTAAGAATAACAATGGTGAAATTCTATGCAACACGTCATGTTCTTTGCTGGAATTATCACAACTATTCTACTGAATAAATAGTCTAGAAGCCTTCACCAATGAAATAATTATGCAAATATCTTGCCATAGATTTTCAATAGGATTACGTAAATCAATCAAATTAAAACGATATTTCCTAATGTACGAATAATTTTGTCTTTTTCTATTTTTCATAATTTGTCTGTCAAAATTGTTTTATTTAACCTATTGTTCTGAATATCGAGTTTTTTTTTATCCCTTTTTGTGTGCTTATTAACATATAAAAAGCCTGGCATCATACAGGCATTAGATCCTGCGAAATGGATAAAAATATTCAAAATTGATGGCTGTACGAATAATTTCGTCGTTGACTGTACGCCTATGTAATACCTAATCACCTGTATGGCAGTAAATGCGGGCCAATTTCTATATATCTGAAGAAGTCACTCAAAACGACTGAAATGTGCTTCTAGCAAAGAATACTAAGAATATCATGGACTGAATATTAGAGCAACGAAGAAGTTTTGAGGAAAGTGATAACGGTAATATCAGCCGTTATAAGGAAACATTCCTTATAAGGAAAAATTCAGTATTCATTGACAGATTAGCCAGTACTGCAGTCGAAATTTATAAAATGTTTTCCTTAAAGCAATTATCAGGAATTGTGAATTTTCTGCCTAACGTTTTATTTGAAATCGTGTGGAATTTCAACATCTTGATCATGCCCTTTGTTTCTCTTTGAGTACCAGTTTAGTTGTTTCTGCAAAGTCCTGCACTGATGTGGTTTCTGTTCTTTGTGATTCTGTAGCGCCAGTCTACAACGTTCGGAGAAAGATAATCTTGTTACATGCTTCATTCTCTCTGCGACATTTTCCACCATTGCTCTAAGAAATCGTTTCTATGCAGCAGTCAGATTAGAACGAATTTGGCACCATGTATGACATCCATAGGAAAGTTTCAATCTAACGAGATTATTTAAGAACATGGCTTGTGGTTTTAGGTTAATGTTTTGGTTTTGTAGTAAGTGGAGGTGTTTTACGAAACTACCCTGAGCCCAGACTATTCTTTGTCCAGTTTCCTCATCACCTATACCAAATTTGTTATAACTTATCCATATACTGAGGTATTGAAGTCTTATGTATTTACTAATTTCACATTCTTTATGACGGATTTAGAGTTGGTGCCATTACTGCTTTCATTCCAATTCAAGTTTCAGTTTTGGGACGGTTTATCTTGAGTCCTATTTCATGAAAACCTTTGTAGAAGATGTTGATATTTTATTAATGACATATTTACAATCATTAAAAGAAAGATGAAAGGGCCTTCTACTTCTTTGTGCCGCGTCTCTTCAGGACATGTGGGATCATGGCTCTCCTCAATTGTAGCTCTTAGTAACGTTTGTCTTCGCTTTCTCTCCTAATTTTCTGCCATCCATTTTCACCGTCTCGTTAGGTGCGTTATTCGCTGTTTTCCTTGTGTCTTATCTTCAGTAAGTCGTGTGAGTGTCAAATTTTCTAATCCCTCTTTCCTTATTATATGCTATTGATACTTAATCTGTCTCTTACTGAGGATATGTGTCGTGTTGGTTTCCATTTTCTCTAAAACTTCATCCTTGCTCAAAGGTTCTTGTATTCGCACTATCTTTCTGTAGAACCACCTTTCTGTGGCATCAAGTTTCTACTTCATCTGTGATTGTCCAAGATTCACTGCCATACAGGAGGACCGATATCACATAACAGTTCAGTACTTACACTTTTGTCTGTAACGATATTTTCCTGTTTCTTAATACTTAGTTTTTATAAGGCATCTTTCGTTATCGCAAATCAAATTTGGATTTTGGCGCCGCATTTTTCGTTCACTGTTAAAACTCTTCCTAGATATATAAATTTTGTCCTAGCTTGATTTTAGCGTTTCCAAATTGTACTTTTCATATTGGGCTCTTCTTTTTGCTGACAATCATACATTCTGCCTTGATGTTAGTCCTTTCTTCTCGCTTTCCTTTAGTACTTTCTGTAGAACTTCAGGCGACTGCCAATAATGAATCCTGATAGAACTTCTAGTTCTATCAGCATCATTGTAAAGAATTCAAGAAAGGCAACGAGGCTAGGTAATGTTAGTAAGCTTGTGGGATGAGAAATAAGATCTAGTAAAGGGCAGACGATCTCTAGTGTTTCTCAAACTTTTCTTCCGTACGTTTCAATTTTGGTGCCAAAAGAATTTCAAGTCCCCATAAGCACAAATCGGAATTCCATGTAAAAGGAAATTCATTTTATTTATAAAACTAAAATTTTGTAGAAAATATAAACCCAGACTAATGATTACACTGCTCCTGGTGTCTCCAGGCCTATTTAAAATATTTATCAGGTCCACTTCTGGGCATAAGAACTCCCATCGTTGAGAATCACTGCTCTATACCATAACTTGTCAACAGTTACGATGCCTACCTTGCAAAAGACAAACTCCGAAGTCTAACTCACTGTGATGACTTTCTCATTCTATCAGCAACTCGAGTCGAAGAGAAATCAGGACTCAATCAAAAACATGGCATTACATCGCAGAGTAATTACGCAATGTATCTTGCTATAGACACAATGTTTATATTTGTGTGTGTGTGTGTGTGTGTGTGCGCGCGTGCGCGCACGTGTGTCTGTTTGTATAATATGATAAAAATATAGTTTTAAGATAGGCTATATTTATGGCTAAAACATTATTTACATTGTTCGCACTATTGTCCTCATCTTTGTCGCCATATTTATTACAACGTTTCGGCCGTTGTACACTCCGGCCTTCTTCAGGTGGTTGGAATGTTGAACTGGACCCTTCATTTCGCTCACTGGGGTAGACTGTCCTAGTTCCTCGTGCCATGTTTAATACCCAGAAATTCATACACAGATCTCCTCAAAGACACAGTGGATAAAGGCGTTGGTTAGATCCAGTGACAGGACCCAAAGAGTGTGAGTTCAATACCCGGTTAAGGCAGTAGAGAACTTTCAGAGGGAAAACTAGCAGGAGATAACTGATAACTGACATCCATCAAACATGGCACGTGGAACTAGAACATTCTACCCCAGTAAGCAAAATAAAGGGTTCAGTTCGAAATTCCAACCACCTGTAGAAGGCCGGAGCGTACAACGGTGGAAATAAATATGGCGACAAAGATGGGGACAATAGTCCGAATAATGTAAATAATGTACATAATACCTCATCTCAGAAATATAAACAGATACTTATGGTCAAAAGTGATCGATTTTAGGAGTAGAGCGTATGTAAATATAAATGTGGACACTGAAGGTCAACACTGAGTGGTGACAGTCTGTTTAATGCTTGGATCCAGTACTTCGTTCAACCTTGAGGCAGATATCCTATCAAATTTGGCAAATAACGTGCAATCATTTCCTAGCAGACCCTGAATATTCTCCTGTCATGAACGTTTATTGGAACTAAAGTTCACTCACCTCCCAAACTCTATATATCGAGAGGTTGGTTACATTCAATGCCCTGAAAAACAAACATTCCATCATCTTCAATTGGACCCAGCATTATCACCAATCACTACGAATAGATGTTCCCTCAGGGATGTGCCTGTGCCTTGATCCCCTGTTGGGACTTAAACGCAACCCAGGCCCCAAGTGGAACTCGTACATATAATCCATCGTCAAAGATATTGTACCATACCAGTAAGTATCTGATTCCTGATATCCTCTACCGTTACAAGAGCTAGATCAGACAGAAAATGGAGTACTACTGCCATATATGGGCAAAAGAGGCTCTGTCTTTGTTTTCCAGACTCAACAGAGTTCAAAACTGTCTCCGTGTCCTTGTGGGTGACAAATTATTTTCCACCCTACAAGCTCAGACGAAACACTTCCCTTAGTTCTGCCATCGGCTAAAACCCGGCATACCACGCGCACTGTAGCGAACCATCCTCATTACGTTTCGTATTTCATGGGTGAGGTTTAAGTTCCACGAACCGCTGTTTTAGGGCACTGACTCCCATGACTTTTTCAAAGAGTTAAACGACTATAAGCAGCCTTAGCTGCACTTCCAATTAGGTTAGCCACTCTCAATTTCTACGTTATTTACCGTTACAAGTAAAAATGGATGCTGAACATTTCTTGACCAAGCATGAAGACACAGACATTCAATGCCTTACGACCACATCATGTTGAAATAACGGTCGCCGTACAATCACCGAAGTTAAGCAACTTCGAGCGGGGTCCGTACCTAAATGGGTGACCGCTTAGAAATATCAATTGCTGTAATTTAGAATGTGAGGATGGTGGAATGTGCTTATGGCCATATCATGTTGAAACACCAATTTCCGTACGATAACTGAAGTTAAGCATCATCGAGCCTGCTTGGTACTTAGATGATCGTTTCGGAACACCAACTCCTGTAAGCTAAGTCGTGCGGATGGTATCCCGGATAGAGCTGAGTTCCAGTTAAGTTCGTTTTAGTCTCGAGCAAATACCATTGGGAAAGGTTAGAATCCACCTTCTCTCTCCCAATCTATGAGTTAATTAGTAAAACCTGTATCACTAAAACTATTATTGTCTCAATTATTGCCGACAAAATATTTAGATTTCGGCATTAAATAACCAATAAACTTTGATATGCCGCTAAATAAAAACTACCACCTAACAGATTTTGAGGTTCTGGTTGGGCTGAGAACTTCCCTTGTTTTTGCTGGCTTACGTATTTCCATAAACGGCAAACAGTGAAAAACAAAATCTGCATAAATGTATATTTCGACGGAGACGTGCATATTTATATTATGTCATTATAAAGACATGAGGAAGTGGGCATTGTCCCCCCCCACCCTGGCTCTCCACTGTAAGTAGGGAAATTATCTGTTTGTGGAAGCCAGTGAAGAAACTTACGCAGTAAATGAAACGGAGGGAAATCGTCAGAGGCAAATGGAAAGACATATGGAAGTCATACGATTGTGTTTGCGATGCGATTGGAGATTACAAATGCACAAAATGTCCTCAAGGAGCGAGAAAAGACAAACAATTTATCTATCTATGACTCTTACCCTGTCTTTTATCTATCTATCTATCTATCTATCTATCTATCTATCTATCTATCTATCTCTGTCTTGTAATGTCTTTTTACAATATCTATCTATCTATCTATCTATCTATCTATCTATCTATCTATCTATCTATCTATCTATGTCTTACCCTGTCTCTTTTACAGTATCTATATATATATATATATATATATATATATATCTTGCCCTGTCTCTTTTTTATAGTATCTATCTATCTATCTATCTATCTATCTATATATATATATATATATATATATATATATATATATATATGTCTTATTCTGTCTCTTTCACAGCATCTATCTATCTATCTATCTCTGTTTTGTAATGTCTTTTTACAATATCCATCTATGTCTTACACTGTCTCTTTTACAGTATCTATCTATCTATCTATCTCTCTATCTATCTATGTATATATGTCTTACTCTGTCTCTTTTACAGTATCTATCTATCTATCTATCTATCTATGTCTTACTCTGTCTCTTTTACAATATCTATTTATTTATCTGTTTATTCATCTATGTCTTACTCCGTTTGTTTTACAGTATCTCTCTCTCTTTTTCGGAAAGAGTTGGATGAGTCTAATGGTGATTACGAAGGTGTTTGGAGTGACCACTAATGATGGCGACATTATGCCTCCATTCATCTTCCCACAAGGCCTCATACTTAACACAGAGACCTATATAAAGTGCCTTTAGAAGGTAGTGCTGCCCTGGGTCAAGAGAGTGTCTGCTGGAAGACCCTATGTCATACAACAGGACTCTGCTCGATGCCACACAAGCAGGAGAACCCTGTCATGCCTATTAGAAAATTTCTGCGACTATAGCATCTCTTACTCATCAAACTCTCCAGACTACAACCCCCTTGGTTATTATGCTTTGGGTGCAGTTGAGCGAGAGATCAACAAAACTCCTTGTAACACCAAAGATGAACTGAAGGCAAGGATTATAGCAGAATTCACCAACTTAAACAAAGAGACCGTCCAGAAGATTTGCAGGAGATTCCGAAGTGGTCTGGAGGCCGTGGTTGAAGCCAATCGCGATTTTATTGAATGAATTTACTCTTTAGCATTTCAAGATATTTTGGGGTAATTTTGGTAAATATATCTGTTAAAATGAGATGTTAGTTTTATTTTGTTAGTGTTATTTTCGTTTTTGCGGCATTTAAACAAGTTATCCATGTATATGATTGTATATGAGATAATGATATATATTTTTATATATCAAGAACAATATTGGGGAAAAATGTATGACAAAATAGAAAAAAGTTTTCTTGTGACGCGTTTCGTACTTTCGGACTTTATCGGACTAAATTTGTCATACTGACGCAACTACACATGCGCATGAACGAAGGATGCTGGGAATTTTAAATTTTACTTTTATTTATCTAGCCGATTTTATTTAAATTCTTTTCTTTTCCTTTCCATCACTTTTCTTAGTAGATATCCCACACTATGATAATAGAAGATCTGCCAGCAATGGTGAAATGTTGCAACAGCCAAGGCGAAAATTTCCCGTAAATGACCTTGCGAGGAATGCACTCTCTAAACATTTACGTCGTAGTAGGGAATTATTTCTTCTTTGATCAGAGTAGCATTTATTATGTCAAAATTGTGGGCAGTCACGTTACGGTGGGCAGCCAACGTATTATTTTGTAAAATATCCCTTTTGTGTTCATATAATATTTTATTTAGATTCCTCGGGGTTTCTCATATGTATTTTTTCTAACAATTATTACGGGCGATCGAGTAAATTCCTCTTTCATGTTTTAGCTTATTGTTTTAATATTGACTAAGTCTTTTATTGTTTTAGATGTAGTAGTAACAAATTTTATGTTATATTTAGATAGATTCTTTCCAATTGTAGATGTGATAGAGTTACTTGGTAGAACAATATATTTTTTTGATTCATTGAGTTTGCCAGGAGGGACCGTTTTTCTATTTTGGAATATTTTATGAAACTTTTGTTTCCCATTGAATATAAAATAATCTGAGTACTGAAGAAGCTTGAAAGTATTTTCAATGTATTTCTCCTCTTTATATATATATATATATATATATATATATATATATATATATATATGGGTGTGTGTGTGTGTGTTCCCATAGATTTCTGAATTCGTTCTGCTTCTGCCATCATGAGTTACATCATCAATAAATATTAATGAGCCTGTTTCAGAAACATTCATGCAAGCCCAAGACAAGACGTTGATCCTGCAATGCTTCGCAGACGAGGTAGTATGCTTAGGATCATAAGCAAATCCTTTCTTTTCCCACTTTTTGGCTTTTCCCAACACTTTGGTAGAGATTAATCTTGGTCTCATCAGTCCATAAAACCTTCTTCCAGAACTCTTATCGCTCATCTCTGTACTTTCTTGCATATTCCAACGTGACCTTCCGATTGTTACTGCTGATGAGTGGTTTCTCGGTAGAGGAGGCGTACTGCTGATGAGTCCCAAATAGGACTAAATGGCCGTCCAGTGCATTCTGCATTCTGTTGAGGATTCTTCTAGACTCGATGAATTACTATATTGATTTTTCTAATTCCCCAAAATTCTATCACTTGTATATGCTTGCTTGACCCAGCTAATGCCTTGCGATGGAGCGGCTAAGGGGAAAAGGAAAATACGTTGCTCTTGAGGGACAACCTGTTGGGTTGTGACTAGTTGCATGAGGATCACCAAGTGAGTAGCGGCGATATATGGAATCTTGTTTGTGTCTTCTTCGTACAGTTGGTACAGTAGGTATGGCGCTTGAGTTGTAACTTAGCGGTCCGGGTTCGATTCTTGGTAGTGAAGGCGGACTACTGATGAGTCCTAAATAGGACGAAGAGGCCGTTTAGTGTTCTCTGTATTTTGTTGAAGATTATTCTAGACTCGACGAATTAATATACTGATTATACTAATTCCTTAAAATTCTATCACTTGCATATCCTTGCTTGACCCAGCTTATGCTCTGCGATGGAGCAGCTAATGGGAAAGGAAAGACGTTGCTCTTGGGGCACAATCGAAAAAGTGTGGTTGGCTCTGCACAAAGCATTCACCACGCTAATCAAGTCATATGTGCAGGTGTCTGGCTGTCGGTTCCTAGGAACTGAGTTACTTGACCCTCATACATCGTAAAAACGACAGTAGGGTCCAGGATATATATATATTGTGGGGAAAATAGAAACGGCCTACCTCGCAAACGTTCTCGCATCTTCCTGGCCTGTGGGTTGAGAAAGGAAAGAAAAGATTCAAAATGGCGTCCGTGACTTTTAATATTCATGGTCTCGTGCAGTCACGCAAAGTCGCGTTACACACATGCTAATGAGGTGTGTCTGGGCTCCATAAAAGCAGGTTGCTTGGAGACATTGGCAGACCAACATTTCACCCGTGCTTGGTGTACATCGTTTTGCGTTGCAGACATTTTCAGACGGAAAGAGTTGCGTCCCTTACACTGTTCAAGTCGACTCATTTGCTACAAGCTATTTCGGCAATTATTACAGCATGGACAGATTCGACTTGAAGGTAATACCAGAGTTCGACGGCTCCCCCGCTGGCCCGTCTGTGGTCGAGTGGTGGGAAAAGGCCGAGCGGGTCTGCCGGCTGTGTAAAATTAAAGATCCCGCACTGGTTATCCCTCTTAGACTCACCAAAGGAGCTTACGCTGTGTATCAGCAGCTAAGGGATGACGCAGACTTGGAGGAAATAAAACAAGCTCTATACGCATCATTTGGTGCGGACCCCTTTGTCGCCTGGAGGCAGTTTACCGAACGACGGCTTGGACCGGATGAAACAGTAGATGTCTTTCTGGCCGATTTGAGGAAGCTGGGGGCACCGTTCGGTGGAGCAAGCGACCAAATCCTAGGATGCGCCTTTCTGGCAGGACTCCCAGACAACGCAAGTCGACTGCTACGAGCATCGTCAAGGCTCAATGAGCTGGGGCTAGACGAATTACTGGCCAGAGCCCGGAATATTCTAAAAGATGACGCGGAGCCGGCCTCAGCAGCTGTGGAAGCACCCGCACCGCCAACTGAGGACATAAGGTGCTATAAATGTGGCGGACTGAACCACTTCTCCAAAGACTGCCGAAGCGGTGCGAAGGATACGCATAACCGAGGAACACGAAGACGTATGCGTTGCTACAGGTGCGACAAGTTGGGCCACGTAGCAAGAAGCTGTCCGGGAAACGGGCAAGGGGAGTAAGCTACAGCGCCAGTCTTCTCCCCAGATCGCCGCTGAACAAGGCGCTACCCGCAGTGAGCGTGCGGATTAACGGGCGTGAGCGCTTCGCGCTTGTTGACACCGGGTGCACCCAGACCCTTGTGCGCAAGGCATGTTGTGACACGTGGGACAAGAAAAATATTCCAGTTCTGACTGTTGGCGGGGGCTCGCTAACCTCTTGTGGAGTGAGCGTCATCCGCGCAAGCATCGGCGATGGGCCTGCAGTAGCTGTACAAGCCCTGGTCGTGGACGGAGGGCTGCTCGGCTATGATCTGCTCCTGGGAATGGACGTCATCAAAAAATTGGGTGGTGTCCGTGTTGACGAAGAGGGTCGGCGCGTTTCACCGAAACAGGTCTAGCTCTAGGTGCAGCAATGGAGCTTGAACGGCCTGACTTTCGTGCGGAGTTCGACCAGCGCACAAAGTCCTGGACGGTATCTTGGAAATGGTCAGACGATCAACCGCCAGAGAAGCTGTACAACAATGTGCCGGAGTATAAGATCCCCCGCGAGCTCGTGCGGAGTACGACAAGGAATTGCGAGCCTGGATTAATAACGGGTGGTTGGTTCCTTATCCAGAGAAGGAATTGGGGCCCCAAAGGGCCTGATCCCGCTAATGGCGGTTCTCCAGCACAACAAACAAAAGGTGAGGCCGGTGCTCGACTATCGAGAACTGAACGAGCACGTGGACCCTTTACTGCCCGCGCGGACGTGTGTACCGAGAAGCTAAGGGAATGGCGACAAGCAGGATCAAATGTATCTGTGCTGGATCTTCGCAAGGCATACCTTCAAGTGCGTGTGCACCAATCACTGTGGCCCTATCAAACCGTGCTTATCAAGGGGCAACGGTATTGCCTGACCCGCATGGGGTTTGGACTCAATGTGGCGCCATCGATTATGCAGATGATTGTTGACGCCATTCTAACGAAGGATGAGCGCATACAGCGGGCAACATCTGCATATATTGATGACGTGTACGTGAACGAGGGAGTCGTATCTGCGGCGCGCGTGAAGGAGCATCTCTACAACTTTGGCCTCCTCAGCAAGGAACCGGAGAGACTACAGGATGGTGCACGGGTGCTTGGTTTGCAGGTCTGGGGAGAAGATGACGTCCTGTATTGGAAACGGGGAAACGAACTCCCAGACATGCCCTCCGTTGTCACGCGGCGAAGCATATTTTCCTTGTGCGGCAAGTTAGTTGGACACCTTCCTGTAGGTGGCTGGCTGCGTGTTGCGGTGGCGTTTATCAAGCGGAGAGCATCTGACGTCACCACTGGATGGGATGACGAAGTTCACGACGCCCCTCTCAACACCATGATGAAGGAGGTCCTCGCTAGAGTACGCAAGGAAGACCCAGCGCAGGGCAGATTGTGCGTTGACAGCCAAGACCTCTGTGTGTGGGGTTGACGCAAGCTCTCTTGCAACCGGCGTATCGATAGTTCACGATGGAGCCGTGGTAGAAGATGCTTGCTGGTTACGTCCAGAAAGGGACTCCCAGCACATAAACCTAGCGGAGCTCGATGCTGTCATCAAGGGGATCAACTTGGCGATCCTCTGGAAGTCGACCACCCTGCGTCTGTTCACTGATTCCGCTTGCGTTTATAAGTGGATCTCTGATACCTTGATCGGGAGGGCCAGGGTGCGGACTAAAGCCACCAGCGAGATGCTTATCCGACGACGGCTCGACACGATCGTGAATTTAGTGCAAGAGTACGCACTGACAATGGAGGTGTCCCTGGTCAAATCTAGCCTCAACAAAGCAGATTGTTTAACGAGGGTGCCGCAAAGGTGGCTTGACGCCGCTAAAGAAAGCCATTGAGCCCGTGCAACCAGCCTGCGCTGCGTCCGTGAGTCCCGTTCGATTTAATCAAATCAAAGAAGTCCACCAACAAAGTGGGCACCCTGGAGTCAAGCGGACACTGTATTTCGCCAAGTTGGTTGACCCAGGAGTACAAAAAGGCAGACGTCAGGAGAGTGGTCAGAAGCTGCGTGGCGTGCCAGTCTATAGACCCAGCACCCGTTCGCTGGAAGAAAGGGCAGCTGAGCGTGAGGAACCACTGGAGCCGGCTGGCGATAGATGTTACTCACCACAACGGCGAGCATTTCCTGACACTCATTGATTGTGGTCCATCCAGGTTTGCGATATGGCGACTGCTGCGTCGGCAAGATGCAGCCACTATCATCCGTCAGTTAAACAGCATCTTTCTTGAACGTGGCCCCCCAACGGAGATATTAACCGACAATGGCACCGCATTCACCAGCGAGCAGTTCGGGAAGTTTGCGGATGGCTGGGGAGTGCACTTACGGTTCCGGTGCGCCCACGTACCGAGTGGAAATGGAATCATCGAGCGGAATCACAGGACCGTCAAGACCATCGCAGCCAGGACGGGCTGCGCGGTGTCTGAGGCGGTCTACTTATACAACGTGACCCCGAAGGATGATGTCTCACCCTCTACGGCGCCAGCAGACACATTGCATAGGTACCACGTTAGAGTGAAGGGCATAGAAACCAACCCACTGACGGAACTGAAAGTAACCGGAGAGAGGCTGAAGAAAGGCGATGTCGTCTGGATTAAAAAAAATCCGCACAGCAAGTGCATCACGAAATACGGAATCGGACGCGTCACTGAGGTGATCAGCCCACAGGCGGTACGGGTCGACGGTGTGCCCCGTCACGTTAAGGACCTGCGTCCGTCGACGCAGTTGCAACCACCGCTGGACGATGAGAGCGAATCGGAATCTGAGACCAGTGAGGCATCGCTCTGGTTCACGCCAGCCCCATCAGGCAGTGACTCGGATATCAGTAGCCTTCAAGGGACGCGGTATCTTTCGACCCTCAGACCTCAGACAGGAGCACAAGCAACGATGAGGCTCGCAGCGTCCCTCTTCGAAGAAGTACCCGGCGCAAGTGATCACCACCTCCCTGTCAACTCTGTGACCATGAGATCAGGGGGAGTGTGGGAAAATAGAAACGGCCTACCTCGCAAACGTTCTCGCATCTTCCTGGCCTGTGGGTTGAGAAAGGAAAGAAAAGATTCAAAATGGCGTCCGTGACTTTTAATATTCACGGTCTCGTGCAGTCACGCAAAGTCGCGTTACACACATGCTAATGAGGTGTGTCTGGGCTCCATAAAAGCAGGTTGCTTGGAGACATTGGCAGACCAACATTTCACCCGTGCTTGGTGTACATCGTTTTGCGTTGCAGACATTTACAGACGGAAAGAGTTGCGTCCCTTACACTGTTCAAGTCGACTCATTTGCTACATATATATATATATATATATATATATATATATATATATATATTAGATGAGGTAGATTTTTTATTAGCATGAGGTGGATTCATACCTTTGCCAAGGGTATTTGCGTGTAACTGAATATAAGGAACGCAACTGGAATTGGAACTCGATTCCCCGATTAACAATTCCGAGCCACTATCTATTACACTACTCACACACCCAAGCTTACAGCATCTGGTATTCCCAAGCGATCACTCATCTAGTTATTGACCAGACTCGACATTGCTTAAATTCAGTACGACAACGCCTCTCTGATTAACCATTCCGAGCCACTATTCATTGCACTACTCGCACATCCAAGCTTACCGCACATGGTATACCCAAGCAGTCACCTCTCTAGGTACTAACCACACTCGACATTGCTTAACTTCGGTGATCGTAGGGTCATTTTAAGTCAGTTGGGTTTCTTGATAGTCTTGTGTGAAACTGTGTGTCAATTCTATTCTTCCATAACACTACCTCTCCTGCCTATGGACTTATTTTACCCCACTAAAATCTTATGGCAGCTGGCGACATCGTCTAAAAATCACATTCAAAGATGAAATTGCATGAATATTATCACGTCAGGAGATAGCCGGAAACTGAAAACGTACCCAGGTCAAATTCAGCATCCTCAATAATGATTTTGTAATTTCATTTTCTGTCAATGTATATCAATAGATACGGTATTTTGATTATCTAAACGGTTTGAGATAAAAAGTCAATTTACGCATAATCGTATCTGAGAAGCAAAACGAATGAAATCTGAAAGAAAAGAAAAAAATATAAACAACTTATGGAAAATTACTTTTTTCATATAGATAACACCTTACCTATATGCGCGTAAAATAATTACTTGATCTCATAAAAAAAAAACGAAATGAAATTGAACTAACAACAAAATTCTCAAATAAAAAGAGGCACCATATTACTTTTACAAACTAGTACTAAAAATAAATAAACGTCTACAGTAAATCGAGAAAAAAAATAAAATAAACGACCTCATAAATTTTTTAAAAAAATTGACCGACTTTTTAAAGCCATGTGTCACTTGTGGGTAAAGTCTCGTTATGTAAAAGAGACGGCCAAACGACACAAAGTTGAATAAAACTGAAATATCCCTTTCTATAAATACTTTCATGTTAATTGAATGGTGAGCTTTTCTCCTATGGTGCCCAGATTTTGTGAATATAAGCGCCGTACCAGATTGGTAAATAGCTCTCATCATTTTACGGTTGAAATGGCTAGATGCAACCGTATGTTCTAATCCTAACAGATTCGCCTTTCACTTCTCGCTTGTTGAACTCTCTTCCGGCTTCTTGCTTCCCAATCAACTTTGACCTTCAAAAATTTAAATGCAATGGCGGTCGTCATCTTTTGTCTTTTTAATTCCTATTCATTTAGTGTTTTCTCTTCTTAATAATGTTTTCTTTTTCTCGTATTCTTTTAGACTCAGTAATCTCTTTGCGTCTTAGTTGCTTTATTACCTTCGTAGGGGAAAATGATTTAATAAAAAATACACTAAACATAAAACTAAATAAAAACAATCTACCCCAATAATTGAATAAAGTGTTTCGATCATCATTCCGTAGTCAGAGAGCGTGAAGATAAACATATAAAGAAAGCCGTAGAGTACGACGTCCGAAAAATTGTGAGGATAGCAACCAAAACGTCCCTGCTGTTCCGAATAACAAAGTAAATTATAATGATAGCTCTTGTCAAGGTTGACAAAGAGTGTAAAAGCTTTTTACAGTATATGGCGTGATGGTTACAGAAGCGTGACTTTTCCTTGTCATTCATTTTAGCATACCATTGTTAATGCAAAAAACGAAAAAAAAATGGTAGTTGCTAATACGTGGTATATTCTAAAAACCTTCACTTCAAACAAGAAAAAAATAGCCAAAAGTTCTTACACA
>CAHIKZ030000191.1:2362500-2377500 GCA_903632075.3 Acanthosepion pharaonis | reverse complement strand
GACAAGATAGATTTTGGTGAGAGAAAAAAAAAACTACCTTGCACGAAACTGTGAACTAATTTTCCGAACAGCAGACGATTTGAAGCAGAGATTGAAGCCGTTTCCTTATAAACTCATAAAAGTTAGCAAATTCATTTTGGAGACGCAGTTTATCTGCTTTCTCATATTGAAGACATCTAGAAGTAATAATAATAAATAAATAAATAATTCGCGCTTTTCCTGAAAGGGATGAAAACTTAAAACTATTAAATAGATTGAACATCATTTGATAAAGACGCCGACCGAACGAATAACATGTTTACTTTTATGGGCTTCCGTAATGATAGAAAAGATAAGATGAAGTACACATAAATGAGATGACGCAATCATAAATGGATTATGAATTCAAATAAATATTTACGCACACAATCACACACGAATGTAGGCACATATACGTTCGTGTGCATATAGTTCAGTATATCTAAATATATATTCAAACACTGATATATACATGAATGACTATACGTAGCGATTTAATAAGTGTGGCACAAGGGCAAAAGTATGGCGCGCACAGTGAGGACCGGAATCACTACTCAATGGTAATTAATTTACCAAAACAAACATACTAACGATTGCACCACATCGAAGTGCTCAGCGATTTAGTAAGCGTAGCTTACATGTGGTACAAGGCCGAATGCATAGAGCATCCAGTTAGGAAGAAGAATATATATATACCGTCGAAGAATATATATATATATACATATATATATATAATATGTGAAAATATATAGAAAATAGGAAGGAGCTGGTTAGGTGAATAATCCTAAGTCCCTTAGTATTATAGTTATTATTTTTAAAAAATAGTGCTCGATACAGTCTGAGTCTGTAGTTAGGAGAGGGTGGAAGGTATTAGCCTTAAAGGGAAGAGGTTTTACAATATATATATATATATATATATATATATATATATATGGACTCTCCGTCATTTTTGACGTATGAGGATCTGCCAGCTTATTGATTCAGTTATGAAAGGTTATTCGCTAATCTTAAGTGGCATTTAAGACTCGCTAGTGATTTACAAAGGACGCCGCCTATGGAGCAAGTGTGAGGATTGTGAGATGAGATCACTGTTCGATTGGTTGACCTTTTAGATCCTGCTCTCGCTTCTTGAAGATGATTCAGACAAGCAGATTGAAAATTGCTGAGTCCACTAAAATATGTTGATTTACATTCTACCCGCTCCAAATCTAAGTGCTCAAGGTAGTTATGTGGTATATTAACTGCTGACAAGTTGCTTTTTTTTTGCTTTTATATATATATATATATATATATATATATATATATAAATTTTAAGTTAAATTTCAAATTCTGATACGAACACAGTCTATACACCGGGGTTAAATAAGATTGACGTAGTGTTCGTCGGTTGAAATAGATCTATACCCCACCTCTATATCAGGTAATTTTGGATTTTATCGTGTAATTTATATTCTCTGTTAAAATAAATACATTGAACTGATATTGTGGATCAGTTTTAATATTTGATATTACTAGGATCCACTTGCATTTTATACCAACGGATTTATTACCTGTACTAAATACACAATTATCAACTTACGCGACCCGGCAGCCGACAAGGAAAATAGTACCACTACATTCAGAAAAAAACCTTGTCTTATAGAAAACTTGAACAGTTCTACACACTTTGTGCCCCCCCCCATACTTGTTCGAACACTAGAAAAATTAAATAAAAATCTTGTAGTACCTTGTCTGTCATTTTTAATGAAACATCTATAAATGAAGGATTTCTCCCTAAATACACAATTATCAAATATATATATATATATATATATATATATATATATATATATATATATGTCAAGAGACAAGAGGAAACATTATACTTAGCCGATGCCTTTCATTCTCTGAGGGACTTTTTCAAGGCAATGTAGGATTTATTATCCTGCACGTGTTTATATACAGGTACCTGTGAATATCATCGGTTTATCAAAGGTTGTAAATTCGATAATGTTCATAAAAGTTCTTCTGGTGGTTCAAAAGTCAATCAAAGCTTGTTAAATTCCGACAGGAACTCAGTCTATATACCGGGGTTGAATAAGACTGACGAATTTACATAAAATATACAAAACTTTTCGATATTATTTAATGAAACATGCATCAATATATATATATATATATATATATATATATATATATATATATATATATGTATGTATGTATGTGTGTATGTATACATATGTGTGTGTGTGCGTTGTCACGTCTACTCATATGCACGAAACGAGAGACGCTTAAGCGCAAACCACGTTACAAAAACTTTTTTCCAGTTTGTCACACTATTTTTTCTAATATAGTTTGTTGATGCATAAAATTATACAAAATTAAATATATATATATATATATATATATATATATATATATATTTTTGTATAATTTTACGTATCAACATTATATATATATATATAATTATATTAATATATTTTTATAATTTTATGTATCAACAAACAAATTATACAAAATTATATATTATTATATTATATATATATATATATATATATATATATATATATATATATATATATAATTTTGTATAATTTTATATATCAACAAACTGTACTTAAAAATCAATAAAACACCAACTGTGAAATGGAAATTGATAAGAAAAGCTAGAATATGTATGTCAACAACTGACCCATGTCTTTGTGTATACATGAGAAACTATGTATTACAAGGTTTACAAAAAATAAAAATGTTCTTAATCAAAGAAATGAAATAGCTATTCCTTGCCGACATTGTCAAAACTTTTCCTTAAATAATGTTTGAAAAAAAAAGCTGATAAATGAAATATACATATTGTATTTGATATTTAATAATAATTTTTAAATAATTTAAGTAATTCTATTACATTTATTTGTTTTAAAAGAATTAGTCTTTTAGTAATAAAAATTAAGAAGAATATTTTAAAATTGTAGTTCAATACGATGTATTCATATGCAAACAACCCTTTTCGAAAAATTCTTTATGTATACAAGTACAAATTTAACGGCGAAAGAAAAGTGCTGAACAACTTTTTGTCGTTGATAAAGACTAGACGACATGCATTGAACAGATGTCATCATTCATTGGAAAAGGCATCCCTACCCTACCTTGACTTAGCGTCTTTTCGAAAGTAACTCATATTTTGATACAATAGTTGTCAGTGAAAATGAATACCCTACAGTCCCTTGTCAAAATGATTGAATTTCCCCTTATCCTCAGAAACTAATATTATGAATGTATGTCCTTATGAAACTCAGTAAATTTCAAAATAAGTTATTCCAAAATTCGCTTGAAAATGAAACAGAGCTAGGGACTTTGATTTAATTCTATAATTGAATTTGAAGTTTTTAGCTACTGTTTCTGAAACATGGTAATTCCTGTGTAGCGATGGAACCATATTTTTAAATAAGTAAAATTATTATATATATATATATATATATATATATATATATATATATATATATTTAAGTTATGAAGAAGTTGGTAATTGGTTTCTTTAACTACCCTTTTACACTCTCTGTTAAATTACAAACACATACACTACTATTTTAATCTTCTTTTTCGTTTCATTTCATTTTTGGAAGTGCTATCTGATGATCCGGCGTCCTTTAAAAGGGCTCTGGTGAAATAAATTATTATAATGGTACCTTAAAATGGTCTGTTTTTTTTTTTATATATATATATATATATATATATATATATATATATATATATATATATTTTAAGCGTTTCACCCCAAGCAAGGCGAGAAGCCACTAGGACGCAAGGGGTTACAGAAGATTTGGAGCAAGATCAGATAGGAGTCATAGAGGAAAGGATGAGGAAAAGGATAGTGGATAGATCAAGGCAACTGGAGATATCGATTGACATTACATTTGAATAGTTGTAGATTATAGCTCTCAGGGAAACTGGAATAGGGAAGGGAGTTCCACAGGCGAGAGGTGCGAGACATGAAGCTATTGGAGTAGAAGAGACGGCTACATTTAGGAGTTTAGACAGTGAAAGGTTGAGAGCGGGTTGCCAGCCTCGTAGGGTGCTTGAACTCATGAAGTCCGGGAAACAGCGAATGCAGCTCTTGGGAGCAATTGCCATGAAAGTATTTGTAAAAAAGACAGAGAGGCGACGGCATGTCTGCGAGAGAGCAACTGTAGACAAGATGCCAGGACAGGGCCAATTATATTGCATATCCGCCTCTGGAGCCTATCAAGAACCCGAGGCAAACAGAAGGGGCTCCAGACCATATATGGCAGCAATACTCTATGCAAGGGCGAATTGTTGATTTGTAGATTTGGAGGATCGATTCCAGGGAGAAAATTTTCCTGGCGCGCAACAGGGAGTCAACTTTCCTTGCGGTGGACGAAGCAATTGAATCAATGTATTTGTTCCATCTCGGGTCAGCAGTCAACGTGAGACCGAGCAGCCGCAGAGAGGTGCTCTCGAGAAGTTGAGCGTCAGACATTCTAATGGAGGGCAGGGAAGGATCTCTGTGGTGATTAACAGAGAGCAGTTTTGTTTTTGAGGCATTAAAGTTGACCAGCCAATTCCTGCCCCAGTTCACAACCGATTGGAGGTCCTTTTCGAGACGCACGGCCAGGTTAGTTTTGTCAGCGACACTAGATTTGTTTTTGAGGCAGGAGTAAATTGTGGTGTCATCCGCGTAGATGCAAATTTGGGAATTTATGGCGTCAGGAAGGTCATTTATGTAGATAAGGAATAGAGTGGTGCCTAGGATGGAACCTTGAGGAACATCTGCGTTCGTGGGAAAGGAACTGGAGGAGAATCCGTTGAGAACGAGCTTCAATTCACTGTTTGACAGGAATGATTGTATTAGTTTAAACAATCGACCCGTGATGCCATAACCCTGGCGCTTGCGAAGAAGGCCGGCATGCCAAACCCTATTAAACGCTTTGGAGATATCTAGGGACAGGGCACGAGCTTCCACGTTATTTTGAAGAGCTTGGTAGACAGTTTTAGTGATGGCCGTAAGCACATCAGCTGCAGATCGGGCAAAGCGGAAGCCATATTGCTTGTCTGAGAGCAGATCATGGGATGTTAGATGGTTAACCACTTGATTAAGGCTTCGAAGACTTTGCCGAAGACGGGTAGGAGACTGATAGGACGTTAGTTATAAGGGTCAGAGGGGTCGCCAGAGTTCTTGAAGACAGGAAAAATCGAAGAGGACTTCCAGCAGTCTGGAAAACAAGATTCCTTGAGGCAGTAGTTATATAGTTTAGAGAGGGCGGGCGCCAGTTCAGGCGCACATTTCTTCAAGACAATGGCTGGTATCCCATTTCCACCAATAGCCTTGTTGGGACCTAAATTGGAGATAATGCCCAATACCAAAGACGGGGTTATGTGTAATCGACTCAATAAGGCCTCAGCTCTAATAGGGAAGTCGAGTATGGGTACACCGGAAGAGTCGAGCCTTGTCGGCAAAGGAGGTCAGGACTTCGAACTGGTTGAACAAAGGAGGTATAGAGGGTTTGCAATTGTTCAGTTCGCTCTTGCAGAGACGCCAATAATCTTTGGAGCCAAATTTGTGAGATGCAATACGCTCCTTCATCCGAGCAGCAAATATTGACTTAGCTTCGTTGAGGACACGCTTACACTCGTTACGGGCGGAGGCAAAGAGACGTCTATTGCAGTCAGACATGTCGCTACGAAATAGGTGAAAGAAGTGATTCCTATGGGCAATGGCGGCTGAGCAAGCAGCGGAGAACCAGGGGGAGGAGCGCGACTTGACTCTATATTTCCTTGAGGGGATGAAAGCGTCGATTCCAGCTTTGACCCAGGAGGAGACCTCAGAAGCACATTCTTGAACGAGGAGCGTAAAGACAACATCCCAGGCGAAATCACGGAACGAGTCCCAGTCAGCTCGTTGATAGCAGAACGAAGGAGATGTTAATAGATACTACAGCATGATCAGAGTTACCAAGGGGGCAGAGTTGCGTGGCGCTACAAGACTCGGGGATGGAGGTAAAACACAGATCGAGAAGAGAGGATTTACATTCCCGGTTGAAGGCAAAACGAGTGGGGATTGAGAGACTGAAAAATTAAGTGCTTGAATGCCTATATATATATATATATATATATATATATATATGTGTGTGTGTGTGTGTGTGTGTGTGTGTGTGTGTGTGTGTGTGTGGGGAGTTGTTAAGTGAGTGCAATTTACTGTCAATAGATGACAGTAAGTGTATTATTCTAAAAACTTTGAATGAAAAGTCATCTAAGCTCAAAATCTGATATCAAAAATATTTGATAGCAAGATTAAATTGGTTAAATAATTATGAACTTCGGGATGGAGACGCATTTGGAATAAAACGAAACCAGTATGGATCTTTCTCGAAATAAGTACTTGTTAGAAGGCCATTAGGAAAGCGAAATGAATCGCGTTTACCGAAGAAAACAGTTAAGTGGAGCTAAGAATCTCATGTTTTCCTCATTGTAATATTAACCATTTTCTTATGTGGAAACATTCAACATTCATTAGTCGAGCTACTATGGACACTCTGATGTGGTCTAATGAGACCAAAATTTGTGTATCATAATTCCGGCTTTGTGCTATATCTACGCAACATTTAATAAAAAATGTTTTTAGTATTGTAAATACAGATTAGTGAAATTTTTTAAAAATTTTACCCCTCCCCTAAAATTGTATGTATGATCATACTAGTTAGGAATTTATAGAGAAATTGTGACACAATGGTAACTGCAGTAAAACTGGTAAGTAAGAATTTTCTATTCTGGTGTAAGGAAAATGCTCGTTTGAATGTGTCTGTAATTGTTAAATGTTGACCAGAAAATGACCTCCCTCTGCCTTTAATTTAATCTTGTACCATATTTGTACATTTTTTATACAATAAATATTGCAGCCTCTATTACACGAGTTACGCATCTTCCACTACCTGCCCATCGAGCTAAGATCAAAGTGTAGTATCTGTAAAGGTAATTGAAGTCTTTATAAGGAACCATTCGGTATTCATTGACCAAGTGGCCAGTACTGCTCCAGTTTGAATTTATAAAATCTTTCTTTTAAAACATTTCTTCAGGAAAATAGCTTTTTCAAGTCTATTAATTGTTATTATCTTTCAAGAATTGATGGCGGCTTCCTTCCTAACCTTTTGTTTGTAGTAGTGTGGAATGTCGACACCTTGATTATGGGATTATTTGCTCTTTATTTAATCTACGAGAAAATAACTTAGTGGATTAAAGCATTTGTTTGAGAATTTGATGACATTAATAATTTTGAGTTCAATCCCTTGGCTGGGCTGTGTGTACTTCGACTCAGTAGAAATGGGGCGAGCAATAACTGAGCAGTATTAAAATAAGAACTTGACATATCCCTAGAGATGGTCAATAGAACGGAATAGGGAAGAATCTACATCCGTCGATTAAATAAAGAGTGCAGTTCGAAATACTTCTATTGAAGGCCGGAGTTCAAAAAGGCCGGAACGTTGTGATAACAACAGCAAATATAAGAACGATAATCTGAATGTAAACAGTGTATATAACAGGATAACTAAATCTTACTTTGCTGTTATCAGTTCACGTGGCTCAATGGTAAAACCTTCATGATTTGAAAGTCGTTTCGAGATTTAAAAACGAAATACAGACTCAATTCTTGCCAATTGGCACATTTTTGACCGCTAAACACTAATTTCACTGTTTATTTGTTTTGTTTTAGTTTGCCTTACGGCATATCAACCTGAATGGGTTATTTAATGCCGACAAGATATTTTTTGCAAGTAATATATTTTTTTTCAAAAATATATTGCTGCTAATATTTTTGTTTTTTTCCAAAAATGCATTGCTGGTAATAATTTTTTACAAAAAGTATTGCTGGTATTAAAACCTAATTTTACACTTTCATATTGTTTTGACCCCAGTTTGGGGGTTAACTACTTCCCCATATCTGGAACCCTCACAGGTGCTACCACCCCGGGTCAGGATGGACCTGAGAACACCAGAAATTAAGAGGTGGTTCTACGCTCCGTAAAACCTCCTAATCAGAGGTCTTGCTGATGGATGTAGTTTATCGTCATACCCAGAAAAAAAGCAGCGATACCTTCTCAAACACGTGTACACGGAAGATATAAAGTTTATAGTAGTTGGTTGGTTGTTCGGTAGATTCTGTTTAGTGGCATATCAACAACTCTATGGGTTATTTAATGCAGAAATTTAAATAATTTGCACTTGATTTTATGCTTTCAACTTTTAAATGTTTTTTACTTGGACCCAAACAGGTGCTATCACCTTGGGTCATGGTAGACCTAGCCACAACAACGGTTAAGAGGTAAAGAGGTAGTTCTACGCTCCTCAAAAGCTCCAATCTCCCGATCAGAGACCTTGCCGCCGCAGGATGTAGTTTATCGTCATACCCAGGGGGTTTATATATATATATATATATATATATATATATATATATATATATGTGTGTGTGTGTGTGTGTGTGTGTGTGTGTTTGTGTATGTATATATATATGTATATATATATATATATATATATATATATACATATACATATATATATATATATATATATATATATATATATATATATATATATACACACACACACACACACACACACACACATGCCCTTGGGAAAGGTGTGCATCCTCTTCTCTCCTAGCTATGGACAAATAGCAGACAGAAAAAAAATATCCCCAAACCATGATGCTGCCATCATAAAATTTCACTGTTGTAACTGTTCTTGTGTTTGAAGACATCGCCATCTTTCCTCCATACATGATTACTAGAATTATGTCCAAACAACTGAATTTTGGTTTCCTTGTCCATAATACTCTTTCCCAGTACGATTCTACTTCATCCTTATTTTCACGAAAGAATTTCAATCTGGCATCTCTGTGTCTTTTCAATATCAGGGAAGTTTTTTGAGGAGAGGGGGACTTTAAATTGTTCCTATGCATTCCATTGCTTCTTGTCCGTTTAGTGACACATATACCTAATGAAAACAAATCTTCCTGCAACTGTTGAGTAACCATTTGATTTTGTTTAATTTGAAGAATTAATTTCCTCAAAGACCTCGAAGATCTTCCGAGGAGCATCTGTTCTTCTTTGGTTCCCAACAGTTCTGACATTTTTATACCTTACAATGAATGAACTAATGGTATTAAATGGAATATTCAGGTTGTCTGAGATTTTCCAGCATTTTTTACTATCTTTCGAGATTTTAACAGTTCGGTTTACGAATTTGTGAATTCTTTACCTCTTGCCATGATGATAACCTTCTTACACAAATATCATTTAAATAATGTTCTGCTTGTATTTTTAGGCTAAACAAACTACTGATAACATTATTGAAACATTCTAGAATATTTCACTTGAATAATCTAGAGTATTAAAGCAATTTAAATGTTTTAAAATCTGAAATTTGCATTGTACGAATACTTTTTTCACCCATTAAAATAAAAAAAAAATGGGATTTATTTTTATTAAATCATTTTTTTCTGATTTCTATGCATATTTAATTATGCATCTGTGTACTGTTAATTTTATCAAAAGTATATTTATTCATTATTTGGAAAAACAATAAATTAAAAATTTGTATATGTACGAATGTTTGTCCACCCCCCGCCCACTGTATCTATGATATAACGATATATAATTTTGTATAATTTTATATATGAACAAATAGTATTCAGAAAAATATAAGAAACCGGAAAGATTCTTTTGTGACGCGTTTCATCCATTAAGATTTCATCGAACTGGGCTTTGTTGACGTTGTCACATCTGCACATGCGCACGAAACGAAAGATGCAGGTAGTTTCAAAATTTTTTTAAAGAATAATTTTGAAAGAATTTTTTTTTCTCAATCTAGGCAAATTCATCCATATTATTTTTCTTTTTCTTGCCTTTATTCCTATCCCGCTCTGTGACAATATAAAATCTACCAAGAGTGGTGATATATTGTAAAAACCTGGAAGCAAATTTATCGTGGCTGAACTAGCGATCAAACTCCCCAAACTGTAACTCCCTTGATTATTATGTGTATGGCCCATTTGAGCAAGAGACCAACAAAACTCCTTGTAATACGAAAGATGAATTGAAGGGAAGGATTCTGGCAACATTCACTAAATTAAACAAGGAGACCGTCCAGAAGAGATGCAGGAGATTCCGAAGTCGTCTTGGGGCCGTGGTTGAAGCCAATGGCGGTTATATTGAATATATTTACTCTTTTGTATTTCAAAATAGTTTCTTTTCTAATTTTGTTAAATTGAAATGAGATGTCAGTGATATTTTTATTTTTGCGTCATTTAGACGACAATTTATCCATCTCTGTCTATATATGTATATATGCGCGCGTGTGTGTGTGTGTATGCCTGCTACTCATGTTGCCAAGGAACTCAAGGGGCAAAATGGCTTTCTCAAATGAAAATAGAGACCTGATATTAAAAAGGTTCTTTGTTGCTTGGCTCTACAGAAGAATACCGAGAATTCCAAAGAACGAGTAAGCAGAACATCGTCACATAAGAATGCTTAAACTCAGAATACGCTGAAGACAGCTGAAATTCCCCCGGGACAACTAATGAGGAAGGAGTGCTTGGAAATACAGGGCAGATTGACGAGAAGTTGTCTCGACAAGAGAAGCAACGCGCTATTGCAATCAGGATTTTGAACAGAATGGATAATAGTATTAATGATGAAGAATGCGTTTAATTTTCACCCAGAAATGTACTAAGTTGACTTCTGCGTTGTAGAAAGCAACATGTTTTGGAAGAATATGAACACTGAGTTCGCTATACACCCACGCACCATTTAGTGGAATTAATGTCAATAAGCACAATGCATTCTTCATTTCTCTCTAAAAAAGACAAGCACAGATTTTTTTATCTAAATATTCTTTGAACTGATTTTTTGTTTTCTACCTTAGACTTTAGACTGTCATATATATATATATATATATATATATATATATATATATATATATATATATATATATATATATATATATATATTAATGCATATATACATATAATATTTATTTTATTATATATATATATATATATATATATATATATATATATATATATATATATATATATATATATCAAAGGTTAATGATCAGAAACAGTAGCATAAAGAGTGCTCGATATACGTGTGAAAATAAAATAAAGTAAAGGTAAAAATAACATGTACAGATTTTAACTTTAAAATTAGGAGATTAGTTGAATACGAGACCTTGTTTTCGACCTCAGGGCCTCATCAACGATTTCTATCAACTGACCACCCAACGCTTTATTTAAAAAAAAAATCAAAAACAAAATCAAAAAGAAACAAAACACAAAGAACAGTACATTACTATTTCGCGTATTCAACTAACCTCCTAATTTTTAAGATATATATATATATATATATATATATATATATATATATGCATTAATTTAAGTTTTTTTTTAAACCCCAGCTTTTCCTACATTAACAATTCATTCGTTATATATTCCCAATTTAATGTTTAAGCTTAATATCAGGTTTTAATTTTATAAAACCACTTCCCTTTATGACTAATAACTTCAACTCTCCCCTGACCAACTATCTCGTGCCTTTCGTCTAACTGCACCAATAAAAGGGATAGATTCCATATTAGTTTTTCGATGTTTTCTTTCTTATTGTAGCTGTCACAGTTTATACCGGGGTCGAGTAAGACTGACGAATTTCATCGGTTGATATAACCTTATTCCCCATATAATGTGATTTTAGATTTTATTATATATATATATATATATATATATATATATATTCTGTTTATACGTAATTTTTATAGATACAAATATTAAAGTAAATTTTCTGTCTATAATCAACAGTATTAACTACATTTACAGCCTGAATGTTCAAGAAATATTAATATCTATAAAAATAACGTCTAAATATAATAATAATAATCATAATAATAATAATAATAATAATTGTCAGACTTTGTCCCTTTCATTATATATATATATATATATATATATATATATATATATATATATATATATATATATATATATATATATATATATATATATATATATATATATATATATATATTTTATATTATATATATATATATATATATATAGGATTAATACAAATATAAATTTTGTCACTTAGCTGATTGATGGTATATTTTCGTAGACGTTATATTCTCTTCCTATTCCGTTTTGTTCTCATATATATATATATATATATATATATATATATATATATATTTTAGTTTTAAGTTATGCTATAATTATGGTTTAAATGCTCAATATCGGGGATAGAACGTTTGTAAATATAAAAGTGATCATTGAAGTCAACATTCAGAGGCGGCAGTCTGTTTCATGCTAAACGCAATCGTCATTTTAATGAATATTTTTACTACGTTTGTAGGTAAAACAAATTATTAATATCATACACAAGCCTCCCCCCCCCGACATCGGGTAGTTGCCACAAGATATTCAACAAAAAAAAAACAGCTACAGTTGCCCCGAGATCATGTGACAATAATAAAAAAAAAAGCACGACAAAGGGAAACAAACAACAAACCACCTGAATAAAATAAACCCACGTGTAACTTCAGAACAAAGAAAGAATGACCCTTAAACAGCAATTGGTTATAGAACAATATACCAAGCTGCTGTACAATCAGCAGATAACGAAGAAAACATATATATAGGAATAACTGAAGGAGCCTGGAACCAAAGAAACTACGAGGAAAAAAACATCCTTTACAAATAGTAAATACGCGAACTGCACAATACTTTGAAAACATATCTGAGAGATTAAAAACAAAAAATACAAAAATACCATGGAAATCAAGAAAACAGCATTAGCCTACAATAATCAATTCAAAAAGTGTAAACTCTTCCTGGATGAAAAGATAGCAATAATTACCTTTGCAGACTAAAACAAACTACAAAATAAACGGTCAGAATTCATCTCAGAAAACAAATTTTTGCTACGTTATTTAAAATTAGATTTGATTTGTTTGTTTGTTTTGTTTAACGGCATTCCAACCTTAGTGGTAACTTTATGCCGAAAATGATTTTGCTATAGCTGGCAACATTATTTATTCAAAAACGTATAGCTGGCAATATTTTCTTTTATTCAAAAACGTATAGCTGGCAACATTATTTATTCAAAAACGTATAGCTGGCAATATTTTCTTTTATCAAAAAACGTATAGCTGGCAACATTATTTTTTTTTCAAAAACCCACTGCTGGCAACCTAATTCTTTCAAAAACATATAGCTGGCAACATTATTTTTTCCTCAAAAACGTATAGCTGGCAACATTATTTTTTTTCAAAAACCTATAACTGGCAACATTATTATTTATCATCCTTTCACAGTGTTTTGACCCCAGTTACAATTCCATTGAATAAGATTTTGTTAAAAGACATATAGCTGGTAATATTTTTCTTTTTTTTAAACGTATAGCTGGGAATATTATTTTTCAAAAAAGTAGAGCTGGTAATATTATTTTTCCAAAAACGTATGGCTGGTAATATAATTTTTTCAAAAACGTAAAGCTAGTAATTTCATTTTTCAAAAATACCCTTCTGGCAATATTATTCCTTCGAAAACGTATAGCTGATAATACTACTTTTCCAAAAACCGTATAACTGACAACATTAATTTTTCAAAATCCTTTCAGTTGGATTTGTAGTTTATCGCCATGCCATTGAATGTATTTTATTGCCATACCTATATGAGGATGTTTTTCTTTTTTTCAACGTATGGACGCGAATGTATTTATTTTCAAAAAAATGGACGCTGGATATTATTTTTCCGTCATACCCTGGACTCGGATGTAATTTTTCGTCAAAAACGAACGCGGATGCAGTTTTCAAAAATACCCCTTCTGGCGGATGTAGGTTTATCGTCGTATAGAACGCGGATGCTACTTTTCCAAAACCGTATGGACGCGGATGTAGTTTATCGTCACCCAGGTCGCTGATTGGATGTGTTTATCGTCATACCTAATGGACGCGGATGTATTTTACCCATACCCAATACGCGGATGCAGTTTACCGTCATACCCCTGACGCGGTTGTAGTTTATCGTCATACCCAGGATGCAGATGCAGTTTACCATCATACCCATGGACGCGGATGTAGTTTACCGTCATACCCATGGACGCGGATGCAGTTTACCGTCATACCCATGGACGTGGATGTAGTTTACCTTCATACTCATGGACGCGGATGCAGTTTACCATCATGCCCATGGATGTGGATGCAGTTTATCGTCATACCCATGGACTCGGATGTAGTTTATCGTCATACCCAGGACGCGGGCTAGACTGGAAGTTCAATATTTACCCATAGCTGGGACCCTAACAGGTGCTATCACCCCGGGTCAGGGTGGACCTGGGAACATCAGCAATTAAGAGGTGGATCCACACTCCTCAAAACCTCCTGATCAGAGGCCTTGTTGTTGGATGCAGTTTAACGTCGTACCCAGGACGCCTTAAAATTTGAAAACTATAAACGAACAAGAAGAAACGAAAATAAATAAGTAAAATAAAATAAACAAAACAAATAAATAATTTAATCAAGTTATAAACAATTTAACAAACCACATACAAAAAAACCTATTATAAAATAATCAATAATAAATAAAAAAAGTTAACTGCCAATATCATAAATAATCCCCAAACTGCATTCAGTCAGCGACCTTACCACTAAGATGCTATATTTATGGGTTAAAGTGCTCAATATCAGGAATAGAGTGCATATAAATATAAAAGCCGACATTAAAATCAAAACCCGGAGGCAAGAGTCTATTTTAAAATCTGAAATTCACTATAATCCACACATAAGGGAATGATAAACTGGAATAGATGATAAACTAATTCTAGACTATTCTAGACTAGACAAGGCTAGTGTTAGAAAAGATGATAGACTAATTCTAGCCGCAGTCTCGTACCATTCAGAATTGTCTCTGTGGGAAAATGTAATAAAGAAAATAATTTA
>CAHIKZ030000191.1:2250000-2357500 GCA_903632075.3 Acanthosepion pharaonis | reverse complement strand
CGAAAATATTCAGTGGGAGATTCGGATCATAGTTGTTTGTATCACAGACCGATTATGTTCTCTAACTATTCATGTATAGTTTGATGTCCTGAGACGGTGTATCATCACATTATAATTACGCCCGTTCTTTAGTTTCTACGTTAGTTAGCGCGTACGCCTCTCCATGCCATTACCTTAGATAAACAATGAACCATTCCCATTTGAGGATAGACGGAAAAGACATAGCAGAGAGGCTGTTTGGTTTCAAAGAAAGAAAGAAAGGAATGAATATTGGAAGAAAGGAAGGAAGGAAGGAACAAACAAATAAAGAAAGGGAAGACAACGTCTTCTTCAGTGAATTGGAAAAACTTGATAATTTTAACTATTTTCATTTGTACCCTCTTACTTAAAATAATGACTTGCATTCATATTTATTGTTTTAACCTAGGGAAGGTTACTGAATAGAATAATCAAACGAAGGTTGGTAATGAACGATAATACTTAGGACACGAACAACACACGCGCGTACAAGAACTAGTCAACTGCTAGGAGTGAGTCAAGTTAATCCACAATGAATCTCCAACTGCAAACTAACATACAGCATTTACTACTGTATTTATGTGAATGGGGACACACCCATTATCGTTCGATGGTATGCTATAACATTTATAATTCTTATTGTAACACTTTATTAAACTTATTACGCTCAAATATTTCACGATACCCTAGGGGGATTTCCACGGTTATTTTTAGGTCATGGAACTCACAAGGTACTTTCTTCAATCATTTACTTAATAATTAATATTCATCAGAATATTAAAATAGGAAAACCGTTAAATTTTCCCGCGTGTTATTACATATTATTATTATTATTATTATTATACTCACTAACTCAATAATAATGATTATTGAGTAAGTGAGCAGCAGTTCAAATGTTTACAGCTGGGATTCGCCGTACTACTTCCAAGTAGCCGAGACACCTTAATTTCCCCCGTGTTACAAATGTAAGTAGAAAATTCCCATCCAGATAGCTTTTTCATACAATTGCCACTTTGTGAATTCTTCCTTGAAAACTACAATCTTAACCTCTTCATATCAAGAGCCAATCGTTAAGGTAGTTAAGTTCGTTGGTATACAGTTTTCATTCCCTTCAACGACACCACCACCACTTAAGGCTTATCGTGATCCCGGTATTGGGTAGATAGCCATCCTATGCTTTAGGAAGCCATCTACGTTCAGAGATGACTTACTGAAAACACGGAGTCTCTCATTCCCAATATATTTACAGCGGACCTGGACACCAACCTAGATATTTTACATAGACAAAGCTCTTTCTAATGTGTGAGCTGTAATTGTCAGTACAGTTTTTTGAATTTCTTTATAGCATGTGCTACCAGGAACCGCTTCAAACAAAACTATCAGAACATTTTTACAATCAATCCAAGCGCTCCAACTACAACTGAAATTTATTGATGTGCTCATGTGCCACATTTTTGAGAGTCCCACTTCAAGATTCTTGTATTTTGATAGTTTTTTTTTTAAAGATCTTCAGACACCTTACGATCAGAAGGGACTGTCATGTTGATAAGAAAACACATTCCGTTTTTGTGGTCTTTGATCACGATGTCTGGTCGATTAGTTTTGTTCTGCCTGCGTCTATTGTAAAGTCCCATAAAATTGTTACAGGTCTTATCGCTGTGACCGGGCCTAGGTGGTGTTCATATCAGTTTCTTGCAGTTTCCTTTCCGGAAAATGTTACAGATTTTACAGTGCAGATATTGACCCACTCTATCATGATGTGTTTGATATTCAGTTGGCCCTAAACTGTGCAGCCTGATACAAGATGGTCAATTGTTTATGGATATTTAACATAGAATCTGCATTCTGCGTTAACACAATTTTTCAGTATGTGTGCTTGGTAATTTCTAGTAAGCAAGCATTGGTCCTGTGCATCAAGAATAAAACCTTTGGTTTCAGCTTTTAAGCCTGTACTACGTAACTACTGATAGGTACAGACAGGGTTTGTCTACATCGGCTTGTATGGTACGGGCAGAGTATTGACTATGAAGAAGCTTATCTTGCCATTGTTTTTGTATTTGGATTATTGCATTTGTGTTCTTTTTTTTCAGGTTCTTTGCCACTGCAATGGGTTCCATTATGGTTTATTTTCACTTCTTCGCCCTCTTGAAATTCCCTTTTGAATTTGCTGTCTTCTGTTATTAATGAACAGATTTTCTTATTTCTTCCATGTTCTTTGACAAAGATCATCTTCGGTCTTCTGTAGTTTCCAGGTATCTTTGAAGACCGATAGTTGTAGTTTTGTAAGACTTTTCTAGTTGAACTAATCCTCTGACTCCTCCGGATCTGAGCACATAGAGACGATCAACATCAGCCTTAGGATGATGCATGTGGTGGCAACTGAGGATCTTTCACGTTTTGACATAGATTCGCTTAAAGTCAGGTATGGTCCAATAAAGGATGTTGAAACTGTATCACACGAGTAGGACAGCCAAAATGGTTGATATTTTGTATTTAACACCAGACGAACGTGCATGTAGTATTCTTTTCTTACATTCTCCTTCATTTCGATTTGCTTTAGTCCATCTTCGCTGACTTGTGACTACATTTTTTTATATTTCTTTAAGGTATAATCTACCAGGTATTCCTTCGATGCGTGTATCGGAAACTTTTCCAACAATCCGAGGTTTCCAAATGCAACAGGAATTATTGTTGCCCCATTTTTTTAGATTTACTCTTCGAGATTCTTGTATTTTGATATTTCTTTCATATTCTGTGACAGAGATCATCATCCAGTCTTCTGTTGTTGTCAGTAATCTTTTAAGACCAATTTTTGTGGTTCTGTAAGACAGTTCTAGTTGAACTAATTCTCTGCCTCCTTCGGATTTGGGTTAGTTATAGATGATCAACATAGCCTTAGGATAATGCATGCGGTGGCAAGTGAGAAGCTTTCTCGTTTTGACATCCATTTGTTTAATGTCAGCTATGGTTCAATTAAAGATGTTAAAACTGTATTGTACAACAGGGACAGCCAGTGCTCATAGCTGATAATTTGTTTTGTGAATTTAACATGATGTAATAGTTAGCAGGCTTATTTTATTTATAATTACGACTGAGTAGTGAGTTCGATCCTCACTGGCTGTTCTGAATTGTCAACCTTGTGCCACATCAAAGCTATGCTAAGAAAATTGCTATACGTGGAGTAGTGGACACTTCGATGTGATTTAATTGTTAGCAAGCTTGTCTCGCTAGATCAATTACAACAGCGTCTTGAGTTCGATCCTTATTGGGTGTTCCATACTTGGGTCTTGTGTCGCATCTAAGCTATGATTACTAACTCATTATACGAAGAGCAGGAATTTAATTTCCAAAATGACCGTGTAAATGAAGTTTGCTTACCTGTTCACTGTCTGGAGTTGCGACCTTAAAAGTTCATCCATTGTTAAGCATTTGTTGTATTTCTTCCCTCTCCATCAAATAAGCCATTATCAATTTGAAAAAGTTCCTTCCCGGGGACGTATCACTTAATTTTGCCTTGTGTCATTCGTTTACCGAGTATTAAACTGATACACAGAGTAGCTTAATACATATGTTCGGCGACTCAAAGAGTAACCTGGTACTACTTAACGCAGCATTATCTGGCGATTAAACCAGCTTTGTGACCAGCCCTTTCTGATGAGGAGGATGTCTCTGGTTCTTTTGAAATTTGTCTTCTTTGTAATGACTTTGAAACTAGCAGTCTTCAGTGCCTGAAGAAGGCAACAGCAAGCAAAAATCATCATCAGTACATCAACCGTGTCTCAAAATACTCTTTTATCATTTCTGTCCATAATATCAGTGATAAAGGTGTTAGAATACAATTCTGTACAAGTAACCAACTTTTATAACCACCAATTCCGAGCTAAGGTGCCTTTGAGAGCAAGCATCATTCGTGAAATGCTTTTCGGAACTGGAAATCAGACAGCCGATCTTCAATTCAAGTCGGGTTATTTATATTTACTTACACGCAAATACACTTGGGAAACATAGAAACCCACCTCTTCTTCCCCCAGCTATGGGTTAATTAGTAAAACTTATATCAGTAAATAAGTATCTCCGAAAAATTCTTACAATCTAAAAATATTTTCTGGCGTTAAATAACTTGGAAAAGGTTGATAAGTCGTAAAAAAACAAATCAGTCAATAGGATCAGTTTTTTGCATACGATACTATATTCATAGCAATATCATTCATAGAGACTCTGGAATTTTTGTTCGTTTTTCTAATACTTCTAAAATATTCAGGCTTACCATCAACTTTAAAAAAGGAAGCCGCCCATCAAGCAATCAATTTCTCTTCCAAAGCAAATTTGATTTGCCAAGTCAATAGTTCATTATTTTCCAAGTTCTAATCAGATTGAGAGGAAGAATCTGTGATAGTTTTTGAATCAGTTATGGGTAAACTATGACCCGTGGGTCACATGCGACCCGTCTGGCTTTATGAAAAACACGCTTGTTTTCATGAGAAATATAATGTTTATTAAAAAAGTTCTTTCGTTCTCACTTGTTCACTCACATTTTCTCTCATACATAATCACATAAACTATCATTAAATAAAATGTTTCTTGAATTTTGTAACATTTCGATTAGGGTAACGTTTAAATAATTTTAAAGCACTGGAGATTTTCTCTACCGAAGATCAAATGTGTAAACATCTGCTTTAGAAAAAAGACGTTTATAATTGTTTTTTTTTCTCTGGAGAAGAAATATATTTTTATTTAAAAAAAATATATTTTGCATTTTCGAATATATAAATAAGAAACAGATAACATGCAGTAGTGTGCGTCAATCGCTGTTATCTGGGATAATTTATACGGAGATTTCATTTTTTAATTATAGAAAAATCTTTTCTCTAAAAATCTATCAACCGTTCGCCATTTCTTTCGATAGATTTTTTTCGGCAGATTTTTTTCCCGCTGTAGGTTATTCTTTCTGCGGTAGACCAGTTGCCATCCAAGGCTCTAGAACCCGGACCATCCTGCTACTGCTTCACCGTACTTCCCAGTCAGTTAGGCGATCATGTATCTTTCGATACATGACTGACGAGGTAGATTTTTCCCGCAGTAGGTTGCCATTTCTTTCTGTGGTAGATCATTTGCCATCCATGGCTACAGAAACCTGCTATTTACCTATAGCTAGGTGGAGAAAAAGAGGATTCCTACTTTTCCTAAAGGTATTAACACATAAGTGAATGTAATGGATTCGACTGGAATTTGAACTCGGCTCTACGATTCCTCTAACCGAGCCACTATCCATTACTCCACCGTAAGGTTGATAAATACGTGTGTGTGTATGTGTGTGTGTACGCGCTTGTGAAAGAGAGAGAGAGAGAAAATTAACCCTAAAAGTCTAGCACGATCTATCTCAATTCTCCTGACTTTTTTCAACACCGACAAATATTTCAATATGATGTTTCTTCGTTAACTTTTAAATAGTATTTTTTCATTACCACAGATTTATCTTCTCCCAACGAAATAAACTTAATTAATTCTCTTATCTCATGCAGTCTCAATGTATTTAATGTCATCTTCCATATAGGTTTATACATCTTGCACAAACTTTGATTGGCTAAATACATCGATGAGATGCTTCAGTGGATATTATATACGTATATATATTTAACTGAAATCAGGAGTTTTTGACGGTGTGACTCGATGTAATTCACACTCTTTTAAAAAGAAAAAAAAAAAGGGTAAAATCAACGTGTCTACTCACACACATGAATCCGCTAAATGCTTTTAGAAAAGTAGGTTCACTGCTGGACAATTTTTCTCGTCATAATCTATTTTTTCACATTTATTAGTAGGAAGGGTGTTCAACAGGGGAGAGGTGCTAAAAAATCTATTAGAGCTAGTTCAGCGGTAAAACGGTGAGACCTAATCGCCAATCTAGTAGCACACTTCAGTTCATGCAGTCGAAGCAACAAAGACAAAAACCTTATCAGAACAATTGTATATAAATATTTATAGAAATGCCACCTCACGTCTGTGAGAAAGTGACTGATGTCGTGATGTCAGAATCGATTACATTACGAACAGGTCTTTGAATTTTGTCAAGAACTGTGAGATGTATGCTAAGAATATCAGACCAGATATAGCAGAATTATTCAATACGCAGACGAATGGTAGATTTATAAATATGCATGATGCATTCTAACGAGAAAAATGTATCAGCTAGCGGCAACTAATTTGTATCATCAGCTGTAGAGTCTCCGAGAAAATATTAATCGAAATGTTGTGGACAAATGTCTTTACATTGGAAGTGATTTGAATCTCCTTGTTCTTTGGGTGATGAGATTACAATTTGCATCCAAAAAGCTACATTTTAAAAATCTCAAAGGCTATGTTTGGACAGAGAGTCTTCTCTTCAGGATGTATCTTTCCCATTTATAAGTCTACTCTTCACCCATGCTTTGAATATTGCTGTCAAATCTAGCCTGGTGATTCTGCTACGTATTTAGAGATTCTTGATAAAATACAAAGTATCTGAAATGTTACTGGTTCTGACCTGGCATATCGGCTTCAGTCACTTTCCAACAGCCGTAACGTTACTTCTCTTGGCTTTTTTTTATAAATACTTTCATGGTAATTATTCTGATGAAAATTTTGCTATGGTGCCTGGACTATATGAATGTAAGCGCAGTACTAGATTGGCGGCTAGGTCTCATCATTTTACAGTTGAAATGGCTAGATGTAGCCGTAAGTTCTATGCTAACAGTTTCTTCTCTTGCACTTGCTGTCATATTTAGCCTGATGATTCTGCTATATATCTATATATAGATACTAGATAAAACAAAAATTAGTATCTGCAATGCTATTAGTCCTGACTTGGCAATTCGGCTTCAATCACATTTGCACCGCCGTAATGCAGCTTTCGTGTGACTTTTCTTCAAAGATTGACCCCAGTTTCATTATTTGCCCATAACTGGTACTGCAACAGATGGCAATTATAGTTGACAGGAAATCAGAAACAGGAAGAAAGTTCCATAGGAGATAAATGTGACAGAAGAAAATATTAGAATAAAAACATACGGTTATATTTCGCAATGTCAACATTAAAAATTAGGAGACCTATCTGTCAATATAACACTACACTTAACTTCATGAAGGGAGAAAGCTCATCAGAACAATCGCCATGAAAATATTTATAGAAAGTCACACAAGAAGCTACATTACGGTTATTGAATCCATGATGGAAGGTCAGGACATTAACATTGGAGATTCTTTTTGGGAATTTGTCAAGAGTTTGGAAGAGGCACCAGACTTGATGTGTCAACAATAGAATGGGAGAATTATCAATGTGCCAGATGGATTCTGGCGAGAAAGATTGTCTAGCTGAACACTGTTCATTGCGTGTGAACAAACCTTCTTAACACCAGATCGAGAGATTGACTCGATATATATATATATATATATATATATATATATATATATATATATGTCTTACTCACTGAGAAATGGCGAGAGGAAAAATAATTCAGGACGTCAGTAATGATACCGACATTCATAGTTTGGCTTCCATCTTCAAAGTCCGATCTAGAACCATCACGAGAACGATGAATAAGCTTAAAAAATGGAACAGTAGAATGAAAAACTAGATAAAGAAGTCACTACAGGAAGAGAGATCATCATTTTAACTTAGAGATAAAGAGATCAATTAGAAAAGATCCAACTGAACGCATAAGACGTTTCTGCCGTGAGAGAAGATTTTCACCTCTGACAGTCCAAAGATCAGTGAAAAAAGACATTGAAATTGTACGAGAAACCTGTGAGGCATCTTGTTACTACAGGTCAGAAAATTAGACAGTTAGAGAGGGTGAAAATCATCTTGAATAAGTTGGAAAATGAACCTGGAATGACAGTAATTACGCATTCTTATTCCTCAAAGTAGAATCCAGTAGTGTTATAAACACCTCGGAGTAGTCATTTTTTTTTTTTTTCATTTTTTATCCCATGACCCGTAGTGGCACCATGTATTTACTGCAGCCGCATTAGAAGTGGTATTTAGCTTTACGGAGCCCAACCCTCTCCAGGTTAGTTTTGAATTCAGAGTTTTTCCTTCTCCTAGACCGGTTGCCACTCAAGGCTATAGAACCCAATCTGTCCTGCTATTTTTCATAACTGGGAGGAGGAGAAGAGGATTCATATTTTTTCCAAGGTTATTAGCGCGTAAATGAATCCGACTGGAATTCGAACTCGGCTCATCGGAGACGCTATCCATTACTCCACCGTGCCTCGTTTTAGAATTCAAGTAAGATATCTTTAATCATTTCTAAGATACAACGGTTTGGTGATTAATCTAACAATTAGACAATTTTGCTGTTACGTGGTTTGGACAATTTTGCTGTTACACCCGGTATGTGTGTGTGTGTGTGTGTGCCTACATGCGCCTGTGTTTATTTGGAATTGACTAATATCGAGTCTCGTCTCTGAATGTGTCACAGATTAGCCCTCATATCAAACGACTCACCCACCGTTTAGAAAAAAAATAACGATTCAGCGTCCTTTTAAGAAAAAGCGATAGCGAAACTTTTTTCTTCTATTTTGTGAAAGCAATTCGTTTATCGTCAACAAAAAGGCTTCTGATTCGGTCTTGAGAAGCATGGAATCCCCTCTTAATTGCTGTTTTTCCAGGTCCACCTTTACCCAGGATCGTAGAACCTGTTGCGGTTTCAGCTATGGACAAATAATGAAACTGGGGTCAAAATATTATGAACGTATAAAAATAGATTTTTGTAGTAAGAATACCAGCAATATATTTTCATAGTCAAGTAAATTACCCTCAATATATTATTTGAAAAACAAATTAGCAAAGATCCCAAGAAAATTAAATTTTGGCATTAAATGACCCATAAGGAGTTGATATGCCGTAAAACAAACAAAAATCAAATCAAACCAGCTTATTTTTTATCCACAATAACTGAATTAAAGTTCCTTACACTACAACTGAATTAATTTGCCTAAACAACACTATCAAAATTAATATGCTGTAAGTAACCGTAAACCAACCATAGAAAATTTAATTTAATTTTGCGTTAAAAAAAAAGTTACTTAGTACACAGTTGATGATAATACATCTTAAGCGGGCCCAGTAAACGGTTGGCGAGTCCATGAAATTTAAATTAGTCTAATTTATAGTGATTATTTCCCTTTACCAGATGATACATTCTAATATTCTTGGGAAGCATATAAAAAGCGTCTGTAAACGGTATATCATTTATTTGCCTTATGATTAGTATCTTTCTATTCCACATTACTCAGGATAAAATCTGCCCCGGGCTTTCTAATACACCTACTAAATAGGGTAACTCCCGAAAGGGTACGTACAAGTTGGAGGTGTCAGGTATTTCCCTTGCAGATACAGGGCATCGACAGAAACACGCTTGCGTACATCATGCGATGATTCGCCGCAGATCAAATAATCGATAGAAGGTCAGTGCTTATGGGGACGCTGATCTGAGGCAGTAACGAAATCTAAAGGCGCCATTGTCCGTTAATAAATGGTATTAACAGTGAAGCACTCTCGCCCGAGAAGCTAAAAAGCAACCCTGAGGGGAACCATTTGGCAGGCAACTGATCAGAATCCGAATTTTCGCAGGCTACTTTGTAAGACGCTGGCAATAAGTCAAGAGAAAATGTTTCGTGAAATTGGCGCATGCGCTGAACATGTTGAGCCACTGGCCGTGAAGACATATCACTCGTACAAGCTGTTGTTTATTATTTAATTTCTTATCGCGCTCAAAAAAATTTGACCTTGTGTCATTTTGGGATTTCACCAACAAATACGGATGGAGTGCGTATCACTGTTTAATAAATCAGAATATCACTGAAATTTAAAGAATTAAATATGAAATTACATAGACAGCGACGGAGTAAAACGCTTAATGTATGAGGGTGGGCTTTCCATAGGCTGACGATGAAGGAGTGATGCAGAAACTGCGAAATCTTGTATGCATTAATTTCGACTCTTATTAATAACAGCATTTACGAGGGTGGGGTGAAAAGTTACGAGGGTGGGATGAAAAGACGACAGGCTGACTATGCAGGAGAGATGATAAAGCTGTAAAATCTTGTATGCATTGATTTCACCTCTTCTTATCAATAACTGCATTGTTTATTTCGAGGTAAACTTACATTTGGCTGTTCAAAGAAGACTTCAAATGTAACTAGTAGCGACTTCTCTTGAAAATGGAGAACATTTGTCATCGTGGTGCTATGAAGTACCTGCAGAAAAGAAGGGTTTAGCCAGCAAATACATTCATGCTGTCATGGTTGTTTCATTATGGAATGGCACTTCAGATTTATCAACACTGCAAAAGAGGACAGTTGAATTTAAAAGGGAAGGAAGAGTCTTGAAGATTGTTAGACATTTTGACGGTTGTCTTCGAGTATAGAATCCAGAGGTTAGCAGTGAATATTTCGGAGACAGTAGGAAAGCGTAGTTCAGGTTAGCAGTGGATATCGCAGCAAAGTAGCAGAGCGTAGTACTTCCTTCTGTCATCTACGCCTGACAAGTTGGTACTGGTCATTCGGTAGGTAAAACAAAAATGGCCGCCTTTATACACGACGGATACGATGTTCTGCGGCTTCTGATTGGTTAACCTTCTATTGGTGGACTATAAAGGGAGTTAAGTCATTTTGACTGGATCACTAGTTATAACATATACACAAAAAACTGTAACAAAGATGACCCTAAGTATGGACGTTTTGTGACTGTCACCACCGAGAAAAAACATTGATGGTGTTCCCCACATGGTGATGGATGATAGGCGATTGACTATGAATCAAATAACTATAACATATCCTGTGAGAGAGTTGAGAATATTTTACACAATGAACTCGGCATGGCAGAGCTTCCCACTCGGTCGGTGCCACGTTTTCCGACACTAGATCGGAAGTGCGCAGTCTGATCACATCACGGGAAAAATCTGACTTTGTTTGAAGCAGATCCAACTGGTTTCCTTGCACGTTTCCTAACCATGGATAAATGCTGAATTCATCACCTGTGAACCAGAGACAAAGACAAATTTCATGCAGCGGAACCCCCCACAAATACTTTCTCGCCTGCTCCAAAGAAGGCCAAGGTCGTTTCATCTTCAGGGAAGGTGAAGACCTCAGTATTTTGGGATGCAAAAGTATTGTGTTTATTGACTATCTTCAAAAGGGCCACACCATCAATGGAGAGTGTTATTCGAACTTGTTGAGACAGTTACGAAAGCTATCCAAACCAAACGCCCAAGAAAACTGACGAAAGACGTCTTCTTTCATCAGGACAACGCTCCAACACACACACACCCTTGGTTTCAATGGTTGCTGTGCTTGACTATGCCTTTGAACAGGTTGATCACCCACCCAGTTCTCCTGATTTGATTATCATCTGTTCCCCAACATGAAAAACAGTTGGCTTGGAACCAGTATCGCGATGATGATGACTGTTGAAGTCTTTTTTTCAACAACAGGATGAACAGTCTTCTTTAAACAGCCAGATGTCACTTTAACTGAAAAGAGATAGTGCAGTTAGTAATAAGAAAAGCTGAAATTAATACATGCAAGACATCACGGTTCTAGCATCACTCCTTCATACTCAACCACACCTCCGAGATATTGGAAATAAGCGAAAGGTATGAATAAATAGCAGAAAATATAATATTAAAGTATAACAGAATATAGAATATAATATTAAAGTAAATTAAAAATATTAAATTAATTTAATAAATTAAAATAAAATTAATAAATTAAAATAAATCAGAATTAAATTAATAAATAATTAAATTGATAAACATTAAAGTAATATATTAATATAGTTAAGGTATGAACAAATAGCATTGAATATAATAGAATATAAGAATGATAATGATAGAATAAAAGAATATAGAATATAAGAATATAGAATATAATTATAATGAATATAAGAATGATAATGATAGAATATAAGAATATAGAATATAAGAATAGAGAATATAGAATATAATTATTATCAATATAAGAATTATAGAATATAAGAATATAAGAATAAAGTAATATAATCGAAATTTCAAAAAATTGATTATTTTATACCTATCTCTGTTCTTCTAGAAGATTTATGCAAATTATATAATTATGATGTATTCCCTGAGTGTAGAAAGTGTATATTTTTCCCACTCCGCGCAGAATAATTTGTAAAATCCCACTGTTAGTGAGCATTGGTCTTAGAGGAAAGAGATGGATGTCCTTTACAGGGTTATGAATGAAAATCACCAGGATATCATTCACTCTAAAAAGTGAAATTACAAAATGTCAATACTAGTTTACTACTAGATTGGCTGTTAGGTCTTATCGTTTTACTGTTGAACTAGCTAGATGGAATCGAATGTTCTATGATAATAATTCATTTTTCACGCACTCCCCGCCTGTGGAATTCTCTTTCAGTTTCTTGCCACCCACGACCTTCAAACATTTAAATGCAACCTTAATCTCAACGTTCTGTCTTCTGTGTGTGTGTGTGTGTGTTTGTGTGTGTGTGCGTATGTGTGTGTAATAATCTGTTGGTATATAATCCAAGTGAATCCTAATAATGTAAAATATCAATACTGATCTACAAAAAGAACTTAACGTATTATTATAACAAAACATATAAATTATATAAAATAAAAATATAAATTTACTTCATCAGAATAGCGATTTCAACCAACAAGTTTTATGTTGGCATTTTCAACTCAGAAGTATGAAGTTATAATATAGGAACTTAAAAATTAAATTTTAAGTTCCTGTTTCATCCATTGTGATGAGGTAAATTTGGACTTCTATTTTATGTAATATATATATATATATATATGTGTGTGTGTGTGTGTGTGTGTGTGTGTATGTGTGTGTATTTATTTAATTTCAAACACCGACAAGAAAGATTTAATTAATCTTAGTTTCTCCAGCATTCTAAAAGTTTTTTCGTTTATCCGTGGTTAAAGAATATAGGAGTTTTCCATAGTTATAATTCAGAGTGCTTTCGGCTAATTCTCTAGCCATTATCAGGGATGTTGTTTTGGGATGGTAAATTTCTGTGCGGTTTCGACATAGTAGTTTTACTCTGTAGTGTAAGTGTGAAGGGAGTTGTATGTTTTTTAGCGGTCTCGTGCTGTGCGTGGCCAGTCGACGTGGACATGGCTTCTAATTTTAGAAAACGTTTTTAATCTCCACTGCTAAACCCTGTAAAGTTGAAAGCGGGCGAATAACATTTAATAAGCAATGCTTCCCTAATGATGAGTTGTGCACGGCTATGAGATTTGAAAAGAATCTTTGTGTTATCGACTAGAATTTTCCTCAAAGGTTCTTGTAAATCGTGAGTTAATAAATGTTTATTAATTGCAATCTGCTTCGAAACGTGACATGTAAGACGTCTACTTTAGGAGGTAGTGGTGTTCCCGATATAGGTTTTTTAAAAAGTAATACAGTGGAATTGTTACACTATATTAGTCACCGCTAGTTTAGATTTGGTGGGGTTATTTCGATTAGTGACGACGAGATTTGCGGTCTTCCATTTTCTATAATATATTATGAATTTTATGTTTTGCAGGGTTTACAGCAGAAATACGATGTTTAAGGATTTTCTTTATTGTAAATTCATCCTGCTTATAATTATTGTGCATCTAGTTGCAATAAAAGATGTCGATGTTTTATGGTGTTGTATTTTTGTTACGGGCGTCTTGTATTTTTTGTGTTTTTTTATAGCTGGGGTGGAGGGATCCAAAGACCATCTTCAGGTTTTGAGACCGGTTACTACCCAAGGCTATATGATTCAGTCTGTCCTATTTATCCATGGCTATGAGTAGACGAGAGGCATTCATATGTTTCCCAAGGGAAGTGAATGTAAGTGAACTCGACTGAAATTTGAACTCGGCTCTCCGAGCTGCTATCCATTACTTCACAGTGCCTCCTTAACTTCATTAGTTCGTCATTGTGAGTTCAAATCCTGTGTTGGTTAATTGATACTCTTACTGGAAACACGGTGGACAATAACTGAGAAGTACAATAAAAAACGAAGCGAGATATCCCTAAACACGGATAGCGTAACGAGAAATATCTATACCCGTTGATTAAATAAAGTGTTCAGAGTTTCCTGAAGGTCACCCAATCATCAAACACTTGATAGAGGCTGAGGATACAAGGACCAGACCGTTGTCATAACAACAACAAAGATGTGAAAATTAGTCCGACTGTATCGCGACATCTATCAGAGAGAAGAAATTTAAATCTTTATTATTGCATTATTCCAAAATTTTAACACATCTTCAGTTAGCTATTAATGGCAACAACTGAGCATAAATAGTTATTAATTAAAAAAATTAGTAATTAATGTATATTATCCATAACTGTATGTACAAGAAAGTCATTTTTTATAAAAGTTTTAAAAAGATCACCATATATATCTAAAAAATGCGTATATTGTTGAAAATTTCTTTTTCCACAATATCGCTATTTTGTTATAATGCTTATTACCTAAAAAATAATAATAGTGGATATTTTTTTAAACATTAAATTATATTTAATCACATCTCCCTAACAGCCATCAGTAAATAATGGTAAATCCTCGTCCCAGAAATTGTGATAGAAATTCGGCATATTTTGTGCATAAGAAAAGTGATTCAAAAGAGAAAGCTCACAAATGCACTTTCCTCTCATCCAAAATGGCGGAGATGTAAGTGAGAGTCGCTAAATTTTGTGAATCAGTCGAATTAAAGTTTTAAAGTCTTTTTGTTTTTGCAATCTATTCATTCAATATTGTCTTTACGAATGCTGGAAGCAAGGAATACAGGAAACTGTTAAGGATTACAGGAACAACGAGCTTAAGATAAGGTTTTATATCGCCAAAGCTTTATTCGTTGAATCTGAAAATAATCCATAGATTCAAAATCGTTATATATATATATATATATATATATATATATATATATAAAGAGTAAGAAAACAATTTGAATGGCCGTAAATTGACCTGTCGAAAATAATAAAAGACACCATTAAACATGAAATCAGTTTTCGGCTTTTTTAATTAATAAAATCAAGAATTAAAAGAAGGAAAATAAAGAAAGAAATTTGAAAACTGATTAACAAATATTAAAAATTAATTACGTCTAAATTTTTTTCCATTTTTGCTGAGTCGTCTGAGACAATCGGGGTTAAAATAAATTTTTTTAATTAATATTAGTTATAATAATTCTATAGAATTTATTTTCGCATAAGTGCCAAGTGTGTTTTTTTTTAAATAATTCTCAATAAGTAAACAAAACTTAGATATTTATATAACTAGGTAATATCACAGGTAGGACAGACTTTATATCTCATTGAATCCGATCGTTGCAAAAAAAACAAAAAACGCACCAATGGTAATGGAATTTGATTTGAAAAAAAAACTATTAATTACCTTAATATATACTTTCCACCGCGTCCTTCGAATTATACCCCAACGTCCGTGGATATGCACGCATGCTTACTGCTCACAAAGTGTAGTGCTTAACCACCCATCACTCCATTAATTCCTTCAATTTTTGTGTAGCATCTCGTATAAGTGGATTTCTATAATTAAAAAAAAATCAACTAATGATACTCTTTAACGAAAAGTCGTGTTAATCGTCCATGGATAGAGGTTACATCTCAGTGGAACCAATCAATTTTGGGATGGTGACTAAGGCTAATTGCATCGACAACTCAAATAATCTATAACAATCAAGATGAGAACAAAAGTTGGAATAAAACGAAAATATATTGACAATTGAAATAGAAAATTATCAAAAAGTAATATGAACCTTTCATAAGATTGAAACCAGCTGGAATTGAATATAAAGGCCCTCAAAATATGATCTCCTTCGAGACGGTGGCGTAGTGGATATAAGAGTTGGTTATACATGTGTTACCATCAACTAGTTCAATCTTTGGACTAGGTAGAAAAGCATTGGTTCAGCAGGAACGAGCAAAAACTGCCATCACAGGAATAAATAACACAATAATTAAGAATGATGATGGCCAGAGTCTACTTGGCCGAAACGTTGTCATTAATAACAACATATATTAATAATAAAGATTAGAATAATAGTTCGGAAGAATTAAAATATATAAACACATATGCAAATTCTTTGTTTAAAAAACCTCTCTACTTCAGTTTCAAAAATCCACGTCCTGGGTAAGACGATAAACTACATCCGACAGCAAGGCCTTTGATCAGGTTTTCAAGAGCGTGGAACCACCTCTTAATTGCTGGTGTTCCCAGGTCCACCCTGGGCAAATAGTTAACGCCCCAACATGGGTCAAAACACTATGAAAGTATAAAATAAGGTTTTAATACAATACATTTTTGAAAAAGAAAAATATTACCAGCAATATATTTTTGTAAAAAATATTAGTAGCAATACATTTTTGGAAAAATTATTACGAGCAATATATTTTTGAAGAAAAAATTATTCCTTGCAATACATTTTTGAAGAAAAGAAAATAATATCTGAAATATATATTTTTTTAAAATATTAACATCAATGAGAATCTTCTCGGCATTAAATAACCCTTTGAGGTTGATATACCGTAAAACAAACCAAACCAAACCAAAGTTGTTATAACTGATGTATTTGAGTTGTTTGTTATTTATTAATTCCACATCCTGAACTTTTATGATGGATTCAGATTATGTGCCATCACTGCTTTCATTCCAATTCCACATCATCGTTTCTGTTTTGGACAGGTTTATCTTGAATCCTATTTCTTGGAATACAGCTTTTCAGCTGTTTCGGCGAACATGTGAACAACGACGAAGCTATAGAGAAACTGAAAACAAAAAAAACTTATACTTAAGAGGAGGCAGTTGAAACTTCTAGAGCACATAATGAAGAAATAGTTTATCGAAAATTTGATACACACAAGATAAACTGAAAGCAACATTGACAGAAGGTAAAGAAAGCATTACATAACTAGCTAACTTCAGTAAGTTGATGACGGAAGAAGCTTCAAGAGAGATAACAAAAAGATAAATTTAATAAGAGCTACAAAAGACAGGAAATTGTGGAGATCCATGATCGCCAACGCTCTGTAAGGATACGTTACATAGTAGAAAGAGAATTAGCTACGTAAATGAATGCAGGAACAAGGTTCAGAAGATATAACAAGATGACAAAAGTTATTAAAAGCTACAAAGGACAGGAAATTGTGGAGAGTCATGATCGCCAACGACCTGAAGAAATACGTTACATAGAAGAAGAATGATGTTCAGTAAATGAATAGCGGAACAAGGTTCAGGAGAGATAACAAAAGACAAATTTAGATGGACAGGGAAATGTGGGAGATACAAAGGACAGGAAATTGTGAAGAGAGCCATAAATGAATCACCAACATCCTGAAGGGATACGTCACACAGAAGAAGAATGAAGAAGCTTCACACTAAATGAATGCAGGAACAAGGTTCAGGAGAGATAACAAAAGACAAATTTAATGAGATACAAAGGACAGGAAATTGTGGAGAGCCATGATCACCAACATCCTGAAGGGATACGTCACACAGAAGAAGAATGAGCTTCACTAAATGAATGCAGGAACAAGGTTCAGGAGAGATAACAAAAAGACAAATTTAATGAGATACAAAGGACAGGAAATTGTGGAGAGCCATGATCACCAACATCCTGAAGGGATACGTCACACAGAAGAAGAATGAGCTTCACTAAATGAATGCAGGAACAAGGTTCAGGAGAGATAACAAAAAAGACAAATTTAATGAGATACAAAGGACAGGGAAATTGTGGAGAGCCATGATCACCAACATCCTGAAGGGATACGTCACACAGAAGAAGAATGAGCTTCACTAAATGAATGCAGGAACAAGGTTCAGGAGAGATAACAAAAATGTCAAAATTTAATGAGATACAAAGGACAGGAAATTGTGGAGAGCCATGATCACCAACATCCTGAAGGGATACGTCACACAGAAGAAGAAGAATGAGCTTCACTAAATGAATGCAGGAACAAGGTTCAGGAGAGATAACAAAATGTCAAAATTTAATGAGATACAAAGGACAGGAAATTGTGGAGAGCCATGATCACCAACATCCTGAAGGGATACGTCACACAGAAGAAGAATGAGCTTCACTAAATGAATGCAGGAACAAGGTTCAGGAGAGATAACAAAAGTCAAAATTTAATGAGATACAAAGGACAGGAAATTGTGGAGAGCCATGATCACCAACATCCTGAAGGGATACGTCACACAGAAGAAGAATGAGCTTCACTAAATGAATGCAGGAACAAGGTTCAGGAGAGATAACAAAAAGACAAATTTAATGAGATACAAAGGACAGGAAATTGTGGAGAGCCATGATCACCAACATCCTGAAGGGATACGTCACACAGAAGAAGAATGAGCTTCACTAAATGAATGCAGGAACAAGGTTCAGGAGAGATAACAAAAATGAGACAAATTTAATGAGATACAAAAATAGATGACAAGGTTCAGGAAATTGTGGAGGACAGGAAATTGCCATGATCACCAACATCCTGAAGGGATACGTCACACAGAAGAAGAATGAGCTTCACTAAATGAATGCAGGAACAAGGTTCAGGAGAGATAACAAAAGACAAATTTAATGAGATACAAAGGACAGGAAATTGTGGAGAGCCATGATCCTGAAGGAACATCCTGAAGGGATACGTCACACAGAAGAAGAAAAGACAAATTTACTAAATGAATGCAGGAACAAGGTTCAGGAGAGATAACAAAATTAATGCAAACAAGGTTTAATGAGATACAAAGGACAGGAAATTGTGGAGAGCCATGATCACCAACATCCTGAAGGGATACGTCACAGAAGAAGAATGAGCTTCACTAAATGAATGCAGGAACAAGGTTCAGGAGAGATAACAAAATGTCAAAATTTAATGAGATACAAAGGACAGGAAATTGTGGAGAGCCATGATCACCAACATCCTGAAGGGATACGTCACACAGAAGAAGAATGAGCTTCACTAAATGAATGCAGGAACAAGGTTCAGGAGAGATAACAAAATGTCAAATTTAATGAGATACAAAGGACAGGAAATTGTGGAGAGCCATGATCACCAACATCCTGAAGGGATACGTCACAAGAAGAAGAATGGCTTCACTAAATGAATGCAGGAACAAGGTTCAGGAGAGAGATAACAAAATGACAAATTTAATGAGATACAAAGGACAGGAAATTGTGGAGAGCCATGATCACCAACATCCTGAAGGGATACGTCACACAGAAGAAGAATGAGCTTCACTAAATGAATGCAGGAACAAGGTTCAGGAGAGATAACAAAAAAAGTCAAAACAATGAGATACAAAGGACAGGAAATTGTGGAGAGCCATGATCACCAACATCCTGAAGGGATACGTCACACATCCTGAAAAGAAGAAGAATGAGCTTCACTAAATGAATGCAGGAACAAGGTTCAGGAGAGATAACAAAATGTCAAAATTTAATGAGATACAAAGGACAGGAAATTGGGAGAGCCATGATCACCAACATCCTGAAGGGATACGTCACACAGAAGAAGAATGAGCTTCACTAAATGAATGCAGGAACAAGGTTCAGGAGAGATAACAAAATGTCAAAATTTAATGAGATACAAAGGACAGGAAATTGTGGAGAGCCATGATCACCAACATCCTGAAGGGATACGTCACACAGAAGAAGAATGAGCTTCACTAAATGAATGCAGGAACAAGGTTCAGGAGAGATAACAAAATGTCAAAATTTAATGAGATACAAAGGACAGGAAATTGTGGAGAGCCATGATCACCAACATCCTGAAGGGATACGTCACACAGAAGAAGAATGAGCTTCACTAAATGAATGCAGGAACAAGGTTCAGGAGAGATAACAAAAAAAAAATTTATTAAAAGCTACAAATTTAAGCCATGAGATACCTGAAGGGACACATAGAAGAAGAAGAATGAGCTGAATGAGAAACAAAGTTCAGAAGAGATAACAAAAAGACACAATTTAATCAAAGGACTGGAAATTGGGATACCATGATCACCAACATCCTGATGAGTTACGAACATAAAAGAATAATGAGCTTCAGTAAATGAATACAGGAACAAGGTTCAGGAGAGATAACAAAAGACAAATTTAATGAGATACAAAGGACAGGAAATTGTGGAGAGCCATGATCGCCAACATCCTGAAGGATACGTCACACAGAAGAAGAATGATGAGCTTCACTAAATGAATGCAGGAACAAGGTTGGGAGATAACAAAAGACAAATTTAATGAGATACAAAAGGACAGGAAATTGTGGAATGATCAAAATACGACAAAAAATTTCTATAAATTTAATGATACAAAGGGACAGGAAAATTTAATGAGATACAAAGGACAGAGCCATGATCACCAACATCCTGAAGGATACGTCACACAGAAGAAGAATGAGCTTCACTAAATGAATGCAGGAACAAGGTTCAGGAGAGATAACAAAAGACAAATTTAGATGAGATTAAGGACAAAGGACAGGAAATCCTGAAGGATACGTCACACAGAAGAAGAATGAGCATGAATCAGGAACACATCCAAATTTAATATGAATACAAAGGGAGGTTGTGAAGCCGCATGATCACCAACATCCTGAAGGAAGAAATGAATAAACACTAAATGAATGCAGGAACAAGGTTCAGGAGAGATAACAAAAAGACAAATTTAATGAGATACAAAGGACAGGAAATTGTGGAGAGCCATGATCACCAACATCCTGAAGGGATACGTCACACAGAAGAAGAATGATGAGTCACTAAATGAATGCAGGAACAAGGTTCAGGAGGATAACAAAGACAAATTTAATGATACAAAGGACAGGAAATTGTGGAGAGCCATGATCACCAACATCCTGAAGGGATACGTCACACAAGAAGAAGAATGAGCTTCACTAAATGAATGCAGGAACAAGGTTCAGGAGAGATAACAAAAGACAAATTTAATGAGATACAAAGGACAGGAAATTGTGGAGAGCCATGATCGCCAACATCCTGAAGGATACGTCACAGAAGAAGAATGAGCTTCACTAAATGAATGCAGGAACAAGGTTCAGGAGAGATAACAAAAGACAAATTTAATGAGATACAAAGGACAGGAAATTGTGGAGGCCGCATCCACCAACATCCTGAAGGGATACGTCACACAGAAGAAGAATGAACTTCACTAAATGAATGCAGGAACAAGGTTCAGGGAGAGATAAAAAAGACAAATTTAATGAGATACAAAGACAAAATTTCAAACATCCTGAAGGATACACAAAAGAAGAAATGAGTCACTAAATGAATGCAGGAACAAAGGTTCAGGAGAGATAACAAAAGACAAATTTAATGAGATACAAAGGACTGAAATTGTGGAGAGCCATGATCACATCCTGAAGGGATACGTCACACAGAAGAATGAGCTTCACTAAATGAATGCAGGAACAAGGTTCAGGAGAGATAAAAAAGACAAATTTAATGAGATACAAATGGAGAAACCATTCAAACATCCTGAAGGATACGTCACACAAAGAAAATGGAAACTAAATGAATGCAGGAACAAGGTTCAGGAGAGATAACAAAAAGAAATTTAATGAGATAGTGAAGGAGAGCCATGATCACCAACATCCTGAAGGATACGTCACAGAAGAAGAAGAATGAAGCTCACTAAATCCTGAAGGGAACAAGGTTCAGGAGAGATAACAAAAGAAATAAATGAGATACAAAGACACAAATTGGTTCAACATCCTGAAGGGATACGTCACACAAAGAAGAATGAATTTAAATGAGCATAACAAGGTTCGGAGATAACAAAAGACAAATTGAGATACAAAGGACTGGAGAGCCATGATCACCAACATCCTGAAGGATACGTCACACAGAAGAAGAATGAGCTTCACTAAATGAATGCAGGAACAAGGTTCAGGAGAGATAACAAAAGACAAATTTAATGAGATACAAGGACAGGAGCAATTGTTTAAAGCCATGATCACCAACATCCTGAAGGGATACGTCACACAAGAAGAATGAGCTTCACTAAATGAATGCAGGAACAAGGTTCAGGAGATAACAAAAGACAAATTTAATGAGATACAAAGGACAGGAAATTTCGAGAGCCATGATCGCCAACATCCTGAAGGGATGCGTCACACAGAAGAAGAATAAAACTACTAAATGATGCAGGAACAAGGTTCAGGAGATATAACAAAAGACAAATTTAATGAGATACAAAAGGACAGGAAATTGTGGAGAGCCATGATCCCACCAACATCCTGAAGGGATACGTCACACAGAAGAAGAATGAGCTTCACTAAATGAATGCAGGAACAAGGTTCAGGAGAGATAACAAAAAGACAAATTTAATGAGATACAAGGACAGGAAATTGTGGAGAGCCATGATCACCAACATCCTGAAGGGATACGTCACACAGAAGAAGAATGAGCTTCACTAAATGAATGCAGGAACAAGGTTCAGGAGAGATAAAAAAACAAATTTAATGAGATACAAGGACAGGAAATTGTGGAGAGCCATGATCACCAACATCCTGAAGGGATACGTCACACAGAAGAAGAATGAGCTTCACTAAATGAATGCAGGAACAAGGTTCAGGGAGAGATAACAAAAAGACAAATTTAATGAGATACAAAAGGACAGGAAATTGTGGAGAGTCATGATCACCAACACCTGAAGGGATACGTCACACAGAAGAAGAATGAATGCTTCAGGGGCTAAATGAATGCAGGAACAAGGTTCAGGAGAGATAACAAAAGACAAATTTAATGAGATACAAGGACAGGAAATTGTGGAGAGCCTGATCACCAACATCCTGAAGGGATACGTCACAACTGAAGAAGAATGAGCTTCACTAAATGAATGCAGGAACAAGGTTCAGGAGAGAACAAAAAGACAAATTTAATGAGATACAAAGGACAGGGAAATTGTGGAGAGCCATGATCGCCAACATCCTGAAGGGATACGTCACACAGAAGAAGAATGATTCACTAAATCTTTCGGGAACAAGGTTCAGGAGAGATAACAAAAGACAAATTTAATGAGATACAAGGACAGGAAATTGTGGAAATATGATCATTGGATACGTCACATAAGAAGAATGAGCTTCACTAAATGAATGCAAAACAAGGTTCAGGAGAGATAACAAAAGACAAATTCTTTACAAAGGACAGGAAATTGTGGAGAGCCATGATCCTTTCTTTCATCCTGAAGGATACGTCACACAAGAAGAATGGCTTCTTTCTAAATGAATGCAGGAACAAGGTTCAGGAGAGATAACAAAAAGACAAATTTAATGAGATACAAGGACAGGAAATTTCTTTCTTTCTTTCACCAACATCCTGAAGGGATACGTTTAGTAGAGAAGAATGGAGGAGAGGTGGCAGAGGCATTCTTTCTAAATGGAGAATGGCGGAACAAGGTTCCAGAGATAACAAAAATCCAAATTTAATGAGATACAAAGGACAGGAAATTCACACAAGAAGAAGAATGGAGAATGCCAAGGGACTGGAGAGATCTTTCAACATCCTGAAGGGATACGTCACACAGAAGAAGAATGAGCTTCTTTAAATGAATGCAGGAACAAGGTTCAGGAGAGATAACAAAAGACAAATTTAATGAGATACAAAGGACAGGAAATTTGGAGAGCCATGATCACCAACATCCTGAAGGGATACGTCACACAGAAGAAAATGAGCTTCACTAAATGAATGCAGGAACAAGGTTCAGGAGATAACAAAAGACAAATTTAATGAGATACAAAGGACAGGAAATTGTGGACCATTTAATGATCACAAACATCCTGAGGATACGTCACACAGAAGAAGATGAGCTTCACTAAATGAATGCAGGAACAAGGTTCAGGAGAGATAACAAAAAAGACAAATTTAATGAGATACAAAGGACAGGAAATTGTGGAGAGCCACGTCCATAACATCCTGAAGGGATACGTCACACAGAAGAAGAATGAGCTTCACTAAATGAATGCAGGAACAAGGTTCAGGAGAAGATAACAAAAAGACAAATTTAATGAGATACAAAGGACAGAAGGACAGCCATGTCACACAGAAAGGGAAGAAGCCAAATGCAGGAACAACATCCTGAATGAGATACAAAAGGACTTCACACAGAAAGAATACGTCAACAGAAGAAGAATGAGCTTCACTAAATGAATGCAGGAACAAGGTTCAGGAGAGATAACAAAAGACAAATTTAATGAGATAAAAGGACAAATTGTGGAAGCCATGATCACCAAATCCTGAAGGGATACGTCCTCACATTGAAGAAGAATAATTGAAAAATGAATGCAGGAACAAGGTTCAGGAGAGATAACAAAAGACAAATTTAATGAGATACAAAGGACAGGAAATTGTGGAAGCCATGATCGCCAACATCCTGAAGGGATACACACAGAAGAAGAATGAGCTTCACTAAATGAATGCAGGAACAAGGTTCAGGAGAGATAACAAAAGACAAATTTAATGAGATACAAAAGGACAAAAATGGAGAGCCATGATCATAACATCCTGAAGGATACGTCACACAGAAGAAGAATGAGCTTCACTAAATGAATGCAGGAACAAGGTTCAGGAGATAACAAAAAGACAAATTTAATGAGATACAAAGGACAGGAAATTGTTGAAGCCATGATCAACCAACATCCTGAAGGGATACGTCACACACAGAAGAAGAATGAGCTTCACTAAATGAATACAGGAACAAGGTTCAGGAGAGATAACAAAAGACAAATTTAATGAGATACAAAAAGGAAAAAAAATGATCAAACATCCATAAGGGATACGTCACACAGAAGAAGAATGAGCTTCACTAAATGAATGCAGGAACAAGGTTCAGGAGAGATAAAAAAAAGACAAATTTAATGAGATACAAAGGACAGGAAATTGTGGAGAGCCATGATCGCCAACATCCTGAAGGGATACGTCACACAGAAGAAGAATGAGCTTCACTAAATGAATGCAGGAACAAGGTTCAGGAGAGATAACAAAAAAGACAAATTTAATGAGATACAAAGGACAGGAAATTGTGGAGAGCCATGATCGCCAACATCCTGAGAACAACACAGAAGAAGAATGAGCTTCACTAAATGAATGCAGGAACAAGGTTCAGGAGAGATAAAAAAAAGACAAATTTAATGAGATACAAAGGACAGGAAATTGTGGAATGCCATGATCACCAACATCCTGAAGGATACGTCACACAGAAAGAAAAATGAGCTTCACTAAATGAATGCAGGGAAGGTTCAGGAGAGATAACAAAAAAAGACAAATTTAATGAGATACAAAGGACAGGAAATTGCTCTCCAGAGCCATGATCAACAACATCTGAAGGATACGTCACACAGAAGAAGAATGACAGGAATGCAGGAACAGGTTCAGGAGAGATAACAAAAGACAAATTTAATGAGATACAAAGGACAGGAAATTGTGGAGAGCCATGATCACCAACATCCTGAAGGATACGTCACAGATAACTTCACTAAATTTGAAAGAGGAGAATAAAAAAAGACAAATTTAATGAGATACAAAAAGGATCAGGAAATTGTGGAGAGCCATGATCACCAACATCCTGAAGGATACGTCACACAGAAGAAGAATGAGCTTCACTTCAATGAATGCAGGAACAAGGTTCAGGAGAGATAACAAAAGACAAATTTAATGAGATACAAGGACAGGAAATTGTGGAGAGCCATGATCATAACATCCTGAAGGGATCGACCTGAAGAAGAATGAGCTTCACTAAATGAATGCAGGAACAAGGTTCAGGAGAGATAACAAAAAGACAAATTTAATGAGATACAAAGGACAGGAAATTTTTGCATTCATGATCACCAACATCCTGAAGGGATACGTCACACAGAAGAAACAAATTTAATGAGCTTCACTAAATGAATGCAGGAACAAGGTTCCAACAAGAGACAAAAAAAGACAAATTTAATGAGATACAAGGACAGGAAATTGTGGAGAGCATTGAACATCCTGAAGGATACGTCACACAGAAGAAGAATGAGCTAAATAAATGAATGCAGAACAAGTTCAGGAGAGATAAAAAAAGACAAATTTAATAAATATACAAAAGGACAGGAAAACAAAGATACAAAGGACCATGATCCTTAAACATCCTGAAGGGATACGTCACACAGAAGAAGAATGAGTCCTAAATGAATGCAGGAACAAGAGTTCAGGAGAGACTATAAAAGACAAATTTAATGAGATACAAAGGACAGGAAATTGTGAGCCATGATCACAACATCCTGAAGGGATATGTCACACAGAAGAAGAATGAGCTTCACTAAATGAATGCAGGAACAAGGTTCAGGAGAGATAAAAAGACAAATTTAATGAGATACAAAATTTGTTATAATTGTGAGAGAGCCATGATCGCCAACATCCTGAAGGGATACGTCACACAGAAGAAGAATGAATGCAGGAACAAAAGGTTCAGGAGATAACAAAAGACAAATTTAATAGGATACAAAGGACAGGAAATGGAGCCATGATCGCCAACATCTGAAGGTACGTCACTGAAGAAGAGAATTGGTTTCACTAAATGAATGCAGGAAAAGGAGAGATAACAAAAGACAAATTTAATGAGATACAAAGGACAGGAAATTGTGGAGAGCCATGATCGCCAACATCCTGAAGGGATACGTCACACAGAAGAAGAATGAGCTTCACTAAATGAATGCAGGAACAAGGTTCAGGAGAGATAACAAAAGACAAATTTAATGAGATACAAAGGACAGGAAATTGTGGAGAGCCATTTCGCCAACATCCTGAAGGGATACGTCACAGAAGAAGAATGCTCTTCACTAAATGGTACCTAGATTCAAAAAAAAAAACCGTTAAGATACAAAGGAACACAAGGTTCATCGAGAAGAAGAATGAACAAAAAATGGGAACAAATTTAAAAAAGACAAATTTAATGAGATACAAAAGGACAGGAAATTGTGGAGAGCCATGATCACCCACATCCTGAAGGATACGTCCACAGAAAGAAGAATGAACTTTCACTAAATGAATGCAGGAACAAGGTTCAGAAGATAACAAAAGACAAATTTAATGAGATACAAAGGACAGGAAATTGTGGAGAGCCATGATCGCCAACATCCTGAAGGGACACCCACACAGAAGAAGAATAAACTACTAAATGAATGCAGGAACAAGGTTCAGGAGAGATAAAAAAGACAAATTTAATGAGATACAAAGACAGGGAAATTGTGGATTTGATCACAGAAGAATCCTGAAGGGATACGTCCACAGAAAAAAATTGTTAATATTCAGTAAATGAATGCAGGAACAAGGTTCAGGAGAGATAACAAAAGACAAAGACAAATTTAATGAGATACAAAGGACAGAAATTGTGGAGAGCCATGATCGCCAACATCCTGAAGGGATACGTCACACAGAGAAGAATAGGCTTCACTAAATGAATACAGGAACAAGGTTCAGGAGAGATAACAAAAGACAAATTTAATGAGATACAAAAGGACAGGAAATTGTGGAAGCCATGATCGCCAACATCTGAAGGGATACGTCACACAGAAGAAGAATGAGCTTCACTAAATGAATGCAGGAACAAGGTTCAGGAGAGATAACAAAAGACAAATTTAATGAGATACAAAAGGACAGGAAATTGTGGAATCGATCACCAACATCCTGAAGATACGTCACACAGAAGAAGAATGAGCTTCTAAATGAATGCAGGAACAAGGTTCAGGAGAGATAACAAAAGACAAATTTAATGAGATACAAAGGACAGGAAATTGTGAAGCCATGATCATTTACATCCTGAAGGATACGTCACAGAAGAAGAATGAGCTTCACTAAATGAATGCAGGAACAAGGTTCAGGAGATAAAAAAAAGACAAATTTAATGAGATACAAAGGACAGAAATTGTGGAGGAAGCCATGATCCTTAAATATCCTGAAGGGATACGTCACAAAAGAAGAATGAGCTTGACTAAATGAATGCAGGAACAAGGTTCAGGAGAGATAACAAAAAAGACAAATTTAATGAGATACAAAAGGACAGGAAATTGTGGAGAGCCATGATCACCAACATCCTGAAGGGATACGTCACACAGAAAAAAGAATGAGCTTCACTAAATGAATGGCGGAACAAGGTTCAGGAGAGATAACAAAAAGACAAAATTTAAATGAGGATACAAAAGACAGGAATGCCATTCATTTTAATGAGAGATACGTCCTAAATTGTGGACCATGATCCAACATCCTGAAAAAATACGTCACAAGAAGAAGAATGACTAAATGAATGCAGGAACAAGGTTCAGGAGAGATAAAAAAAGACAAATTTAATGAGATACAAAGGACAGGAAATTGTGGAGAGCCATCCTGATCGTCAACATCCTAAAGGAATGCGGACGTTCAGGAGAGATAACAAAAGACAAATTTAATGAGATACAAAAGGACAGGAAATTGTGGAGAGCTTCTTAACATCCTTGATGGAATGCAAAACAAATGCAGTTCAGGAGATAAAAAAAAGACAAATTTAATGAGATACAAAGGACAGGAAATTGTGGAGAGCCATGATCGCCAACATCCTGAAGGGATACGTCACACAGAAGAAGAATGAGCTTCACTAAATGAATGCAGGAACAAGGTTCAGGAGAGATAACAAAAAGACAAATTTAATGAGATACAAAGGACAGGAAATTGTGGAGAGCCATGATGAACATCCATCCTGAAGGATACGTCACACAGAAGAAGAATGAGCTTCACTAAATGAATGCAGGAACAAGGTTCAGGAGAGATAAAAAAAAGACAAATTTAATGAGATACAAGGACAGGAAATTGTGGAGAGCCATGATCATAACCAACATCCTGAAGGGATACGTCACACAGAAGAAGAATGAAAATGAATGCAGGAACAAGGTTCAGAGAGAAAAAAAGAATTTAATGGATACAAAGGACAGGGAAATTGTGGAGAGCTAAGGAAACATTCAGGAGATGCAACAAAAAAGACAAATTTAATGAGATACAAAAGGACAAAAGACAGGAAATTGGGAGAGCCATGATCACCAACATCCTGAAGGGATGTCACACAGAAGAAGAATGGAGTCACTAAATGAATGCAGGAACAAGGTTCAGGAGAGATAAAAAAGACAAATTTAATGATACAAAGGACAGAAATTGTGGAGGTTAATGATCACCAACATCCTGAAGGGATACGTCACACAGAAAGAAGAATAGCTTCACTAAATGAATGCAGGAACAAGGTTCAGGAGAGATATAAAAAAAGACAAATTTAATGAGATACAAAGGACAGGAAATTGTGGAGAGCCATGATCGCCAACATCCTGAAGGGATACGTCTACACAGAAGAAGAATGAAGCACTAAATGAATGGGACAAAGGTTCAGGAGAGATAACAAAAGACAAATTTAATGAGATACAAAGGACAGGAAATTGTGAGAGCCATGATCACCAACATCCTGAAGGGATACGTCACACAGAAGAAGAATGAGCTTCACTAAATGAATGCAGGAACAAGGTTCAGGAGAGATAACAAAAAGACAAATTTAATGAGATACAAAGGACAGGAACAGAGAGCCATGATCACCAACATAAACATCCTGAATGGGATACAGTCAATTTAATGAGGCACACAGAAGAAAGAAGGATGAAAGAAAGATACTAAATGAATGCAGGAACAAGGTTCCAGGAGAGAAAAAAAGACAAATTTAATGAGATACAAAGGACAGGAAACTGTGGAGAGCCATGATCACCCATCCTGAAGGATCAACACAGAAGAAGAATGACAAGCTTCACTAAATGAATGCAGGAACAAGGTTCAGGAGAGATAACAAAAGACAAATTTAATGAGATACAAAGGACAGGAAATTGGCAGAGAGCCATGATCACCAACATCCTGAAGGGATACGTCACACAGAAGAAGAATGAGCAGGAATTCACTAAATGAATGCAGGAACAAGGTTCAGGAGAGATAAAAAAGACAAATTTAATGAGATACAAAGGACAGGAAATTGTGGAGAGCCATGATCACCTAACATCCTGAAAGGGATACGTCACACAGAAGAAGAATGAGCTTCACTAAATGAATGCAGGAACAAGGTTCAGGAGAGATAAAAAAGACAAATTTAATGAGATACAAAGGACAGGGAAATTGTGGAGAGCCATGATCCTTAACATCCTGAAGGATACGTCACACAGAGAAGAATGAGCTTCACTAAATGAATGCAGGAACAAGGTTCAGGAGAGATAAAAAAGACAAATTTTAATGAGATACAAAGGACAGGAGCCATGATCGAAATTGTGGAGATACATCACCAACATCCTGAAGGATACGTCACACAGAAGAAGAATAAAACTACTAATGAATGCAGGAACAAGGTTCAGGAGAGATAACAAAAGACAAATTTAATGAGATACAAGGACAGGAAATGGAAGCCATGATCACTAACATCCCTGAATGCAAGAAGAACAATGCAGGAACATGGTTCAGGAGATAAAAAAAAGACAAATTTAATGAGATACAAAGGACAGGAAATTGTGGAAGCCATCATCGCCAACATCCTGAAGGATACGTCACACAGAAGAAGAATGAAACTACTAAAATGCAGGAACAAGGTTCAGGAGAGATAACAAAAAGACAAATTTAATGAGATACAAAGGACAGGAAATTGTGGAGAGCCATGATCGCCAACATCCTGAAGGGATACGTCACACAGAAGAAGAATGAGCTTCACTAAATGAATGCAGGAACAAGGTTCAGGAGAGATAACAAAAAGACAAATTTAATGAGATACAAAGGACAGGAAATTGTGGAGAGCCATGATCGCCAACATCCTGAAGGGATACGTCACACAGAAGAAGAATGAGCTTCACTAAATGAATGCAGGAACAAGGTTCAGGAGAGAACAAAAAGACAAATTTAATGAGATACAAGACAGAAGAATGTGGAGAGCCATGATCACTAACATCCTGAAGGGAGATAACAAAAGAAGAATTTAAATGAATGCAGGAGACAAGGTTCAGGAGAGATAACAAAAAGACAAATTTAATGCCAAGGACAGGGGAAATTGTGAAGGGATACGTCATCCTGGAAGGGATAAATCAAAGAATGAGCTTCACTAAATGAATGCAGGAACAAGGTTCAGGAAGATAAAAAAGACAAATTTAATGAGATACAAAGGACAGGAAATTGTGGAGAGCCATGATCGCTAACATCCTGAAGGATACGTCACACAGAAGAAGAATGACTTCACTAAATGAATGCAAGAACAAGGTTCAGGAGAATAACAAAAGACAAATTTAATGAGATACAAAAGGACAGGAAATTGTGGAGAGCCATGATCACCAACATCCTGAAGGATACGTCACACAGAAGAAGAATGAGCTTCACTAAATGAATGCAGGAACATGGTTCAGGAGATAAAAAAAGACAAATTTAATGAGATACAAAGGACAGGAAATTGTGGAGTCATGATCGCCAACATCCTGAAGGGATACGTCACAGAAGAAGAATGAAGGAACAACTAAATGTGCAGAGAGATAAGAAAAAAGACAAATTTAATAGATATAAAAGGACAGGAAATTGTGAGAGCACTAACATCCTGAAGGGATACGTCACACAGAAGAATGAATTTACCAATGAATGGTTCAGGTTCAGGAGAGATAACAAAAAGACAAATTTAATGAGATACAAAAGGACAGGAAATTGTGGAGAGCCATGATCGCCAAATATCCTGAAGATACGTCACACAGAAGAAGAATGAGCTTCACTAAATGAATGCAGGAACAAGGTTCAGAGATAACAAAAAGACAAATTTAATGAGATACAAAGGACCCAGGGAAATTGTAGAGCCATGATCACAACAACATCCTGAAGGATACGTCACACAGAAGAATGAGTGAGCTTCACTAAATGGTGCAGGAACAAGGTTCAGGATAACAAAAAGACAAATTTAATGAGATACAAGGACAGAAATTGTGGAGAGCTACGATCGCCAACATCCTGAAGGATACGTCACACACAGAAGAGAATGAGCTTCACTAAAATGAATGCAGGAACAAGGTTCAGGAGAGAAAAAAAAGACAAATTTAATGAGATACAAAGGACAGGAAATTGTGGAGAGCCAAGTCACCAACATCCTGAAGGGGATACGTCACATAGAAGAAGAATGAGCTTCACTAAATGAATGCAGGAACAAGGTTCAGGAGAGATAAAAAAGACAAATTTAATGAGATACAAGGACAGGGGAAACTGTGGAGAGCCATGATCACCAACATCCTGAAGGGATACGTCACACAGAAGAAGAATCAGCTACCACTAAATGAATGCAGGAACAAGGTTCAGAGAGATAACAAAAGACAAATTTAATGAGATACAAAGGACAGGAAATTGTGGAGAGCCATGATCACCAACATCCTGAAGGATACCTCACACAGAAGAAGAATGAGCTTCACTAAATGAATGCAGGAACAAGGTTCAGGAGAGACAACAAAAAGACAAATTTAATGAGATACAAAGGACAGGGGATTGTGGAGAGCCATGATCACCAACATCCTGAAGGGATACGTCACACAAGAAGAATGAATGACAAATGAATACAGGAACAAGGTTCAGGAGAGATAACAAAAGACAAATTTAATGAGATACAAAGGACAGGAAATTGTGGAGAGCCATGATCATAACATCCTGAAGGGATACGTCACACAGAAGAAGAAATGAGCTTCACTAATTTAATGAATGCAGGAAAAGGTGTCCAGAGAGATAACAAAAGACAAAATTAATTCAGGAGATACAAAGGACAGGAAATTGTGGAGAGCCATCCTCACCAACATCCTGAAGGGATACGTCACACAGAAGAAGAATGAGCTTCCAAAATGAATGCAGGAACAAGGTTCAGGAGAGATAACAAAAGACAAATTTAATGAGATACAAAGGACAGGGAAATTGTGGAGAGCCATGATCCCAAACATCCCAAAGGATACATCACACAGAAGAAGAAGAACATTCACCTAAATGAATGCAGAACAAGGTTCAGGAGATAACAAAAGACAAATTAAGCTGAAGATATACAAGACAGGGAAATTGTGGAGAGCCATGATCACTAACATCCTGAAGGGATACGTCACACAGAAGAAGAATGAAACTAAATGAATGCGAGGAACAAGGTTCAGGAGAGATAACAAAAGACAAATTTAATGAGATACAAAGGACGGAAATTGTGGAGAGCCATGATCGCCAACATCCTGAAGGGATATGTCAACACAGAAGAAGAATGACTTCACTAAATGAATGCAGAACAAGGTTCAAGGAGAGACAACAAAAGACAAATTTAATGAGATACAAAGGACAGGAAACTGTGGAGGCCATCGCCATCAAGGATAACATCGAAGGATACTAAATGAATGCAGGAACAAAGTTCAGAAGAAGAATGAGCAGACATTCAAGCTAAATGAATGCAGGAACAAGGTTCAGGAGAGATAACAAAAGACAAATTTAATGAGATACAAAGGACAGGAAATTGTGGAGAGCCATGATCACTTAACATCCTGAAGGGATACGTCACACAGAAGAAGAATGAAGCTTCACTAAATGAATGCAGGAACAAGGTTCAGGAGAGATAAAAAAAGACAAATTTAATGAGATACAAGGACAGGAAATTGTGGAAGCCAATCGCCAACATCCTGAAGGATACATCACACAGAAGAAGAATGAGCTTCTAAATGAATGCAGGAACAAGGTTCAGGAGAGATAACAAAAAGACAAATTTAATGAGATACAAGGACAGGAATTGTGAGCTATGATCATAACATCTGAAGGGATACGTCACACAGAAGAAGAAAAATTGAGCTCACTAAAATGAATGCAGGGAAACAAGGTTCCTGACAAATTTAATGAGATACAAAGGACAGGAAATTGTGGAGAGCACGCCAAATATCCTGAAGGATAGACACAGAAGAAGAAGCTTCACTAAATGAATGCAGAAACAAGGTTCAGGAGAGATAACAAAAGACAAATTTAATGAGATACAAGGACAGGAAATTGTGAGAGCCATGATCGCCAACATCCTGAAGGATACGTCACACAGAAGAAGAATGAGCCCCACTAAATAGATGCAGGAAACAAGGTTCAGGAGAGATAACAAAAGACAAATTTAATGAGATACAAAAGACAGGAAATTCGTGGAGAGCCAAGGACGCCAACATCCTGAAGGGATACGTCACACAGAAGAGAATGAGCTTCACTAAATGAATGCAGGAACAAGGTTCAGGAGATAACAAAAGACAAATTTAAAATACAAATACAAAATTAGGACAGGAAACATTGGGGATACGTCACACAGAAGAAGAATGAGCCAAATGAATGCAGAAACAAGGTACCAGGGAGAGCACCAAATTTAATGAGATAAAGGACCTGAAGGGATAAATCCCTTGACACAGAAGAAGAATGAGCTTCACTAAATGAATGCAGGAACAAGGTTCAGGAGAGATAAAAAAAGACAAATTTAATGAGATACAAGGACAGGGAAATTGTGGGAGAGCCATTGATCCTTAACATCCTGAAGGATACGTCACACAGAAGAAGAATGAGCTTCACTAAATGAATGCAGGAACAAGGTTCAGGAGAGATAACAAAAGACAAATTTAATGAGATACAAAGGACAGGGAAATTGTGGAGAGCCATGATCACCAACATCCTGAAGGATACGTCCAGAAGAAGAATGAGCTTCACTAAATGAATGCAGGAACAAAGGTTCAGGAGAGATAACAAAAAAGACAAAATTTAATGAGATACAAAGGACAGGGAAATTGTGGAGAGCCATGATCGCCAACATCCTGAAGGGATACGTCACACAGAAGAAGAATGAGCTTCACTAAATGAATGCAGGAACAAGGTTCAGGAGATATAACAAAAGACAAATTTAATGAGATACAAAGGACAGGAAATTGTGGAGAGCCATGATCCTTAACATCCTGAAGGGATACGTCACAGAAGAAGAAAATGAGCATCCTAAAATGAATGCAGGAACAAGGTTCAGGAGAGATAACAAAAAGACAAATTTAATGAGAGACAAGGACAGGAAAATTGGGAGAGCCATGATCGCCAACATCCTGAAGGATACGTCACACAGAAGAAGAATGAGCTTCACTAAATGAATGCAGGAACAAGGTTCAGGAGAGATAACAAAAGACAAATTTAATGAGATACAAAGGACAGGAAATTGTGGAGAGCCATGATCACCAACATCCCTGAAGGGATACGTCACACAGAAGAAGAATGAGCTTCACTAAATGAATGCAGGAACAAAAGGTTCAGGAGAAACAAAAGACAAAATTTGCAAACAAGGTTCAGGAGATACAAAAAACAAATTTAATGGACAGAAATTGTGGAGAGCCATGATCACTAACATCCTGAAGGATGCATCACACAGAAGAAGAATGAGCTTCACTAAATGAATGCAGGAACAAGGTTCAGGAGAGATAACAAAAAGACAAATTTAATGAGATACAAAAGGACAGGAAATTGTGCAGAGCCATGATCAAAAGACCAACATCCTGAAGGATGGCCATGCCTTACACAGAAGAAGAATGAGCTTCACTAAATGAATGCAGGAACAAGGTTCAGGAGAGATAACAAAAGACAAATTTAATGAGATACAAAGGACAGGAAATTGGAGAGCCATGATCCTTAACATCCTGAAGGATACGTCACACAGAAGAAGAATGAGCTTCACTAAATGAATGCAGGAACAAGGTTCAGGAGAGATAACAAAAGACAAATTTAATGAGATACAAAGGACAGGAAATTGTGTCACACAGAGAGCCATGATCACCAAATCCTTTAATGAAGGGATACGTCACAGAAGAAGAATGAGCTACTAAATGAATGCAGGAACAAGGTTCAGGAGAGATAACAAAAAGACAAATTGGAAAGCCATGATCGAACATCCTGATACGTCAAAAGGAATGAGCAGATACGGAACAAGGTTCAGGAGAGATAACAAAAGACCAAAGAGCAAGGACATGATCCATGATCAACATCCTGAAGGGATACGTCACACAGAAGAAGAATGAGCTTCACTAAATGAATGCAGGAACAAGGTTCAGGAGATAACAAAAAGACAAATTTAATGAGATACAAAGGAAATTGTGAGCCATGATCACCCAACATCCTAACATCCAGGAGATTCACGTAAATGGATGCAGGAGCCATGATTAATAAATACAAAGGACTGGTTCATTGAGAAGAGAGTCCAATGATCACAAATATCCAGAAATTGGAGACACGTCACAACAGAAGGAAGAATGAAGAAGAATGAGGCTTCACTAAATGAATGCAGAACAAGGTTCCAGAGATAACAAAAGACAAATTTAATGAGATACAAAGGACTGGAAATTGTGGAGAGCCATGATCGCCAACATCCTGAAGGGATACGTCCACAGAAGAAGAAAATGAGCTTCACTAAATGAATGCAGGAACAAGGTTCAGGAGAGATAACAAAAGACAAATTTAATGAGATACAAAGGACTGGAAATTGTGGAGAGCCATGATCACCAACATCCTGAAGGGATACGTCACACAGAAGAAGAATGAGCTTCACTAAATGAATGCAGGAACAAGGTTCAGGAGAGAACAAAAGACAAATTTAATGAGATACAAAGGACAGGAAATTGTGGAGCCATGATCGCCAACATCCTGAAGGATACGTCACACAGAAGAAGAATGAGTTACTAAATGAATGCAGGAACAAGGTTCAGGAGAGATAACAAAAAGACAAAATTTAATGAGATACAAAAGGACAGGAAATTGTGGAGAGCCATGATCGAACATCCTGAAGGGATACGTCACAGAAGAAGATGGAAGCTTCACTAAATGAATGCAGGAACAAGGTTCAGGAGAGATAAAAAAGACAAATTTAATGAGATACAAGGACAGGGAAATTGTGGAGAAAGCCATGATCACCAACATCCTGAAGGGATACGTCACACAGAAGAAGAATGAGCTTCACTAAATGAATGCAGGAACAAGGTTCAGGAGAGATAACAAAAGACAAATTTAATGAGATACAAAGGACAGGAAATTGTGGAGAGCCATGATCGCCAACATCCTGAAGGGATACGTCTCACAGAAGAAGAATGAGCTTCTACTAAATTAATGCAGGAACAAGGTTCAGGAGAGATAACAAAAAGACAAAATTTAGAGCCATGAGAACATCCTGAGGATACGACAGAAGAAGAAATGAAATAAATGAATGGAACAAGAGCCAAATTTAATGAGATACAAGGACATGATCACATCCTGAAGGGATACGTCACATAGAAGAAGAAATGAGCTACTAAATGAATGTGGGAACAAGGTTCAGGAGAGATAACAAAAAGACAAATTTAATGAGAGATACAAAGGACAGGAAATTGTGGAGAGCCATGACGCCAGAAGAAGAAATGAGTTTAACAACATCCTGAAGGGATACGTCAACATCCTGAGAAGAAGAAGAAGAATGAGCTTACTAAATGAATGCAGGAACAAGGTTCATAGGAGAGATAACAAAAAGACAAATTTAATGAGATACAAAGACTGACAAAATTGAGAGCCAAGATCGCCAACATCCTGAAGGGATACAAATACACAGAAGAAGAATGAGCTTACTAAATGAATGCAGGAACAAGGTTCAGGAGAGATAACAAAAAAAGACAAATTTAATGAGATACAAAGGACAGGAAATTGTGGAGAGCCATGATCACAATCAACATCCTGAAGGGATATGTCACACAGAAGAAGAATGAGCTTACTAAATGAATGCAGGAACAAGGTTCAGGAGAGATACAAAAAGACAAATTTAATGAGATACAAAGGACAGGAAATTGTGGAGAGCCATGATCACCAACATCCTGAAGGGATATGTCACACAGAAGAAGAAATGAGCTTCACTAAATGAATGCAGGAACAAGGTTCAGGAGAGATAACAAAAAAGACAAATTTAATGAGATACAAAGGACAGGAAATTGTGGAGAGCCATGATTACCAACATCCTGAAGGGATACGTCACACAGAAGAAGAATGAGCTTACTAAATGAATGCAGGAACAAGGTTCAGGAGAGATAAATAAAAGACAAATTTAATGAGATACAAAGGACAGGAAATTGTGGAGAGCCATGATCGCCAACATCCTGAAGGGATACGTCACAGAAGAAGAATGAGCTTACTAAATGAATGCAGGAACAAGGTTCAGGAGAGATAACAAAAAAGACAAATTAATGAGATAAGGCAAAGGACTGGAAATTGTGGAGAGCCATGATCACCAACATCCTGAAGGGATACATGTCACACAGAAGAAGAAATGAGCTTCACTAAATGAATGCAGGAACAAGGTTCAGAGAGATAAAAAAAGACAAATTTAATGAGAAGAAGAATGAGTCTACTAAATGAAGGACAAATTTAATGGAAAATTGTGGAGAGCCATGATCACCAAATATCCTGAAGGGATACGTCACATAGAAGAAGAAATGAGCCACTAAATGAATGCAGGAAACAAGGTTCAGGAGAGATAACAAAAGACAAATTTAATGAGATACAAAGGACAGGAAATTGTGGAGAGCCATGATCACCAACATCCTGAAGGGATACGTCACATAGAAGAAGAAATGAGCTACTAAATGAATGCAGGAACAAGGTTCAGGAGAGATAACAAAAGACAAATTTAATGAGATACAAAGGACAGGAAATTGTGTGGAGAGCCATGATCTCAACATCCTAAATGAATGAGCAGAATGAACAAGGTTCAGGAGAGATAACAAAAAGACAAATTTAATGAGATACAAAGGACAGGAAATTGTGGAGAGCCATGATCACCAACATCCTGAAGGGATACGTCACACAGAAGAAGAATGAGCTTCACTAAATGAATGCAGGAACAAGGTTCAGGAGAGATAACAAAAGACAAATTTAATGAGATACAAAGGACAGGAAATTGTAGAGAGATCACCAACATCCCAAGCCATGATCACCAACATCCTGAAGGGGAAATTGTGATGTCAACATCCTGAGAATGAAGAAGAATGAGCTTCACTAAATGAATGCAGGAACAAGGTTCAGGAGAGATAACAAAAGACAAATTTAATGAGATACAAAAGGACAGGGAAAATTGTGGAGAGCCAAGGATCACCAAATATCCTGAAGGGATACGTCACACAGAAGAAGAATGAGCTTTACTAAATGAATGCAGGAACAAGGTTCAGGAGAGATAACAAAAGACAAATTTAATGAGATACAAAGGACTGGAAATTGTGGAGAGCCATGATCACCAAATATCCTGAAGGATACGTCACACAGAAGAAGAATGAGCTTCACTAAATGAATGCAGGAACAAGGTTCAGGAGAGATAATAAAAAGACAAATTTAATGAGATACAAAGGACAGAAATTGTGGAGCCATGATCACCAACATCCTCCCAAGGGATACGTCACACAGAAGAAGAATGAGCCACTAAATGAATGCAGGAAAAGGTTCAGGAGAGATAACAAAAAGACAAATTTAATGAGATACAAAGGACAGGAAATTGTGGAGAGCCATGATCGCCAAATATCCTGAAAAGGATACGTCACACAGAAGAAGAATGAGCTCACTAAATGAATGCAGGAACAAGGTTCAGAGAGATAAAAAAAGACAAATTTAATGAGATACAAAGGACAGGAAATTGTGGAGAGCCATGATGCCAACATCCTGAAGGATACGTCACACAGAAGAAGAATGAGCTTCACTAAATGAATGCAGGAACAAGGTTCAGGGAGAGATAACAAAAAAGACAAATTTAATGAGATACAAAGGACAGGAAATTGTGGAGAGCCATGGATCACCAAATATCCTGAAGGGATACGTCACACAGAAGAAGAATGGAGCTTCACTAAATGAATGCAGGAACAAGGTTCAGAGAGATAAATAAAAGACAAATTTAATGAGATACAAAGGACTGGAAATTGTGGAGAGCCAAGATCGCCAAACATCCTGAAGGATACGTCAAGACAGAAGAAATGAGCTTCACTAAATGAATGCAGGAACAAGGTTCAGGGAGAGATAAAAAAGACAAATTTAATGAGATACAAAGGACAGGAAATTGTGGAGAGCCAAGGATCGCCAAATATCCTGAAGGGATACGTCATAGAAGAAGAAGGAATGAGCTTACTTTGAAATGAATGCAGGAACAAGGTTCAGGAGAGATAACAAAAGACAAATTTAATGGGATACAAAGGACAGGAAATTGTGGAAAGCTATGATCACCAACATCCTGAAGGGATACGTCACAGAAGAAGAAGAATGAGCCTACTAAATTAATGCAGGAACAAGGTTCAGGAGAGATAAAAAAAGACAAATTTACTGAGATACAAAGGACAGGGGAAATTGTGAGAGCCAAGATCACCAACATCCTGAAGGGATAATAGTCACACAGAAGAAGAAATGAGTCACTAAATGAATGCAGAAACAAGGTTCAGGAGAGAAATAAAGACAAACTTTAATGAGATAAAGGACTGGAAATTGTGGAGAGCCATGATCGCCAACATCCTGAAGGATACGTCACACAGAAGAAGAATGAGCTTCACTAAATGAATGCAGGAACAAGGTTCAGGAGAGATAACAAAAAGACAAATTTAATGAGATACAAAGGACAGGGAAATTGTGGAGCCATGATCGCCAATATCCTGAAGGGATACGTCACACAGAAGAAGAATGAGCTTCACTAAATGAATGCAGGAACAAGGTTCAGGAGATAACAAAAGACAAATTTAATGAGATACAAAGGACAGGAAATTGTGGAGAGCCATGATCACCAACATCCTGAAGGGATACGTCACACAGAAGAAGAAATGAGCTTCACTAAATGAATGCAGGAACAAGGTTCAGGAGAGATAACAAAAAGACAAATTTAATGAGATACAAAGGACAGGAAATTGTGGAGAGCCATGATCAACATCCTGAAGGGACATGTCACACAGAAGAAGAATGAGCCACTAAATGAATGCAGGAACAAGGTTCAGGAGAGAACAAAAAGACAAATTTAATGAGATACAAAGGACTGGAAATTGTGGAGAGCCATGGATCGCCAAACACATCCTGAAGGGACATGTCACACAGAAGAAGAAATGAGCCTACTAAATGAATGCAGGAACAAGGTTCAGGAGAGATAACAAAAGACAAATTTAATGAGATACAAAGGACAGGAAATTGTGGGAGAGCCATGATCGCCAAATATCCTGAAAGGATACGTCACACAGAAGAAGAATGAGCTTACTAATGAATGCAGGAACAAGGTTCAGGAGAGATAAATAAAAAGACAAATTTAATGAGATACAAAGACAGGAAATTGTGGAGAGCCAGCCCAACATGATCGTCACCAAAGATCCTAAATGAATGGGCTACATGTCACACAGAAGGATAACAAATGAATGCAGGAACAAGGTTAAGGAGAGATAAATAAAAGAATTTAATGAGACAGAAATTGTGGAGAGCCATGATCACCAAATATCCTGAAGGGATACAACACAGAAGAAGAAATGAGCTCTACTAAATGAATGCAGGAACAAGGTTCAGGAGAGATAAAAAAGACAAATTTAATGAGATACAAAGGACAGGAAATAGGGAAAGCCATGATCACCAAATATCCCGAAGGGGATACGTCACACAGAAGAAGAAATAGCCTTTCACTAAATGAATGCAGGGAACAAGGTTCAGGAGGAGATAACAAAAAAGACAAATTTAATGAGATACAAAAGGACAGGAAATTGTGGAAAGCCATGATCGCCAACATCCTGAAGGGATATGTCACACAGAAGAAGAATGAGCTTCACTAAATTAATGCAGGAACAAGGTTCAGGAGAGATAACAAAAAGACAAATTTAATGAGGACATAAAAGGACAGGAAATTAAGAGCCATGATCACCAACATCCTGAAGGGATATGTCACACAGAAGAAGAAATGAGCTTCACCAAATGAAATGCAGGAACAAGGTTCAGAGAGATAACAAAAAAGACAAATTTAATGAGATACAAAGGACTTGGAAATTGGGAGAGAAATAAATCGCCTGAACATCCTGAAGGATACGTCACAGGAAGAAAATGAGTTTACTAAATGAATGCAGGAACAAGGTTCAGAGAGCAACAAAAAGACAAATTTAATGAGATACAAAGGACAGGAAAATTGTGGAGAGCCATGATCACAAATATCCTGAAGGGATACGTCACACAGAAGAAAATGAGCTTACTTAAATGAATGCAGGAAACAAGGTTCAGGAGAGATAACAAAAGACAAATTTAATGAGATAAGGGTAAAGACAGGAAATTGTGAGAGCTATGATCACCAACATCCTGAAGGGACATGTCACACAGAAGAAGAAAATGAGCTTCACTAAATGAAAATGCAAGGAACAAGGTTCAGGAGAGATAATAAAAGACAAATTTAATGAGATACAAAGGACAGGAAATTGTGAGAGCCAGATCACCAACATCCTGAAGGGATACGTCACACAGAAGAAGAAATGAGCCTACTAAAATGAAATGCAGGAACAAGGTTCAGAGATAACAAAAAGAATAAATTTAATGAGATACAAAGGACAGGGAAATTGTGGAGAGCCATGATCACCAAATATCCTGAAGGGACATGTCACACAGAAGAAGAATGGAGCCTAAATGAATGCAGAAACAAGGTTCAGGAGAGACAAATTTAAAATACAAAAGGACAAAATTCTAATGAGATACAAAAGGACAGGAAAATTGTGGAGATAACAAAAGACAAATTTAATGAGAGATACAAAGGCGACAAAATCCTGAAAGGATACATGTCACACAGAAGAAGAATGGAGCTAACTAAATGAATGCAGGAAACAAGGTTCAGGAGAGATAAATAAAAAGACAAATTTAATGAGATACAAAGGACAGGGAAATTGTGGAGAGCTGATCACCAACATCCTGAAGGGACACAACACACAGAAGAAGAATGAGCTTACTAAATGAATGCAGGAACAAGGTTCAGGAGAGATAAATAAAAAGACAAATTTAATGAGATACAAAAGGACAGGAAATTGTGAGAGCCAAGATCACCAACATCCTGAAGGGATACGTCACACAGAAGAAGAATGAGCCTACTAAATGAAATGCAGGAACAAGGTTCAGGAGAGAGATAACAAAAAAGACAAATTTAATGAGATACAAAGGGACAGGAAATTGTGAGAGCCATGATCGCCAAATATCCTGAAGGGACATGTCACACAGAAGAAAATGGAGCTTCACTAAATGAATGCAGGAACAAGGTTCAGAGAGACAACAAAAGACAAATTTAATGAGATACAAAGGACAGGAAATTGTGAGAGCCATGATCGCCAACATCCTGAAGGGATACGTCACATAGAAGAAGAAATGAGCCCACTAAAATGAAAATGCAGAACAAGGTTCAGGAGAGATAAAAAAAGACAAATTTAATGAGATACAAAAGGACAGGAAATTGTGGAGAGCTATGATCACCAACATCCCAAGGGATACACACAGAAGAAGAATGAGCCTCACTAAATGAATGCAGGAACAAGGTTCAGGAGAGATAACAAAAGACAAATTTAATGAGATACAAAGGACAGGAAATTGTGGAGAGCCAAGGATTTCAACATCCTGAAGGATACGTCACACAGAAGAAGAAATGAGCCTACCAAATGAATGCAGGAACAAGGTTCAGGAGAGATAAACAAAAGACAAATTTAATGAGATACAAAGGACAGGGAAATTGTGGAGAGCCATGATCACAACATCCTGAAGGGACATGTCACACAGAAGAAGAGCTTCAAAATGAGCTTCAGGAGACAATAAAAAGACAAATTTAATGAATGCAGGAAATTGTGGAGACAAGGAAGGACATTTGCCAGAAGAAGAGAGAATGCAGGAAACAAGGTTCAAAGAAGACAAATTAATGAGATACAAAGGGACAGGGAAATTGTGAGAGCCATGACGCAACATCCTGAAGGGATATGTCACACAGAAGAAGAATGGAGCTAAATGAATGCAGAACAAGGTTCAGGAGAGATAACAAAAGACAAATTTAACTGAGATACAAAGGACAGGAAATTGTGGAGAGCTAATCACGCAAATATCCTGAAGGGATACACAGAAGAAGAAATGAGCTTCACTAAATGAATGCAGGAACAAGGTTCAGGAGAGAGATAACAAAAAGACAAATTAATGAGATAAGGAGACAGGAAATTGTGGAGAGCCATGATCACCAACATCCTGAAGGGGGACATGTCACAGAAGAAGAATGAGTCACTAAATGAATGCAGGAAACAAGGTTCAGGAGAGATAACAAAAGACAAATTTAATGAGATACAAAGGACAGGGAAATTGTGGAGAGCCATGGATCACCAACATCCTGAAGGGACACGTCACATAGAAGAAGAATGAGCCTACTAAATGAATGGTTGAACAAGGTTCAGGAGAGATAAAAAAAGACAAATTTAATGAGAGAGAGCCATACAAAGGACAGGAAATTGTGGAGAGCCAGGAGATCACCAACATCCAAAGGATGGAAGGAACACCCAAGGGATATAGAAGAAGAAGAAGTCACTAAATGAATGCAGGAACAAGGTTTAGAGAGATAAATAAAAAAGACAAATTTTAATGAGATAAAAGGACAGGAAATTGTGGAGACCAGGATCACCAACATCCTGAAGGGATACGTCACACAGAAGAAGAAATGAGCTTTCACTAAATGAATGCAGAACAAGGTTTAGAGAGAGAACAAAAAAGACAAATTAATGAGATACAAAGGACAGGGAAATTGTGGAGAGCTAAGATCGCCAACATCCTGAAGGGGATACGTCACATAGAAGAAGAATGAGCTACTAAAATGAATGCAGGAACAAGGTTCAGAGAGATAAAAAAAGACAAATTTAATGAGATACAAAGGACAGGAAATTGTGAGAGCTATGATCGCCAAACATCCCGAAGGGATATGTCACACAGAAGAATGAGCTTCACTAAATGAATGCAGGAACAAGGTTCAGGAGAGATAACAAAAGACAAATTTAATGAGATACAAAGGACAGGAAATTGTGGAGAGCCATGATCGCCAACATCCTGAAGGGATACGCCGCTAATAGAAGAAGAAATGAGCTTCACTAAATGAATGCAGGAACAAGGTTCAGGAGAGATAACAAAAGACAAATTTAATGAGATAAGCAAAGGACAGGAAATTGTGGAGAGCCAGGATCGCAATATCCTGAAGGGATATTACACAGAAGAAGAATGAGCTTACTAAATGAATGCAGGAAACAAGGTTCAGGAGAGATAACAAAAAAGACAAATTTTATGAGATACAAAGGACAGGAAATTGTGGAGAGCCATGATCACCAACATCCTGAAGGACACGTCACACAGAAGAAGAAATGAGCCATTATAAATGAATGCAGGAACAAGGTTTAGGAGAGAATAACAAAAGACAAATTTAATGAGATAAAAGGACAGGAAAATTGTGGAGAGCCATGATCACCAACATCCTGAAGGGATACTCACACAGAAGAAGAAATGAGCACATAAATGAATGCAGGAACAAGGTTCAGGAGATAAAAAAAAAGACAAATTTAATGAGATACAAAAGGACAGGAAATTGTGGAGAGCCATGATCGCCAAATATCCTGAAGGGATACAACCAGAAGAAATGAGCTTCTACTAAATGAATGCAGGAACAAGGTTAAAAGAGATTATTCATGTTGATTATGAGATACAAAGGACAGAAATTGTGGAGAGCCATGATCAAATATCCTGAAGGGACAGGCATAAAAAGAAGAATGAGCCTACTTAAATTAATGCAGGAACAAGGTTCAGAGAGATAAAAAAGACAAATTTAATGAGATGCAAAAGGATGAGGAAATTGTGGAGAGCCATGACGACAACATCCTGAAGGGAATCTCAGAAGAAGAATGAGGAATTTGCAATGAATGCAGGAACAAGGTTCAGAGAGACAACAAAAGACAAATTTAATGAGATACAAAGGACAGGGTTGTGGAGAGCCAAATCACGAACATCCTTTAAGGGACATGTCACTTTTAAGAAGAAAATGAGCTCTGGAAATGAATGCAGGAACAAGGTTCCTAGAGATTCTAAAAGACAAATTTAATGAGATACAAAGGACAGGAAATTTGTGGAGAGCCCAGATCGCCAACCATCCTGAAGGGATACTCATACAGAAGAAGAACATTTTCCCCTCCTGAATGCTCGATAAGGTCAAGGAGAGATAACAAAAAAGACAAATTTAATGAGATACAAAGGACAGGAAATTGTTCTTCTTCTTCTTCTTCTTCAAAGAAGAATGAGCTTATCTGAATGAAGGAACAAGGTTCTTCTTCAAATTTAATGAGATACTAGGACAGGAAATTGCTTCTACTAAATCCTGAATGCAGAAGAACATGAGCTCTTCAATGATAACAAAAAGACAAAATTAATGAGAGCTAGTAATGTTCACCATCCTGAAGGGATACGTCACACAGAAGAAGAAATGAGTTTCACTAAATGAATGCAGGAACAAGGTGTTCAGGAGATAAAAAAGACAAATTTAATGAGATACAAAAGGACAGGAAATTGTGGAGAGCCATGATCTCCTGAAGGATACATCTGAAGAAGAATGAGCTTCACTAAATGAATGCAGGAAACAAGGTTCAGGAGAGATTTCTGAATAGAATTTAATGAGATTGTTTTCGACAGGAAATTTCCTCTTACATGATCACCAACATCCTGAAGAATACGTCACACAGAAGAAGAACGAATCACTAAATGAATGCAAAGAAAAGGTTCAGGAGAGATAAAAAAAGACAAATTTAATGAGATACAAAAGGACAATAAATTGTGGAGAGCCAAGGAAGACAAATATCCGAAGGGAGTTACATTTAAATTTTTGAAGAATGAGCTTCACTAAATGAATGCAGGAAACAAGGTTCCATAGAGATAAAAAAATGCAAATTTAATGAGATTGCAAAGGACAGGAAATTGGGAGAGCTATTGATCGATTACATCCTAAAGGGATATAGTCACACAGAAGAAGAATTCATCAGAAAATGAATGCAGAACAAGGCAGAGGAGAGATGTTAAAAAGACAAATTTAATGAGATCAAAGGACAGGAAATTGTGGAGAGCCATTATCGCCCATCCTTCGGATTTTGTCACACAGAAGAAGGTGTCAGCGTTTAATGAATGCAGGAACAAGGTTCAGGAGAGATAACAAAAAGACAAACATTTCTTAGATTCAAAGGAAGGATTTTTCATGGAAATCCTTTGGAGGAGTCACACAGAAGAAGAATGAGCTTCACTTTTGCAAACATCCTTTTTGGATTTCAAAAAAAAGTGTTATTTAGAAGAAACGAGAGCCAGTGATCTGTTAAAAACCTCGAATGCAGGAACAAGGTTCAGGAGAGATAAATAAAAAAAAGACAAATTTAGATTAAATTGTGGAGTTGAAAAACACACAGAAGAAGAAAGAGCCAAATGAATCGCCAAATATCAAAAGACAACATTGCTGTTCATCGCAAAGAAGAAGAAGAATGAGCTTCACTAAATGAATGCAGGAACAAGGTTCATTTAGATAAAAAAGACAAATTTAATGAGAACAAAAGGACAGGAAATTGTGGAGAGCCATGATCAATAACATCCTGAAGGGATAAATCACACAGAAGAAGAATGAGCCATTAAATGAATGCAGGAACAAGGTTCAGGAGAGATAAAAAAAGACAAATTTAATGAGATATCTAAGGACAGGAAATTGTGGAGACAATCAACATTGGAAAAACAGAAGAAGAAATGACACACTAAAATGAATGCAGGAACAAGGTTCAGGAGAGACAAAAGACAAATTTAATGAGATACAAAGGATAAATTGTGGAGAGCCCATCACCAACATCACTAAAGGATTATCACACAGAAGAAGAATGAGCCACTAAAATGAATGCAGGAACAAGGTTCAGGAGAGAAAAAAAAAGACAAATTTAATGAGATACAAAGGATGGAAAATTGTCGAGAGCCATGATCAATCCTGAAGGGGATACGTCTAGAATTATAGAAGAATGAGTTTAACTAAATGAATGCAGGAACAAGGTTAACCATTGAAAAAAAAGACAAATTTAAAGATAAAAAGGACAGAAATTGTTTCTTCCATTTCTCCAACATCCTTCTCTGATGAAACAAGACAGAAGAAAAATGAGCTTGCCTAAAATGAATGCAGGGCACGGTTCAGGAGAGATAAATTAAAAGACAAATTTAATGAGATACAAAGGACAAGGGAAATTGTGGAGAGCCATTATCACCAACATCCTGAAGGGATACGTCACACAGAAGAAGAATGAGTGCCAGCAAGGTTTAAATGAATACAAAGGACAAAAACATCCTGAAGGGATCTGTGGAAGAATATCAGAATTCTCAATAGACAAATTTAAGAGATATCAAGGACAGGAAATTCTGGAGAGCCAATCTCGCCAAATATCCTGAAGGGATATGTCACATAAAAGAAGAAATGAGGTTCCTGCCTGAATGCAGGAACAAGGTTCAGGAGAGATAAAAAAAGACAAATTTAATGAGATACAAAGGATAGGGAAATTCCGGAGAGCCATGATCCCAATATCCGTGAAGGGATTCACACAGAAGAAGAAATGAGCTCACTAAATGAATGCAGGAACAAGGTTCAGGCTGATAAAACAAGACAAATTTAATGAGATACAAAGGGACAGGAAATTTTGGAGAGCCATGATCACATAAATCCTGAAGGGATACGTCACGAAGAAGAAATGAGCTTAACTAAAATGAGATCATTTCAAGGTTCAGAGAGATAATAAAAAGACAAATTTAATGAGATACAAAGAACAGGAAGATTGGAGAGCCAAGGAATATTAACATCCTGAAGGGATTTGTTGATTTGAAGAAGAATTTTAAATGAATGGCATATCAAATTTAATGAGACATAAAGAATGGAGAGCCACAAGGACATTCACACAGGAAGAAATGAGCTTTGAGGAACAAAAAGACAAATTTAATGAGATACAAAGGACAGGAAACAATACAGAGCCAACATCCTGAAGGGACATGTATATACATCTGGAATGCAGGATTCAGAGATCAAAAGACAAATTTAATGAGATACAAAGGATGAAATTGTGAGATATGCGTTTTAATCCTGAAGGGATGTAATTTTATTGAAGAGAGGTTCAGGAGAGATTTTTAATACAAATTTAATGAGACAAATTCTAGGAAATTGTGGAGAGCCATAAAAGCCAACATCCTGAAGGGATAGTTACACAGAAGTTGAAATTTGTTTAGCTAAATGAATGCACCTCTAAGGTTCAGAGAGAGATAACAAAAGACAAATTTTTTTAGATACAAAGGACAGGAAATTGTGAGTGCCGAATCTACAACATCCTGAGTGGATATGCTCACACAGAAGAAGAATGAGGTCTACTAAACAACAGGAACAAGGTTCAGGAGAGATAAAAAAAAGATCAATTTAATGAGATACAAAGGACAGAATATTTGAGAGCCATGATTGGAACATCCTGAAGGGATAAGTCCCACAGAAGAAGAATCAAAACTAAAATGAATGCGAACAAGGTTCAGGAGAGATAAAAAAAGACAAATTTAATGAGAGATAAAGGACAGGAAATTTTGGAGGAGCTAAGATTACCAACATCCTGAAGGGATATGTCACATGAAGAAGAATGAGCTATACTAAATGAATGCAGGAATAAGGTATAGGAGATAAAAAAAGACAAATTTAATGAGATACAAAGGAGACAGGAAATTGTGGAGACATGATCACCAACATCCTGAAGGGATACGTCACACAGAAGAAGAATGAGCCTACTAAATGAATGCAGGAAACAAGGTTCAGGAGAGATAAAAAAAGACAAATTTAATGAGATACAAAAGGACAGGAAATTGTGGAGAGCCATTGATCGCAACATCCTGAAGGACATGTCACACAGAAGAAAAAATGAGCCTACTAAATGAATGCAGGAACAAGGTTCAGGAGAGATAAATAAAAAGACAAATTTAATGAGATACAAAGGACAGGAAATTGTGGAGAGCCATGATCGCCAACATCCTGAAGGATACGTCACACAGAAGAAGAATGAGTTTACTAAATGAATGCAGGAACAAGGTTCAGGGAGAGATAAAAAAAAATTTAATGAGATGACAAAATTTAGAGCCAAGGATGAACATATTCCAAGATACAAGTCACAGAAGAAGAAATGAGCTTCAAAATGAATGCAGGAACAAGGTGGAGAGAACAAAAGACAAATTTAATGAGATACAAAGGACAGGAAATTGTGGGAGCCAAGGATCGCCAAATATCCTGAAGGGATACGTCACACAGAAGAAGAATGAGTTTACTAAATGAATGCAGAAAAAGGTTCAGAGAGAAAAAAAAGACAAATTTAATGAGATACAAAGACAGGAAATTGTGGGAGAGCCATGATCGCCAAATATCCTGAAGGGATACGTCACACAGAAGAAGAATGAGTTTACTAAATGAATGCAGGAAATACGGGTTCAGAGAGATAACAAAAGACAAATTTAATGAGATACAAAGGACAGGAAAATGTGGAGAGCCATGATCACTAACATCCTGAAGGGATATGTCACAGAAGAAGAAATGAGTCACTAAATGAATGGTGGAACAAGGTTCAGGAGAGATAAATAAAAAAGACAAATTTAATGAGATACAAAGACAGGAAATTGTGGAGAGCCAGATCGCCAACATCCTGAAGGATACGTCACAGAAGAAGAATGAGCTTTACTAAATGAATGCAGGAACAAGGTTCAGGGGAGATAAACAAAAAGACAAATTTAATGAGATAAAAAGGACAGGAAATCAGAGAGCCATGATCACCAACATCCTGAAGGGATACGTCAAGCACAGAAGAAGAAAATGAGCCACTAAATGACTAAAAGGCTGAGAGATAACAAAAAGGAACAAAGGTTGTGGGAGAGCCAGAGAAGATAAAAAAAGAAGAAAGTTTAATGAGGAACAAGGTACAAAAAAGACAAATTTAATGAGGGAAAAATTGTGGAGAGCCATGATCGCCAACATCCTGAAGGACACAAGCACAGAAGAAGAATGAGCTTCACTAAATGAATGCAGGAACAAGGTTCAGAGAGATAAATAAAAGACAAATTTAATGAGATACAAAAAGACAGGAAATTGAGAGCCATGATCACTAACATCCTGAAGGATACGTCACACAGAAGAAGAAATGAGTCACTTCAATGAATGTGAAACATGGTTCACAGGGAGAGATAACAAAAAGACAAATTTACTGAGATACAAAGGACAGGAAATTGTGGAGAGCCATGATCGCCAACATCCTGAAGGGATACGTCACACAGAAGAAGAATGAGCTTACTAAATGAATGGTGAAAATACAAGGTTCAGGAGAGATACAAAAAGACAAATTCTAATGAGATACAAAGGACAGGAAATTGTGAGAGCTATGATCGCCAACATCCTGAAGGGATACGTCACACAGAAGAAGAATGAGCTTCACTAAATGAATGCAGGAACAAGGTTCAGGAGAGATAACAAAAAAGACAAATTTAATGAGATACAAAAGGACAGGGGAAATTGTTGAGAGCCAAGGATCACCAACATCCTGAAGGGATACGTCACACAGAAGAAGAATGAGCCAATAAATGAATGCAGGAACAAGGTTCAGGAGAGATAAAAAAAGACAAATTTAATGAGATACAAAGGACAGGAAATTGTGGAGAGCCATGATCACCAACATCCTGAAGGACACGATACTAAATGAATGCAGGAACAAGGTTCAGAGAGAAGAAAGATGGACAGGAAATTGTGGAGAGCCATGATCACCAACATCCTGAACACAGAAGAAGAATGAATAAATGAATGCAGGAACAAGGTTCAGGAGAGATAACAAAAGACAAATTTAATGAGATACAAAAGGACAGGAAATTGTGGAGAGCCAAGGATCACCAAATATCCTGAAGGGACATGTCACACAGAAGAAGAATGAGCTTTACTAAATGAAATGCAGGAACAAGGTTCAGGAGAGATAAAAAAAAGACAAATTTAATGAGATACAAAAGGACAGGAAATTGTGGAGAGCCATGATCACCAACATCCTGAAGGGATACGTCACACAGAAGAAGAATGAGCTTCACTAAATGAATGCAGGAAACAAGGTTCAGAGAGATAACAAAAAGACAAATTTAATGAGATACAAAGGACAGGAAATTGGGGGAGGAGCCAGATCACCAACAACATCCTGAAGGGATACGTCACACAGAAGAAGAATGAGCCACTAAAATGAATGCAGGAAACAAGGTTCAGAGAGATAAATAAAAAGACAAATTTAATGAGATACAAAGGACAGGAAAATTGTGGAGAGCTATGATCACCAAATATCCTGAAGGATACGTCACACAGAAGAAGAATGAGCTTCACTAAATGAATGCAGGAACAAGGTTCAGGAGAGAGATAACAAAAGACAAATTTAATGAGATACAAAGGACAGGAAATGTAGGAGAGCCATGATCAAACATCCTGAAGGGATAATGTCACACAGAAGAAGAAATGGGAGTCATCAAATGAATGCAGGAACAAGGTTCAGGAGAGAAATAAAAAGACAAATTTAATGAGATACAAAAGGACAGGAAATCTGGAGAGCCATGGATCACCAACATCCTGAAGGGATACGTCACACAGAAGAAGAATGAGCTTCACTAGTAAATGAATGCAGGGAACAAGGTTCAGAGAGATAACAAAAAGACAAATTTAATGAGATACAAAGGACAGGGAAATTGTAAGAGCCATGATCGCCAACATCCTGAAGGGATACAACACAGAAGAAGAAATGGAGCTTGCCTAAATGAATGTGCAGGAACAAGGTCTAGGAGAGATAACAAAAGACAAATTTAATGAGATACAAAGGACAGGAAATTGTGGAGAGCCATGATCGCCAACATCCTGAAGGGATACGTCACATGAAGAAGAATGAGCTTCATAAATGAATGGCAGGAACAAGGTTCAGGAGAGATAACAAAAGACAAATTTACTGAGATAAGGAAGGACAGGAAATTGTGGAGAGCCATGATCGCAAACATCCTGAAGGGATACGTCACATAGAAGAAGAATGAGCTTCACTAAATGAAATGCAGGAACAAGGTTCAGGAGAGATAACAAAAAGACAAATTCTAATGAGATACAAAGGACAGGAAATTGTGGAGAGCCATGAACATCCTGCCAACATCCTGAATGAATGGAAACAAGGTCACACAAAAGACAAATTCTAATGAGAGAAATGAGAGCCATGACTAATGAATGCAGAAGAAGAAATGAGTTCAAATGAATGAGATAAGGTCAAAAGACAAATTTAATGAGATACAAAAAGGACAGGAAATTGTGGAGAGCCATGATCGCAAATATCCTGAAGGGACATGTCACACAGAAGAAGAATGAGCTACTAATGAATGCAGGAACAAGGTTCAGGAGAGATAACAAAAAGACAAATTCTAATGAGATACAAAGGACAGGGGAATTGTGGAGAGCCATGATCGCCAACATCCCAAGGGATACGTCACACAGAAGAAGAATGAGCTTACTAAATGAATGCAGGAACAAGGTTCAGGAGAGATAATAAAAAAGACAAATTTAATGAGATACAAAGGACAGGGGAAATTGTGGAGAGCCATGATCGCCAAATATCCTGAAGGGATACGTCACACAGAAGAAGAAATGGGAGTCACTAAATGAATGCAGGAACAAGGTTCAGGAGAGATAACAAAAAAGACAAATTTAATGAGATACAAAAAGGACAGGAAATTGTGGAGAGCCAAGGACGCCAAACATCCTGAAGGATACGTCACACAGAAGAAGAATGAGCTTCACTAAAATGAATGCAGGAACAAGGTTCAGGGAGAGATAACAAAAAGACAAATTTAATGAGATAAAAGGACAGGAAATTGTGGAGAGCCAAGATCGCAACATCCTGAAGGGACATGTCACACAGAAGAAGAAATGAGCCACTAAATGAATGGTGAACAAGGTTCAGAGAGATAACAAAAAGAAAATTTAATGAGATACAAAAGGACAGGAAATTGTGGAGAGCCATGATCGCTAACATCCTGAAGGATATGTCACACAGAAAGAAGAAATGAGCTTCACTAAATGAATGCAGGAACAAGGTCCAGAGATAAATAAAAAGACAAATTTAATGAGATACAAAGGACAGGAAATTGTGGAGAGCCAAGGATCGCCAACATCCTGAAGGGACATGTCACACAGAAGAAGAATGAGCTTCTACTCTAAATGAATGCAGGAACAAGGTTCAGGAGAGATAACAAAAGACAAATTTAATGAGATACAAAGGACAGGGAAATTGTGGAGAGCTATGATCGCCAAATATCCTGAAGGGATACGTCACACAGAAGAAGAAATGAGCTCAACTAAATGAATGCAGAACAAGGTTCAGGAGATAAATAAAAAGACAAATTTAATGAGATACAAAGGACAGGAAATTGTGGAGAGCCAAGGATCGCCAACATCCTGAAGGGATACGTCACAGAAGAAGAATGAGCATCACTAAATGAATGCAGGAAACAAGGTTCAGGAGAGACAAATAATGAGACAAAAGACAAATTCCTAAGGGATACGAGAAGAAGAAGAAATGAGCACTAAATGAATGCAGGAAATTCAGGAGAGATGAGAGCCAAGAGAGCTCGCCAACATCCTGAAGGGATATGTCACACAAAGAAGAAGAATGCAGGAACAAGTTCAGAGATAAAAAGACAAATAAAGATACAAAGGACAGGAAATTGAATGATCGAACATCCTGAAGGTTCACACAGAAGAGAATGAGAACAAAAAGACAAAAGACAAATTAATGAGATACAAAGGACAGGAAATTGTGGAGAGCCATGATCGCCAAATATCCTGAAGGGATGTCACACAGAAGAAGAATGAGAGCATCACTAAAATGAATGCAGGAACAAGGTTCAGGAGAGATAATAAAAAGACAAAATTTAATGAGATACAAAGGACAGAAATTGTGGAGAGCCATGATCGCCAAATATCCTGAAGGGATACGTCACACAGAAGAAGAAATGAGCCACTAAATGAATGCAGAAACAAGGTTCAGGAGAGATAAACAAAAAGACAAATTTAATGAGATACAAAAGGACAGGAAATTGTGGAGAGCCATGATCGCCAAATATCCTGAAGGGATACGTCACACAGAAGAAGAAATGAGCCTACTAAATGAATGCAGGAACAAGGTTCAGGAGAGATACAACAAAAGAAATTTAATGAGATACAAAGGACAGGGAAATTGTGGAGAGCCAAGGATCGCCAAATATCCTGAAGGGATACGTCGTCAACAGAAGAAGAATGAGCATCACTAAATGAATGTGCAGGAACAAGGTTCAGAGAGATAACAAAAAAGACAAATTTAATGAGATACAAAGGATAAGGAAATTGTGGAGAGCCATGATCGCCAACATCCTGAAGGGATACGTCACACAGAAGAAGAATGACATCACTAAATGAATGCAGGAAATAAGGTTCAGGAGAGATAACAAAAAGACAAATTTAATGAGACACAAAAAGGACAGAAATTGTGAGAGCCATGATCGCCAACATCCTGAAGGACACGTCACAGAAGAAGAATGAGCTCACTAAATGAATGCAGGAAAAGGTCTAGGAGAGATAACAAAAAGACAAATTTAATGAGATACAAAGGACAGGAAATTGTGGAGAGCCAAGGATCGCCAACATCCTGAAGGGATACGTCACATAGAAGAAGAATGAGCTTACTAAATGAATGCAGGAACAAGGTTCAGGAGAGATAACAAAAGACAAATTTAATGAGATACAAAGGACAGGAAATTGTGGAGAGCCATGATCGCAACATCCTGGAAGGGACATGTCACACAGAAGAAGAAATGAGTTTCACTAAATGAATGCAGGAACAAGTTCAGAGATAACAAAAGACAAATTCTAGAATGAGATACAAAGGACAGGAAATTGTGGAGAGCAAGGATCGCCAACATCCTGAAGGGGATATTGTCACACAGAAGAAGAATGAGAGCTTCTACTTAAATGAATGCAGGAACAAGGTCTAAATGAATGAGGAACAAGGTTCAGGAAAAAGACAAATTTAATGGAGACAAAGGATTGGGAAATTGTGGAGAGCCATGATCGCCAACATCCTGGAAGGATATGTCACATAGAAGAAGAATGAGCCTACTAAATGAATGCAGGAACAAGGTTCAGGAGAGATAACAAAAAGACAAATTCTAATGAGATACAAAGGGACTGGAAATTGTGGAGAGCCATGATCACCAACAACATCCTGAAGGGATACGTCACACAGAAGAAGAATGAGCCTACTAAATGAATGGTAGGGAACAAGGTTCAGGAGAGATAACAAAAAAAGACAAATTTAATGAGATACAAAGGACAGGAAATTGTGGAGAGCCACATCACCAACATCCCAACATCCACAGAAGGAAGATACGAATCACACAGAAGAAGAAAATTTAATGAGAATGACTGGAAATTGTGGAGAGCTACTTGTGAAAAATGAATGCAGGAACAAGGTTCAGGAGAGATAACAAAAAAAGACAAATTTAATGAGATACAAAGGATTGGAAATTGTGGAGAGCCATGATCACCAACATCCTGAAGGGATATGTCACAAGGAAGAAGAATGAGCTTCTACTAAATGCAATTCAGGAACAAGGGGTTACAAAGAATTGGAAATGAGATAACAAAAGACAAATTTAATGAGACAAAAGGACTGGAAATTGTGGAGAGCCATGATCACAACATCCTGAAGGGATACGTCACACAGAAGAATGAGCGAACAAAAGGTTCACTAAATAACAAAGAAATTGCAGGAACAAGGTTCAGGAGATGATCACCAAAAGATACGTCACACAGAAGAAGAATTTAATGAGAGGAACAAAGGAGAGAAATTTAATGAGATACAAAGGACAGAAATTGCCATGATCACCAACATCCTGAAGGGATACGTCACACAGAAGAAGAATGAGCTTCACTAAATGAATGCAGGAACAAGGTTCAGGAGAGATAACAAAAAAGACAAATTTAATGAGATACAAAGGACTGGAAATTGTGGAGAGCCATGATCACCAACATCCTGAAGGATACGTCACACAAAGAAGAAATGAGCTTCACTAAATGAATGCAGGAACAAGGTTCAGGAGAGATAACAAAAGACAAATTTAATGAGATACAAAGGACTGGAAATTGTGGAGAGCCATGATCACCAACATCCTGAAGGGATACAGTCAACACAGAAGAAGAAACGAGCTTCACTAAATGAATGCAGGAACAAGGTTCAGGAGAGATAACAAAAGACAAATTTAATGAGATACAAAGGACTGGAAATTGTGGAGAGCCATGATCACCAACATCCTGAAGGATACGTCACACAGAAGAAGAAATGAGCTTCACTAAATGAATGCAGGAACAAGGTTCAGGAGAGATAACAAAAAGACAAATTTAATGAGATACAAAGGACAGGAAATTGTGGAGAGCCATGATCACCAACATCCTGAAGGATACGTCACACAGAAGAAGAATGAGCTTCACTAAATGAATGCAGGAACAAGGTTCAGGAGAGATAACAAAAAAGACAAATTTAATGAGATACAAGAGGACAGGAGAAATTGTGGAGAGCCATGATCACCAAACATCCTGAAGGGATAGTCACACAGAAGAAGAATGAGCTTCACTAAATGAATGCAGGAACAAGGTTCAGGAGAGATAACAAAAGACAAATTTAATGAGATACAAAAGGACACAACATCCTGGGAAATCACACAGAAGGAAATGAGCCATGATGCACCAAGGTTCAGGAGATAAATAAAAAGACAAATTTAATGAGAGGACTGATACCATGTCACAACATCCTGAAGAAGAATGAATGAGCTTCACTAAATGGAATGCAGGAACAAGGTTCAGGAGAGATAACAAAAGACACAAATTTAATGAGATACAAAGGACAGGGGAAATTGTGGGAGAGCCATGATCACCAACATCCTGAAGGGATACGTCACACAGAAGAAGAATGAGCTTCACTAAATGAATGCAGGAACAAGGTTCAGGAGAGATAACAAAATGTCAAATTTAATGAGATACAAAGGACAGGAAATTGTGGAGAGCCATGATCACCAACATCCTGAAGGGATACGTCACACAGAAGAAGAAATGAGCTTCACTAAATGAATGCAGGAACAAGGTTCAGGAGAGATAACAAAAGACAAATTTAATAGAGATACAAAGGACAGGAAATTGTGGAGAGCCATGATCACCAACATCCTGAAGGATACGTCACAGAAGAAGAATGAGCTTCACTAAATGAATGCAGGAAACAAGGTTCAGGAGATAACAAAAAGTCAAATTTAATGAGATACAAAGGACAGGAAATTGTGGAGAGCCATGATCACCAACATCCTGAAGGGATACGTCACACACAGAAGAAGAAAGGAGAGCTTCAAAATGAATGCAGGAACAAAGGTCAAAATGTCAAATTGGGGAAGATACAAGGACAGGAAATTGTGGAATGCAGGAACACAGAAAGAATGAAGCACTAAATGAATGCAGAACAAAGAGATAACAAAATGACAAAATTTAATGAGATACAAAGGACAGGAAATTGTGGAGAGCCATGATCACCAACATCCTGAAGGATACGTCACACAGAAGAAGAATGAGCTTCACTAAATGAATGCAGGAACAAGGTTCAGGAGAGATAACAAAATGTCAAAATTTAATGAGATACAAAGGACAGGGAAATTGTGGAGAGCCATGATCACCAACATCCTGAAGGGATACGTCACACAGAAGAAGAATGAGCTTCACTAAATGAATGCAGGAACAAGGTTCAGGAGAGATAACAAAATGTCAAAAATTTAATGAGATACAAAGGACTGGAAATTGTGGAGAGCCATGATCACCAACATCCTGAAGGGATACGTCACACAGAAGAAGAAATGAGCTTCACTAAATGAATGCAGGAACAAGGTTCAGGAGAGATAACAAAAAGACAAAATTTAATGAGATACAAAGGATCAAGAAATTGGAGAGCCATGATCGCCAACGTCCTGAAGGGATAAGTTACATAGAAGAAGAAGAATGAGCTTCAGTAAATGAATGCTAGAACAAAGTTCAGAAGAGATAACAAAAAGACACAATTTAATAAGAGATACAAAGGACTGGAAATTGTGGAGAGCCATGATCGCCAACGTCCTGATGAGTTACGTGACATAAAAGAATAATTAGCTTCAGTAAATGAATACCGGAACAAGGTTCAGAAGAGATAACAAAAGACAAAATTTAATGAGATACAAAGGACAGGAAATTGTGGAGAGCCATGAACGCCAACTTCCTGATGGGATACGTCACATCGAAGAAGAATGAGCTTCAGTAAATGAATGCCGGAAGTTCAGAAGCGATAACAAAAAGACAAAGTTTAATAAGAATAACAACGTAAAGGAAATTGTGGAGAACCATGATCGCCAACGTCCTGAATATCTACAGCACATAGAAGAAGAAAACTCCAAATTTTATTTTATCTACACATCAATGGATTATGTACGACTTCACTTTATTTTTGTTAATATATATCAAAGGTATTTTCGATTTTGCATCCTTTTACTGCAAAGCTTATTTCATGTACGTACCGATAGACTTTTATTGATGGCTTTATAATATGAACATCATTTAATCCGGGACAGGATGAAAGTGTAGTCTCTGTCCTCTGGCGAAGAAACGACATTTTATGTTTTATTTTTGTTTCTGTCTACGGACAAAACGCAACTGAAAATATTATCGAGGGGTCACCGGTCTCTACTGTTTAATAAATTAACGGAGCGTTTATTCAAATACGGGTATCCACTAAAAATAACGTTTAAAGCGATCAAATCTGTCGCATTAATAAATAAAAGTTCATTGCTTCTTTAGAAATTGCTTTGTTTACATTTGGATACAAAACTGAGCAGACAATGTTTCGAGATTTGCTTTTATAAGGCACTATTCGAGTTGATCTTCAACAAACTCCGTAGCTGAGTCGGTATAACAAAGGACATTATATATGTTGGAAATTAAAATTAAATAACGAGAATTAACATTTTGTTATATTTAACTGTGTAGACTTATTTGGGGAATACGCTGTTTATTATTTTCAAAACGTAAAATAATGTCTACAACTGTTGTTTGCTAGTTTTGTTTTTTTGTTTTGTTATTGCCAATGTTTTTATCTGATTTTTTGATTTTTTGCAAACTAGCGGGAAAAGGAAAGCAATGGTAACTGATGTAGTTTTTTGCCCCCAAATAGGATATTTCTCCCCCCACCCAACAATATCAGATATTCTCGTGCGTATGCAAATTCACTCGTTTGAATTTAGCCTGCTATCTCGAACATTTCAGCCAGTTATGTGCCATGCGTGATACGCGCTTAGGCGATCATGTATCTTTCGATACATGACTGACGAGGCAGATTTTTTCCCGAAGTAGGTTGCCATTTCTTTCTGCAGTAGACCAGTTGCTATCCAAGGCTATAGAACCCGTTTTGTCCTGCTATGGGGGAGGGGGAGAAGAGTATTCATACCTTTCCCAAGGTATTAGCACGTATATGGATATAATAGATTTGACTGGAATTCGCACTCAGCTCTCCGATTACTCAAATCCTAGCCGCTATCCATTACTTCACCATGCCTCGAACGACGATTCTAGAAACAGCATTTGGGTTCAACTTAGCAGAATATTATTGTCTAATTACTCCCCTAAACTTTCGAGATCGCAGGCGTCAAATTCCCGATTTATTTTCCCGATATCTGGAAAATATGACTACTTTTGATAGACCCAAATTACTAGAAATGCAACCAGGGTATGCGGCCATCTTTTGGCACAAAGCTCTCCTATCCGTCATAAGCTAATCTGACAATATCGTAACCATAGATTCATTGAAGTACATATTTTATCCTTAACTGTCGTTATGACGCAGCATAATTGTATTTGCTTGTTTCATAATTATAGAATTGCCGTCGGCGCTGAGATAACATTGGTTGTATTGCTTGATCCATATTCCAAATGGTTTCTCGTTTTATCGCCCTTATAAGATTTTAATGTCTTGTTAATATTAATCCGCCTAGAATGGAAGATTAGACTGCAGTAAATGTAAATGGTGACTGAAATGCAAATAAATGGGCAATTTTAACCAAACACGAACAAATTATGAGATTCTACATCAGAATTGTATTTCGAGTGAGTGCCTAAACTTAATTAAAAGCAGCGGTATTAATTAAAAAGCTGAGTCATGCAAACGAAGATTAGAGAAATAATGGCTAGCTAAAAAAAAAGGGACGAAATTATTGATTGTGCATCGGCCTTTCCAACTAGTATCGGCGTGCTTGTTCGATCCAATTCGAACATTTCAAACTGTTTGGGTGTCAATCCGAGGACAGTGCAGAGGATTCGGAAAGTGTTGGAATGATATATCGAGTGAACAACATGGTGTTTAGAGTGATCACATGTGATGGCGACGTTATGCCTCCATTCATCTCCCCACAGGGCCTCATATTCAACATTTATAATTACATCAAGTACCTTGAGGAGGTAGTGGTGCCCTGGGTCAAGAGGGTGGCTGCTGGAAGTCTCTATGGCAGCAGGATTCTGCACTATGCCACACAAGCAGGAAAACCTAGTCATGGCTGTCAGACAATTTCTGAAACCACATCACCCCTTATATCTGACTCCCTAACTACGCAGACTGCACCCACCTTGATTATTATGTATGGGGCGCAGTTAAGCAAGAGACCAACAAAACTCTTTGTAACACCAAAGATTAACTGAAGGCAAGGAGTATGGCAGCATTCACCAACTTAAACAAGGAGACCGTCCAGAAGAGATGCAGGGGATTCAGTAGGCCGTGGTTGACGTCAATAGCGATTGTATTGAATAAATTTACTCTTTTGTATTTCAATATATTTTTGTGTAATTTTAGTGAATATATCTGTTAAAATGAAATTTAGACGACAATTTATTCATCGCAACCTATATGTACAGGCTGTAAAAAAAAAATACTTTTACAAACTTTGGTGGTGGTGGTGGTGATGATGAGGGTTCCTCACACCGAAACAAGGACAAATGTCCATATAACTTGTTTCCCTGATAACTAGAATCTTCAAAAAAAATAAATACAATGCCATCTTCTGTTGTCTTTAACATCTTTTATCCTTTCCTCAATACCCTCTATACCCAGTCTTTTTACTCACTTTCACTCTCTGTAACACCCCTGCTTACTAGTGGTACTCTCACCTTAGTTGGGCTGAAATGATTAAATGATATATATATATATATATATAGATATAGATATAGGTATATAGATATAGATATATAGATATATAGCTATATAAACATGTCAGCAAATGTCTCGTTTTTGAGTTATTAGGTTTAAAGAAGATTACGGCTAATGGCGCTGTGTCGGTATTAGGACCAGGTTACATTTGTCATTCGTGTACATTTGTGGCTAGTCTGTCTTCAGCGTTTAACGTGTGTAGTAGGGAGTTAACTGAGAAGTGTTCCATTTAACAATGACAGGTTATTCATATCGTGAGCAGGCAGATATGATTTTTACCGCGCGAATGGTAATGGACGCGAGGCTGCACGATTGTATCAGATGGCGTTTCCAGAGTGAAGGCAGCCGGGTCATCCAACCTTTGCTGCTGTTGATCGCCCCGTTACTGAGACAGGATCCGTGGCACCACACACTGTGGATCGTAGAAGACCGAGATCCGCTCGTATGCCTGACCCCGGAGAACACATTCTACAGCCTGTCGGTGACGACCCAGGTATTTTATAGGTTTAAATGGACATTTGTCCTTGTTTTGGTGTGAGAAGCCGCCCACAACGTTTGTAAAAAGTATTTTTGATAAACCATATATATATATATATATATATATATATATATATATATATATATATATATATATATAGTAGATCAGCTGATCGCACTACCTTCGTTTCAGACTTTCGGTATCTTCAGAAGATTCGGGCTAAATAATTTTTGCAATCGGATATTTTTGTCATTTTTTCTTTCAATTTACAAAGCGGAAATAAAAGATACAAATGGCCAGACTAAAAAAATACGTAGGGTGTGCTGGAGGCAGCTTCAAGAAGAGGTGCTATAATCACAAGTCATCATTCAAGCTAGCAAGACTTCAGAATTCTACCAGACTAGTCAGCCATGTATGGAAATTAAAAGAAAAAAAATAAAAATTAAAAGAAATATTAAAAAAGCCAAAACTTACAACAATCAAAGTAATATCTGCAATCTTTGCCAAGAAGAAAAATTAAAAATAATAACATTTTCAGATCAGAAAAAAACTTCCGAATGATCGACCAGAAATAATGACACGATGCATACCCACTAAAATTTCCTTTTGTGTTCGTACGAACCAGCATGAAAGAATGTACATTTCATATACCCGCCCACACACACACACACTCCGAAACAATATGAATACCCTTGCTGTTCTCCTCCCCTTCTATTACGCTTCGCTTTGTGCGTTTATCTATTTTTAAATAATAAAACATTAGGAAATTATTTAGCCCGAATCGCTTGAAGATACCGAAAGGCTGAAACCAAGGTAGCGTGATCGGCTGAGTTCCTAATTTTTAAATATTTGTATATTAAATTGTTCTTTTCTTTATACATGTATTGAAAATGTATTGAAAAATTAAAAAGGAGCAAGGCGTAGACCCTATATTAAAATGGAAGATAATTAAAAAAAAAAGGTGCATATATAAGTCTGGCGACAGTTATTGACGGCTACATATTGAGGAAAAATTAGCTATAGTCACATATAACCCCAGTTACTTAACCAGAGATCGGAAATTCTCAACGGTCGTAGACACAAAAAAAAGCCTGGTTACTTGAATATTTTATTTCTAATAAAATATCTTTGGCCTGCCTTTATGTTTTTTTGTCCTGTTTTTGTTTTTATGCTATTTTTTTTTCTTGATGGCCGTTTTTTCTAATAAAATATCGTTTGAGCCAACCCTGTTTAGCCAGTATTACCCTGATGTTCCGTTAGGAGAAACCTAGGTAGGTAGGTTCAGGCTCACTAAGTTTACACACACACACACGCATATATATATATATATATATATATATATATATATATATATATATGGAAGAGGATATAGCAGTTCCAACGAAAGAAAACTGTATATTTTAAAAAGAAGATAAATCGCAAACGTTTTTGTTTGAAATGTGTTTTTTTTTATTTTCAAATATATATTATATTCTATTTTCCATAATTCTGCTGCACGCGTTTCTGGTTTCGCGACCTTCTTCAAGCAACAAGTAGATATTTCCGCATATTTTAAAAATGAATTTTTGCGTGGTACTGATTCTTTCTTCGACTGGTGATAGGCTTTATAAATATATATATATTGCATATTGCTCTCTTGTTAATATTAATATTTCGTTCTTCCGCGTGGTAGGATGTCATAGAACTGCATTATGAATTTACGATTTACGTCTGATATTTCGCGACTGTTATCATCGCATAGCAATCTTCTATGTCAGCATAACAGAATCGACTACTGTATCTGGTCATTAAGTGTGTATGCTATGTGTTTTTGTGTGTGCTGTTATGATCGATTTAGTGCTGGTTTAAATTTGTTTATGAAGTTTTTTCTATATACTATATATATATATATATATATATATATATATATATATATATATATATATATATATATATATATATATATAAAGCACAATATATCTGGAATACATATATATATAAAAAACACAAGTATATCTGGAAAATTAAGAACAAAATACAAATGACACCAAAATATCATGGAAAATAAGGAAAAGATCACTAGCCTACAACAATCAATCCTAAACCTTGAAACTTTGCTTGAAGGAAAAAATAGCTATTATTACCTTCCAGACCAAAATAAATTCCTAAATAAACGATCTGAACTCTTCTCAAAATGCAGACATGAAAACAAATTTTTACTACGTTACTTAACCATTAGAACAAATAAAAATAATTAAGCAAAACCAAGTAAAAATAAGCAATCCAAATAAATAAATAAAATAATAAACAAATTAAAACAGAAAAGACTACAGCAATCAATCCAAAAATTAGACGAATAAATAGCTTTAATTATCTTCCCAGACCAAAACAAACTATTAAAACCTAAGCAAATCCCCAAAAATGTTTTTACTACGTTAATAAAACATCAAAAACCGAAAAGAATAAATAAATATATAAAATAAAAAAGCAAGTAAAATACATTAACCCAAATAAATAAATAAGTAAATAGACAAGCTACTCCCGCTAAAATAACTGCCAGAATGGACTACCCACGATACACCACTGACCCATATATATAAATAGTCTAGGAAAAACCCAACATTCGCGGCCTGACGATTGCGTTGAGACAGTCGACACGCAATCTCTGACTGTGTGCGACTTCTGTCGAACTCTCTGCTGTGGCAGAGAGGAACTCGGACGAAACTTTTACCGACAATAATAATAATAATGAACAATAAGCTGCTAAGAGCCGGTAGTGATCTTTGCTTTTAATAGCTTTTCTCAACAAACCAAATCGTTATTTTCTGGTCAAATACTTAGTTTAGATTATTGTCTGTCTTTTCGAACAGTGCTAGTCAAAATTTGTTTCCAGAGTTCTGCTACGCAGACAATATCTCCCCGTTTCACTAAAAGATCACTGAGGACAACCTAATGCCTGCGGTTATATGGAAATAAAAGTGAACTCTTATTTTATCCAGCCATGTGCATATTAGCATGGGTTTGTACGCTTATCTAATATCGGTGTGTGTGTGTTGGGTGGGGGGAATGGTAAATATCACTAATTTATGCCTCTCCACTATCAATCTTGTGTCTATCTTCGAAAATTAAAAATAAAAAAAAATAAACAAGCTAAAAATATACGCCTGATGTCTGAAACGGTACCTCATTAGTGGATAGGGACAGGGAAATGCTCTGATGTCTATGAAATAGTTCCACATAATTCTCCTTCCTCGTCTTCATGAATTGCGAATTTGGGCCGCATTTCCAGATTGTAATTCTCTGTTACTTTAGGAAGTAAGTAGCCATGCCTTCTACAAGTTTCGTTTATAATTACCTGATAAATAGATTTCTTGGTCCATTCTCTAGGGTTTGGAATACAAAATTGTCCTCTTAAATTGGCTACGCTCCGACTTAACCTGTCCTGAGGTGCTACCTAATTATTTCGGAGGGTTTGAGTTCAAGTTTTCTTTTTTTTTTTTCATTTCCAACGGTATTAGCGCGAAATGAAGGAAACAGCTTCAGCCAGGAATTGAAATCGGCACGCTGATTCTACTCCCGTCCCCAATAACCATTTCGCCACCTGCACATTTTCCTTTGAATAGGTACTTCCACTTGTTCGCCGAAAAAAAAAACAGCATAGCATGATTAAAAAAGGTCCCATACTTAATAAAAACAAAATTTTTATCGTCAAAATGTTTATGAGATTATTAACAGCAAAGACCAAACTATTTTTTTGTTATTTTATAAGATTTTAAATTCTTTCTAGCACGTATGAAATTTTGTTTTTTTTTTACGTCAGCGGTCTACGTAATATTTACTTTAATGACTTTTTCAGGTGAAAAACACACTGATTTGCAAAATTGAAATAATTGTTAGATTTTAATAAAACTTTCTGCATGAACGAAATTATTTTTGAATATTTTTTTAGAAAATCTTAGTAAAAATTATCTTTTATATATGTTACCTCCACCCCCACTTACTTAATTTCATGAAATTCTGAGAAATTAAATTTCAAAATTTATTTTATTAGTTAAAAGCAGGACTCCTTGGGAAATGTAATTTTCTTTTTTCAAACGACTACCCATTCCCCGAAAATCTGTTCCGAATCGTAAAATAAAAAATGCAATAAAATATTAATGATAATAATAAATAATAATAATTAATAAAACATTATTTAATTAGTTTTTAATTGCTTTTATAAAATTTATTAAGGATGCCATTGTCTTAAGAAGAAAAGTTTCGGCGAATAATAAATTTTTACAAAAATTATATTCATTTTTTTAAAATTTTAATTATAATAATTTATAATATATAAATCGTTTAAAAGTCTGAATTATTTTAGGTGATATTGTTATTAACTGAAAACTATATTTACTAATCAAAAACTGAAAAGCTTAATACAAAGTATTTTGCACCAAGCTTTTAAAATAATTTTTTAATTTTTAAATGTATATAAAATATTACGCAATGTGCCCCTGTTTGAAAGTATGGTCGACCATACACGACATTATCAGAAAATAAGAGCAATTACTATAATAAATTTAAAATCAACATTCCTTAAATTAGATTACGGGAAATATTTTCAAACATTTTTAAGATTACTGAGTACTTAAAAATTATATAAAAAAGGCTCCCACCCGTCATTTTCTTAAATTATGTTTTAACATATAAAACCACCGTAGAACAATAATAAAGTTGTTGACGCATTTATCAGCACTTGTTAAGTGACAAGCGACGATGACAAGCGCGTAATCCCCACGACTGTTTGTCTTAAAAATCCATTTCTCTGTTATTAGGTTGGTGCAAAAATAATGACGTAATGATGTCGTTTTTTGACGTTAAAAAATGACATTATTACGTCATTATTTTTGCACCAACCTAATATTTTAAATTTAAAGTATATATATATATTTAGTATTGTTTTCAGACTCTTTCCAAAGGAGCCGCACGTTGGGATCAACCCCCTCCAGTCCGATAGCATCAGAAAAATCGACCACGATGAGATTTGAACCCGGGACTCATGGTCAGAATGCGAACGTTCTAACCACACGTATCCATATGAAATTACATTTATTCCGTTATGTATACACCATTATTTGCAATGACTTGTAGTCGCGTATGACGCAGGTCCTTTCGAGTAAATCCGGCAGGGTTTTGATATGGAAAGTTTTTCATTAAAGAAAGTTTACCCCATCAAAGCTTTTTGCAGCGATGGAATAATGTCATAATAGGTTAGGGTAAGGCCACGTCAGTTTGACTAGTGGGTGAGAACAGAGCAACTTCGTTCCAATTTTGTTTCCTGTCTTATTCTTGTTACAACGCCGCCGTTCTCTTTGCGTGGCGCTGAGATGTGACCTCTAAGCAAGACCTTCGCCTCCCGAGTTCATAGCTTCGAGTCCCGCGCCATCAAAGCTATCGACCGAATGCACTGATCCGGTCTTGCGTCCAACGGGGAGCTCCGCCAAAGAACCATCCAGTCGAGCATCCTCCGTACCATCGCTCGTACCGTGTTCGCTGGCTCGATCACATCCTGCGACGACTTAATGACAACCCCACCAGAGTCAACTTCCAATTCAACTCCAAAGCCTCTGGAAAGACTTCGAGCGCCGGGACAGATGAATCTTTCATTGAATGACCTTCTGAAGAGACAAAGTGGCTTTCATTGGCTCAACGCCATCATGGCATGTGATTTAGCAGCAGCAGTAATTGTTAATGTTGTACAGCCTTTTCATGGAAGCCAGCAACATTTTTGTTTCCATTGATGAGCGTAGGGAGCTTTTCAAACAAACTTTTATGAATACGTTGTCGCTGCTGGATGTATAAATATGCATTTAGGTTCAATGCATTTTAGAAACCCTTATGAATAATACCCCGACGATCTCACCATACGTACAAATGTATCTTTGTCAATCTACTGCCATGTGTCGAACATTGTCGTATCTAACCGTATATAAAACAAACTGTTTTTAGGGTGATAAATTCGTCATTAAAGTTGGTTGCCAGAAACGAAAATTACTTATGACTCAATAATGGTGATCTTTATTTAAAGCTATGTCATTATGCATGTCACTCCCAGAACTAACGACCTTTAAAAATAATATTTAGTTTTGGTTTAGGTTTGCGGAAGTTCCCAATTGAAATTTTTAGAGATCAATGTTGACTGGAAAGCAAGAATCCGGAAGAGAGTTCCACAAGGGAGAAAAGAAATTGTTAGCATAGAAAATACGTTTACAACTAGCCATTTTAACAACTACAGCCACCACAATACCTCAGTGTCTCTATGAAGTCCTAACTTGTCCCATATATACAATTTGTCTTAGAGAGATTGCGGAATAAAATAAAAGCAAGTAACATAGAGGAAAGTGATATTTGTTCTGTACAATACAGAAATGTGGCACAAGGCCGAAAAAGGGGATGGGGAAAGGATGGTCTTGTTCTGTCTTAACTATAACTTAGCTAGCCGCAAACACTGACCCAATCGTACGAACGATATTCCTTACACCAAAACAACACATTCATACGTACCTTTCTTACTACCACCACCATAATACCTCTTTGTCTCTATGAAAATACTAACTAGTCCCCATATTTACAATTCATTGTCTGTGGGGGGAGGGGAATAAAACAACAATTCTAAAAGTTAACCCCAATGAGTATTTACAATATGCATACAAAAAACTATTTACAAGAAACTAGTAACATAGAGGAAAGTTCACCAGAACAATTACCAAGAAATTATTTATAGAAAAGTCACAGGAAAGCTACACAACGGCGGTGGAAAAGTGACTGAAGACGATAGGCCAGGTCCGGACTAATAACATTGCAGATTCTTATTTGGATTTTATGAAGGATCTCTAAATATATAACAAGGGTAGCAGACCATATGTGGCAGCAATATTCAAAGCATGGACGAATGGTAGATTTATAAATTATATATTTTAGACAATCTCACAATATTTTTGTAATAAAAACATAAAAGAATAGATGTAAGTTATTAATTTGATTGTTTAAAAATTGAAAAAAAAAAAAACAACGCCAAAAGTAACGTTTAAAATAAATAAAAAATAATGCCAGATTTAAAAATACCCTTAGAAATTACACACGGCAATAAGTTCTAGAACACCTACTGCACGGCGATGGCTAACAATACAGTGATCTTAAGTTGTTGCCTTGTGCCAGACTAAGCCAATATTATCAAATGTACATAAAGGTGTCGTATAGTAAATTCTAGTATCCCTCCCTACCACTCGCTTTATCTCTCTGTCTTTTACTTCAGAACATGGATGATGACGTTCTCCACAGCTTCCTGTTGATATGAGCACATTTTTTCTTTGTAGCATTTTCCGGACATCCATTTTCTGATGTTTATCAACTCTGTCCCATTTTTACGGATGCAACAGACAAAATGGCTCCTCATTGGGTAGAAAAAGATGATTATTTTCAGAAAAACAAAATAGCAAATTTGTTTTTAAACTGCACGTACATTTCTCGAATTATTTGAAGATTATTCGACGGCGAACCATAAAAAGGACAGAATAAAATTGGAAAGAGAAACCTGAAAAAATAAAAAAAAAGAGATTCAAATTAAAAATTTTAAAAAAATATCAAAGGGACAAAATAAGTTTCAGCCATGATGCAAATCCCGGAAATTTCGAGTAGGTCATCTAGTAGATATATATGCTTACACTCTATATAAGCAATAGGAAATGACATGCGACTGTCATCACTTATACGTCTGCATTTGGTTTTATATTCATTTTTCTCCTGTAAGTTTTAACCCGAATGAATTAATGGAACAGTGGGTATTCGGTGCAAGAAGAAAACGAATGTAATAAATAAGCTTTTAATGAACGACTTATTAGACTAATTCCCAGGTATTTACGTGCATTGTAGAGCAGTTACGTCCCTTGAAGCAGTACTTGGAATAAGAAAATGCACTCTCTCTATATATATATCCAATTATATCTATAAATATCTATATGTGAATGAGTTCATGTATATTTCAACCTCTTCATATCTATCTAAGTCTGTTCTCTATCTATCTATCTATCTATCTATCTATCTATATATATATATATATATATATGTATATAGACATATATATGTGTACAGATTTCTCTCTCTATATATATATATGTCTATATATATATATATATATTTATATATATAGAGAATATATATATATATATATATATATATATATATATATATATATATATATATATATATATATATATATATATAAAAATATATACAGGAAAAAACAAAACAAAAATCCTTATATACGATTATGTTGTTTTAATGTTAATATATCAACGTCTTTTGTCATGTTGTATTGATAATGTTATATTTATGAATATGTCCTGAAGATGGTTTATTAGACCGAAACGTCAGACGTTGACATATTAACATTAAAACAACATAATCGTATATAAGGATTTTTTGTTTTGTTTTTTCCGTATATATTTTCTTCATACTATCGGATCTATATCCATATATTTGCTTACATATATATATGTACAGATCTCCCTCTCTCTCTCTCTCTATATATATATATATATATATATATATATATATATATATATATATATATATATATATATATCGTTTTCTCCCTCTCTCTCTCTATCTATCTATCTATCTATCTATCGTTTGTCTTCTTATATTATTGTGGTTTGAAAACGCTGATTGTGAAAATGTTGAACTCTTTGTACTTCAAGCAGAATTTAAGCAAATAAATTGTCATGCAAAATGGAAAGCGGGAGAGGTAAAGATTAAGGCTGGGATAGAAAAGAGGGAGCAAATAAGACAAAGAACGGGGATGAGAGGAGACGACAAAGATGGCAGGAGAGAAATGAAAGAAAGAAACAAGAACAAAAAGCACGACTACTTTCAAGACATTTCTCTCATTATCCTGTCGGATGTCCTCTTCTGAACATTCCAAGCGATGCGGCAAAACATCGACTCTTAATTTAGTCTTTTTTCTCCAGCAAATAATTCGACGAGACAAACACAATAACGGACAAGATTAACAATTAATTTTAGGCTTTTTGTAAACTTTTATGAAAGCGAAAAGGCAATCATTTTTAATAATGGTTCATTGCCAACATGTCTTTGAAAATTCCGACCAAAAATCTATCTTTGTAATATTACTAAAATTAAAAGATTTAAAAATCAGAAGACAAACGGTAGTCATATGATTCTTAAATATGCATATATATTTAACTATAATTTATCATATTTTTTGTCATATATATATATATATATATATACTAGCAGTAGAGCCCGGCGTTGCCCGGGAATGTAACAGTAAGAGATAGATCAAGTATCGACCATCATAAAGACTGAAAAATGAAATTGACAAAGATTATTGTTTAAGGTTGACTGACACGCATGTCTTAAATAGTTTTTTTTTTTTACGAATTGGTCAAACCCTAGCTCAAACAAAAACATTGTTTTCAATCGTTATGGATCTACCGATTAAATAGAATTTTATTATAAACAATTGTCTTGTAAATGGAATTTTTAAAGCATTCTGTATGTAAAAATAAAGAAAAAAGTGTGCAAGATAATAAGAAACACTACCTGCCCAAAAAAGTGAAGTTTTGTTGAAATCGGTTGAAAAATGTAGGAAATCCGATCCCATATATAAACGAACACGCACAAACAACCTGGGTTTTATAATAAGTATAACTCGATATGAGTTGTTCCCCTTTCATTCTCGTGATGCCTCTTAATCGTGTTTTCAAATTGATTTCGTTAAAAAACAATTGTATTTTTTCAATATTTGGCACTGTTAGAACCACCGCAAGGTAATTTTACGTAGTCCTGTGAAGTTTTGTTGAAATCGGTTGAAAATGTAGGAAATCCGATCCAATATATAAAACGTACACACACACACACACACACACACACAACCTGCGTTTTATAATAGGTAATATATATATATGTATATATATATATATATATATATATATATATATATATATATATGACAAAAATATGATAAATTATAACAGCAAAATTGTCTAAATCACATGGGATAACTGCCTATAAATCAAAATATTTAATATCTAAAAACACTAAAAAATCTAATTGAGATCCTTTATCAGGTTATCAGAAAAGGCATTTAGTCATCTTGAGATCATTTATGGTAAGAGTGACTGAAAAACCGTCATTCAGCTAGAAAGTGAACAGCTTAAAATCGTTTTGTTTCAGCCCCACTATGTCTTCCCAACTGAGCAATGGTGAGAGGAAAAAGATCATTCATGCCTTCAGTAATGGTATCAACATTCATAGTCTGGCTTCCATCTTTAAAGTTCATTAACGAACCATCAAGAGAACGGTAAATAAGTTTAAAAACAGGGAACAGTAGAAAAGAAAACTGAATGAGGTCACAACAGCAAGAGGGAAAATCATTTCAACTTAGACTTATTCTTATGCCGTTTCCATGAATTGCTCTCATGGCACTTTTTTTTTTGTTTCACAGACGGTGCCCAACTGACCCCATTATATTATGCAGTATAGATTCGTATTGTTCAAAGTAGAGTCCAGTAGTTTTATAAAACCTCGGAAAATTCCAGTAAGATATCTTTAATCATTTCAAAGATACAACGGTTCAGACTTTAATCCAACAATTGAATAACCTTACTGTTACATCCTATATATGTATATATATATATATATATATATATATATATATATATATATATATATATATAATATGTATGTATGTGTGTGTGTGTGTGTGTGTGTGTAAAATATATGATAAAATATACTTTTACGGTATTTTACATTCATGAGTTGAAGTGCTTGATATCAGGGATAGAACAGCGGCAGTCTGTTTCACGCTCCTTTTTAAGCATGAAACACTGTCAGCGCCGAGTGTTAACTTCAATGTACACTTTTATAGTCATATATATGTGTGTGTGCGTGTGTGTGTGTGTGTGTGTGTGAGAGAGAGAGAGAAAGAGAGAGAGAGAGTGGTTGTGTGTGTTTGCGTGTCAACAGTGGGTAGAAATAGTCTGATTCATGCTTGAACGCAAACTACAGGTCACCTTCACTTTCGATTATAATTGCTCCGATGAGCTGCTTTCACTGGTTCCCAGACCCCATGAATTCAAGCGCCTTACGAGGCTGGCATCCCGCTCCCACCCTTACACTATAGAAACTTTTAAATGTAGCCGTCTCTTCTACTCCAATAGCTTCATGCCTCGCACCTCTCGCCTGTGGAACACCCTTCCCTATTACTGTTTCCGTGAGAGCTATAATCTCCAACTATTCAAATGTAATGTCAATCGACACCTCCAGTTACCTTGATCTACCCACTATCCTTCTCCCCATCCTTTCTTCTATCACTCCTATCTGCTCTCGCTCCAAATCTTCCGCAACCCCCTGCATCCTAGTGGCCATTCATATTTTTAATTTCGCGTATGTGCTTTGTTTGTAATTCTTGGCATTCGCGCCGGAAGGTCCAGTACGAACATTTCAGTGGGTTTGGATGTCAATCTGAGGACAGTGCAGAGGATTTGGAAAGAGTTGGTTAAGTTTAATGGTGATTACGAAGTTGTTTGGCGTTGTCACGAACCATCGCGTCGTTATACCCTCATTCATCTTCCCACAGGGTCTCAGAATCAACCCGGAGGCTTACATTAAGTGCCTTGAGGATATAGTGTTGTCCTGGGCTATGGGGGTAGCTGCTGGAAGACCCCATGTCTAGTAATAGGAATCTGCACTATGCCACACATGCAGGAGAACTCAGTCACCGTTGCCAGACAATTTCTGCGAGTACATCACCACTTGCATCTGGCCATCTAATTCCCAAGACTGCAACCTGTTTCGTTATTATGTGTAGGGCACAGTTGAATGAGAGACCAACAAAACTTCTTGCAACACCAAAGATGAACTGAAGGCAATGGGGCAGCATCCACCAACTTAAACAAGGAGACTGCCCAGAAGAGTTGCAAGAGATTCCGAAGTCGTCTGGAGGCCGGAGTAAATAAAATTTACTTTTCAGTATATCAATATATTTTTCTGCAATTTTGGTAAATACATCTGTTAAAATAAGATGTCAGTGTTATTTTCATTTTTGAGTAATTTAGACGACAATTCATCCATCTACCCTATATATATATATATATATATATATATATATATAGTATGACAAATTGGAAAAAAGATTTTGTGATGCGTTTCATCCGTTAGGATTTCATCAGACTGTGCTTTGGTAATGCTGTCACGTCTACACATGCGCACGAAACGAGAGACGCTAGCAGTTTCAAAATTTTTGAAAGAGTATTTTTTTTTCAGTCATGCTAAATTCATCAGTATTTTTTTTTTCTCGATCACTTTTGTTTCTGATTATCCCACATTGTGACAACAGAAAATCTACCAAGAATATCGAAGGCTGAATCTTTCCTTGGTTACTTGCGCCCCCGCCGTTTCATTAAGGGTGCTGGAGGTAAATATTTTGTGGGTTTTGACGTTATCCGCGTGATAGTCAAGGATACAAAACTTCGAGTAGCTTCGAAGGTGGCTATCATATCAGTAGGTGCATAATATAGGGTCTATATTACTGCCACTTTGTGAATGGTTCTGGGCCTTGTAGTAGACTCCAGTGGGGCGCTACAGGCTATGATGATGGGTACTTTTACGGCAGTATCCCCGAGCGAGTCGCCCCAGGTTATTTATCTCCAATGGGTGTCTTATTACCTACTAGTCGTCCACCAAACCAACCAAAACAATCATGAAAGCAATTAAATTGAAAATGAACAAAACTTGCAAATCCAACCTCAACCTCATACACCAGTATAAAGGGTCTACGTTCCAACTTTCCAGAAGTGGAAAACCATTTTCTTCATTCTGAACCTGATCCCCTGTTCCTGCCTGAAATGGGTATTAATGCCCTTCCCATTACAGGAGGTCTCAATACCGAACTACTCACCTATCATAACAAAATACGACCACATAAATCACTACGGTCACGGGCTCAGTACCTAATTCAAAGGCAGACCCTGATCTCCCGCATGTGTGCTTCCGCGTGGCACTTATCCATAGTACCACCTTTTTGGAATTGAGTGTTTTATACCTCACAATCAATTTCAGCAAAAAAACAAACAGTCAGAACGCGCTGCAGCTATAACTCACCGGCACCATTACTTCAAAATCTCTCGCAAGGAGCGATGTAGTCTAGCATTTTCTTCCTTCAGAACCGCCCGCAATCGTTGTAAGAACGTTCTGGAAAGCGCCAAGTACAACTACACGCGAACTGTCCAGGCTAAATTTTGAAAATAAACAAATTAGGATCTCGCGAATTGTGGAAGATCCCCAACCAAATTATGAACAGAGGCAAAGCGGCTGTGCGCACTATTATAAATGACCCCGAGGTCATAACATCCTCGACAGACAAGGCGAAGCTCTTCGCCTCGATCTTTGCCTCAAACTCAACATAGAGTTGACAAAGGCCATCCCCTCCCCAACGTCTCACTGAGTACAATCTCAGTAATATACACATTTCAGTAAGAGAAGTCTCTAGACTTACTAGAAGAGTCTACCCACACAAACCTATTGGACCAGACAAAATTACAGAGGTCACCTTAAGAATATTAACCCAGAATTATCCCCGATCCTAGGAAAGTTATTTAACCTTTGTTTGAAGAAGAAATCTTTCCAAACCTGTGGAAGGTGGCAAGTGTATGCCAGGTCTTCAAGAACTCGGGCGACCAATTCTCCCCCTCCCAGTATAGATCCATTCGTCTTGTCAGCATCACCAGTAAGCTTTCTGAGGCTTTAATCAACAAGAAGGTTGTTGAACAATTAGATAGGAACAACCTCATGTGCGACGAAGAGTATGGGTTTCGAGCAGCCCGATCCACTGTTGTCCTAACTACCATCATATACCGAATTAGTGAGGCTCGACAACTGACAGACAGCATTGGATATCTCGAAAGCCTTCGACAATGTGTGACACGAAAGTTTACTACACAAGCTCTTCAGCTATGCAATCACTGGAATGATTTTCTCTTATAAAATCCTTCCTAACAGGTAGATCCCTGAAGGTAGTTATTAACTCCCAGTCCTCCGAGGTCCTGGCGATTAACGCGGGCGTCCACTAGAGATCACTTCTTTGACTAACCCTCTTTTTTTGATGTACATATATGATCTACCTAAGAATATACTCCGATCATTTGCCAATGATACAACGATATCCGGGCGCACCTCTAAAATTCTTGACTATCAAAGATTGGCAGCTGACCTCGCTTCCGATTTAAGATTAACTTCTCAGTGGAGAAAAACTGGCTGGTTACATACAATTCATCTAAGTCTAAACTGGTTGCATTCCATCAACACCGATCAGAGTCAGGATGAACGGATGTCTCCTCGAGGAGGACCCGTACCGTAAGGGGACACTGGGCCTCAAATTCACACCCGTCCACAGGTAGAACTCCTATTACGATCCATCGCTAAAGAGGAAAGGTAAAATGATTGGTTTCCTGTATCGCTCCAGTGCGTACCTGACTCCTCGTGCTATTCTTTACTTTTATAAGAACCAGATCAGGCCGAATATAGAGTACTCTTAGGAAATATCTTCTCGAACTTCTTACCTGTGGAATACGGATAGAATGAGGATGTTTCGTCCCTGTATCCATGGTATAGCGGATTTTATATGTAAAGGTTTGTAGTGGTGGAGATAAGAATGTAGCATGTCAGAAGATTTTCTATAGAAAATGTATTTGGGCAAGAGCTGTCCAGACCCCGATTTCCAGTCTTGATAGAGTTCAAAAGATTCTCCGAGTCCTTTTTGGAAAAGAATTATTTTCCATCTTCCAACCTTTCTCTAACAGGCGGGATGTGGTGAGTCACTACTCTATCGCTACTGCCATGCTCGAAAGACTTACATTCCTGGGTTCTGCCAGCTTTAACCTTCCCCTGGCTAGGACCTGCAGTGTTACTTACATTGTAGCAAACCACTGGCATTCCCTCTGTCTTCCATCGGCGTGAAATAAGTTCCACTCAGAGAGTTTCTTCCGGCGAACCACTGCTCCGTGTTACAGACTCCCAAGAGGATGTTTCATCACTACAATCTTGACCTGTTCAAATCTAGAGTAAACCGTTATATTTCCCTCTATCCATATAAACTACCCCTTAACGCAACCCTCTACCTCGAGTGGCCCCCGGACCTTGTACAGGGTGAAACCTACTGTAAAACAATGTTTATATAAGTTCTTTTTTTCTAAACATTTTGCACATTTCAGGAATCATTTAGACAGAAACAATTTAATATTTTACTCTATTTACAAAGCGTATTTTAAAAATTCTGTTTTTTGCTTTCCTGGATACGAAAATAGCAGTTAAGCATTTCTGTAATCCTGCGTATGACTTCATGACTTCATATATATATATATATATATATATATATATATATATATATATATATATATATATATATATATATTATAAATCGATTTCATTCTAAATATGGAACAAAGACAAGTGATTACTCAAATGGATATAACACCCCTTCCAGGCAGTAGGGAAAACTTAATCTAGATAAAGCCTTTGGTATAAATGAACTTTTAGCAGAAACTTTTTTCTTTTATGTTATTCATCTAAAGAGGATAATGCACAAAACTGATATGTGGTATATAGAATACAGGGACGGTTCAGAAAGAAATGGGGAGGCATTGTTATAAGCCTCACTTACATAGGTAAGGGCGTACGCGAGGTTTGGGGACATTCAAGGGAGCTCACTCTCCTAGCTTCTGCTGGGATGGTACTTGCCTGTATTCTCCGTTCACGGTTGAATCTCAGTATATCTCCAAATATCCTTTCAGAATCTCAATGTGGTTTTAGACTAAGGAGTAGAACAATTGATATGATTTTTCCTGTCAGGTAAATACAGGAAAATATATCGAAAGCACAATTTGGATTTAGTCCAGTTGACTATAAACCGAACTTTTGAGCAACAATGAAGTTTTAGAGAAAATGGAAACAAAAAGAACCCTTATACTTACCATCCGAAAGAGATAGTTGGAACTTCTATAGAACATAATGAGGAAAGAGGGCTTGAAAAATTCGACACTCTCAAGACATACTGAAGGCAACGGGGACAGAGGAAAACAATGTATGAACTACGTAGCGAGTAAATGGAGGGCAGAACAGGGGTTAGTAGAGATAACAAAAAACAAAATTTATTAAGAGCTACAGAGGATAGGAGATTGTGGAGAGCCATGATCGCCTAAAGAGACACAGTATGTAGAAGAAGAAGATTGTTGATTGGTTTCGTTTATTTTGTTTTACGGCATATCCACCTTAATGGGTTATTTAATGCTGACAAGATTTTTATTGCTGGTAATATTTTTTTTTTTAAATGTATTGCTGCTATTTTTTTTTAAATGTATAGCTGGTAATTTTTTTTAAAAACTTTATAGCTGATAATATTTTTTTACAAAGTATATCTGGTATTAAAACCTATTTTTACACCTGCATCGAGTTTTGACCCCAGTTTGGGGGTTAACGTTTTGCCCATATTTGGGATTCTAACAGTTACTACCATCTCGGTTCAGAGTGGAATTGGGAACACCAGCAATTAAGAAGTGGTTCCATGCTCCTTAAAACCTCCTGATCAGAGACCTTGCTGCTGGACGTAGTTTATCGTCTTACGCAGGACGCTGATGTAGTTTATCGTCATACCCGGGACGGGAAGATTGTTAATATATTGACACTATGAATAGACATGTTTGATGGAATATTTTGCTTAAATTGCAATGTCCTGCACACTTTGTCAGCTTCGTGAGATCACTTTATGATGACATGGAAGCTTGTGTACATATAGATCCTGACTGGATCTTTAACGTATAAAATGGAGTCCAGCAGGGAGATATTCTTTGGCCGACATTGTTTTCTTTTTATATATTTCTTCTTTTTTTTTTTTGTTTTGGAAGATGCATTTAAGGCTTTGCAGCCATGGAATTTATGTTCAATACACAGGGTACCCCACACACACAAAAAACAAGAAATGTTACATTTACTATATGATGAAAAATTTTAACTAAAAACCGTGGGATCCTGGAACAACAATTGGTTAAAAAAATTTAAATGGTAGTTGATTTAGTCCATTCATATATATATATGTGACCATGCTAAACGGAAAGCTGATCATTTTAAAAATTTTCAGTTATCTGTTTTGGATAAGACTTGTTGTTTATGTCCATCGTCTTTGTCAAATTGAACTGAATTGTATTTTAATGAATATTGTCTTGAAAAAGGTGTATTAAACCGAAACGTCAGACGTCGACATTTCATTCATTTTAAACAACATAATTGCATTTAAGGATTTTTGGTTTGTTTTTTCCAAATTTTTCTTCATATATATATATATATAAGTATAGGATTGGATTCAACACCATCACTTAATAAGACACCAGATGTGTTGAAAAAAATGGCTATTTTTGTAGTGATTTTATAACATATTATGTTATAATTTTCGAATATATATATATATATATATATATATATATATATATAAACTAAAACAACTAACATATAACTTTTTTAACCATTTGTTGTCGCCGAATGCCACAGTTTTATCAACGTGGGGTAATTCATCTCTAATTGAAAGAACATCCAACTTGCGGACTGGAAAAAAATTTGTCAGCGTTCTTGAGTTTGAACAACACATCTAACATTTGGGGTTTTGTTCTGTTTTAAGCTACAATATTCTTTACTATTTTTTCAAATAACTCTAACAAAAATTCCAACAATTAAATAATAGTTGGAATCTTTCTTACAGTTACTAAACTTCCTGTATTTTGCTGCGATACCCTTTAGACCAACAGGTCACTATTTCAACTAGAGTAAATTTGCTGTGAAGGGCAACACTTTTCGCTATTCCGAGATGAGATTTGCTTTATATTAATCCCTTTCACAGTCAGTGATATGCAACGAATACGACATGGATTTTAGAATTCAAATTAGTTTATCACTCACTGAAAGGCCATAATGCCATTACGATGGTAAGACTTACTGGTAGCGAAAGAAAATGAGAAGACTTCACCGGGAAGAAATGAGAAGAAAGGACAATATAAGAACAGGGTTTCAGAAAGACAGAAGACTACGATTAGTGTTGCGTTTAAACCTTTGAAGATTCTGAGTGGCAAGGAAGCAAGACATTGAAACGGAATTCCACAGGCGAGAAAAGAAACTATTAGAATAGAACATACGGTTGCATCTAGCTAGTTCAGCGGTAAAACGGCGAGACCTAATCGCCAATCTAGTAGAACGTTTAAATTCATGCAGTCTAAGCAACAAAGATGTAATTTCCTTTGAACAATTATATATAAATATTTGTAGAAAAGACAAAGGGAAACTAAGTCACGTCGGTGAGACAGTGACTGAAGTCGAGACGCCATTTTCAGGATCGATTACATTACAGACACTTCTTTGAATTTTATCAAGAATTGTGAGATATATAAACATAAAGAGCACCAGACTAGAATTATGCAATGCGCAGACGAATGGTAGATTTATAAATGTGCAAGAGACATTCTAAAGAGAAAAATATATCAGCTTGCGGCAACTAATTTGTATCATCAGCTGTTAAGTCTCCAAGAAAATATTGATCAAAAAGTTATGGACAAATATCTTTACGGTGGAAGCGATTTGAACCTCCTTGTTCTTTGGGTGATAAGATTACAATCCGCATCCCAAAAGATACTCGGGTTTTTAAGAATCTCAAAGACTATGTTTGGACAGAGAGTCTTCTCTTCAGGATGTATCATTCCCATTTAAAGCCTGCTATTCGTTCATGCTTTGAATATTGCTGCCAAATCTAGCCTGGTGATTCTGCTACATATTTACAGATTCTTGATAAAATAAAAAGAATCCGAAATGTTATTGGTCCTGACCTGGCATATCGGCTTCAGTCACTTTCCAACAACTGTAACGTTACTTCCCTGAGCCTCTTCTACAAATAATTTCATGGTAAATGTTCTGATGAACTTTTCTATAAGGTACCTAGATTTATAAATGTAAGCCTAGTACTAGATTGGCGGTAAGGTCTCATCATTTTACAGTTGAAATGGCTAGATGTAGCCGTAAGTTCTATGCTAATAGATTCTTCTATCGCACTTCCTGCTTGAGAAACTCTTGCTCCCCTGTTAATATTGATCTTCAAAATGTAAATGAAATGTCAATCGTTATCTTCTGTCCTCTTTATTCCTATTCTTTTATTGTTCTCCTGATTTAATAGCGTTTTTTTTCACATGCATTAAGACTCAGTAGCTCGTTCCATCTTAGTAGCTTTATTGCCTTGCATGATGGGAAATGAGTAAAGAAATATAAGACAGGACGAAGATTTTGGTTCAAAGAGATTACGCGCTCCCTTATTTTCTTTACTTCTGGGAAAATAATATACCAAAAGATATCAGAGCCAAAGAAATATTCCACCATTGCACAGCTTATGTGGCACCCTTAAAAACCATTGGATGTCAAAGACATCGAATATGGTTGTTTTGAAACTGGTTGGAATGTCCAGCATTGAAACGGAAATCTATAAACATGGGTTCCATTGGACGTGTCATTTAACCAGGTAGGAATTGTATATACAGGCAAAAGGCCAACGCATACACCAAAAAAAAAAAAAAAGAAAAGTATTTTAATGATTCAATAGAAAATTTACACAGATCTTTTAATATCAATCGGGATAATTGGGAAAATGACGGATTAACTTATGGGAAAAAAAGATATTTAGAAGGCCACAAAACACCTTGTAGTGGTCATGCAGAAATTAGAACGGTTGCAAGAAAGGGGTGATGACAATACAATAATTAATCACCCACAAGGACGTGTTGACTTCGATGTTTTTTTTTAACACTATCGAGGCTGGAAAATGAGAACTTGTAAGCGATTAATTATTTTACACTGCACGACGCCTTTCCCCACAGAGTCAAGCTTCTCGCTACTCTATCGCTATTTTCTATGGAAAATCTTCTGACATGCAAGATTCCTTAGCCCCACCAGTACAGGCCTTTACATGTAAGATCCGCTATACCATGGATACAAGGACGAATTATCCTCATTCTATACGTATTCCACAGGTAAGAAGTTCGAGAAGATATTTCCTAAGAGTCGCGAAAGGTAGCTTTCCACGAACCTCAAATCCAGGGTCAGCCGTTATCTAACCTTCATATCCTTATAATCTACAATTTGTACGCCCGTAAAATAACCGTCTATCTTGAGTACTTATTAGGCAACTGTATCAGATAAAGAATAGCGTAAAAACACGTGAGAAAGTTTTAAGGAAACTGTGAACGAAATATTTTTGTAAGTGACGTATTTTTTTTTAATCATTTCACCCCCAACCAAGACGATAATGCCACTATGCCGCAAGTGGGTGACTGATAGTGAAAGACAACGAAAAGACTTTAATGAGCAGAAGCAAGGAGAAAGGACAATGAAAGAATGGGTTTCAAAACGACAGAAGATGGCAATTGGCGTCGCATTTAAATTCATGAAGATTATTTGTGGCACGGAAGGAAGAAATCGGAAGAGACTTCCACACGCGAATAAAGAAACTATTAGAATATAGGAATATAAATAGAATATAAGAATATAATTAGAGAATAAGAATATAAAAAAATATTTAGAATCTAAGAATATAATTTAAATTTGAGAATATAAGAATATAATTAGAATATAAAAATATAAGAATATTATAAGAATATAAGAATAAAATTCTAATATAAGAATATACTTAGATTATAAGAATATAAAAATATAATTCTAATATAAGAATATACTTAGATTATAAGAATATAATTATAATATAGGAATATAATTAGAACATAATATAAGAATATAATTAGATTATAAAAAAATAAGAATATTATTAGAATATAAGAATATAATTATGATATAAGAATATACTTAGATTATAAGAATACAAGAATATAATTAGGATATAAGAATATAATTCTAATATGAGAATATACTTAGATTATAAGAATAAAATCATAATATAAGAATATAAATTAGAATATAAGAATATAATTAGAATATAAAAATACAAGAATATAATTAGAATATAAGAATACAATTCTAATATAAGAATAATACTTAGATTATAAAAATATAAGAACTTAATTATAATATAAGAATATAATTAGAACGTAAAGAATATAAGAATATAATTCTAATATAAGAATATACTTAGATTATAAGAATACAAGAATAGAAATAGAATATAAGAATATAATTCTAATATACGAACATACTAAGTTTATAAGAATATAATAATATAATTCTAATATAAGAATATAATTAGAACATAAGAATATGAGAATATAATTACAATATGAAAATATAAGAATATTATTAGAATATAAGAATATAATTCTAATATAAGAATATAAAAATATAATTAGAATATAAGAATATAATTAGAATATAAGAATGTAATAATATAATTAGAATATAAGAAACTATTAGAATAGAACATACGGTTGTGTCTCGGTAGCTCAGCGGTAAGACCTAGTTGCCAATCTTAAATTCATGCAGCCGAGGTCAGAAAGACGAAATTTCCTCAGAACAATTGTATATAAATATTTGTAGAAAAGACAGAGGGAAGCCACATCATGTCATATAGTGAGGAAATAGTGTTTGGAGAATTTAATACTTACAGAGCATATTGTGAACCAAATAGGCAGTGAGAAAAGGCGATTAATCTACCTTACGAGCATGTGTATATGGATGATCAAACGTGAAATGAGGGCAAGGGGCAAATAAATTGATTATAGCTATGACGGGTAGGATGTTGGGGAGAACTGCTTCCTGAAGGAACACGGTACATAAAAATAGAGTAATCATCTTGAAAGAATTGCCGATAAAAAAAGAAATTATGAGAAAACTTAAAAATTACATTTTAAAAAATGAAGTTCAAAATATTAATTAAAAATTTTAAAAAAATTAATTAAAAAACCAATTTAAAAAATGAAAGTTTGAAAAATAATTAAAATGTAGCTAAAACTTGAAATTAAGAAGTGAATACATTTGAAAATATAAAACTAAAAAGATTAATTTCAATATTTATTTTTTTTAAATAATTCAAAAGGCTAATTAAATAAATGAAGATTACAAATTTAATTTAAAGAAATGAAGATTTCAAAAATTAATTTAAATATAATTTTAAAAATTGAATAAATGAAGGATTAAACAATTAAGATTGTAAACTTAATTCTAAAAATTGAGGATTAAAAATAATTTTAAAAATGAAAAATATAATTTAAAAATTGATTTAAAGATTGAAGATTAAATTAAAATAAAATTAAGTTAAAAGTAATTAGAAACTGAAAAATCAAAAAAAAATAATTATAAATAATATGAAGATCTTCATTCGGTAATTTTCAAAATAATAAGAAAAGCCATCGGCAAATAGACAAAGCAGACGAACAGCAAATTTGGCGTCAAATTATGGAATTATTAACCAGTGATATAGAATGATCGGGTTGAGGGCGGCAAAGAAAGAAGACAATGATCTGTGATTTCTGAGAGCCGTAGGGGTTAATGGAGAATTTATTAACAGATTAATCTCTTTAAACGTGTTCTCAACGTCCACGTCATAATATCTGATAATCAGATAAATGTTAAAGGCTCATTCTGAATGTCAGAAAAGACGACAGCCGAACAAAGAAAGAATTAACGAATGAAACTAGAAATATTTTGAAGAAGTAAAAGAAGATTATTATTATTATTATTATTTTATTTCCTTTAGTTTCAAGTGAGTACACATTGCTTTCCGAGTCCCGCCCAGAGAACTAAGGTCAGAAATGGCATCATGACATTTTCTACTAAGAAATTAAAAAAAAAAAAAACACATATTTTACATAAATAAAAACCTTCATAAGGTGTGAGCTGTACTCGTGAGAACATTTTTTTGTATTTCTTTAAGGCATGGGCTACCAGGAATCCCTTCAATGAATCTATGGGAATATTTTGGCAATCAATCCGAGGGCTCCAAATACAACAGGGATAGTTGATGTTCTCATGTGCCGCATTTTTGAGATTTCGATATCAAGTTCCTTGCATTTTGACAGCTTTTCGGAGATCTTCAAAGACACAGTACAGTCTGCAAGGATTGTACTAATCAATAAGGAGGCATTTTTTTTCGGTCTCTAATCACGATGTCCGGGCGATTAACTTTGATTGTTCTGTCTCTGTGTATTGTGTAGTCCCATAAAATTGTTACAGGTCCTATCTCCGTAACCAGTTCTGGGTGTTGTTGTTGTTGCTGTTGTTGCTGTTATTATTATTATTATTATTATTATTATTATTTCTACTTTTTCTTCTTTGGATTTCTGTTGTATACACATTTCACTTCCGGGGCCCAATTAGAAACCTAAGGTCAGAATTGGCTTCCTGACATTATCCACTAATCATTTTTGTAAAAAAAAACCCTATGATAACACACATTTTACATATATAAAGCTCTTTGTAAGGTGTAAGCTGTACTTGTGAGTACAATTTTTTGTATTTCTTTAAGGCTTGGGCTATCATGAATCACTTCGGTGAGCCTATCGGAACCTTTTCCAATCAAACCGAGGGATCCAACTACAACGGGAATTGTTGATGTCATCATGTGTCACATTTTTGAGATTTCGATTTTATTCCTTCTACTTTGATAGTTTTTTTTTGAAAATCTTCAAAGATAAATTACAATCTGCAAGGACTGCGATGTCAGTAAGAAGGCATATTTAGTTTTGTAATCTCTGATTACGATGTCTCGGCGATTAGCTTCAAATGTCCTCTCTGTGTGCATTGTAAAGTCCAATAAAATTATTGCAGGTCCTATCTCCGTAACCGAGTATTTCTTGCAGCTTCCTTTCTGTAAAATTTTCCAATACAGATATTGCCCCACCCTCTCATGCTGGGGTTCATATTCAGTTAGTGTCTTTATCGTGCAACCTGACACAAGATGGATAACTGTTTCTGGATATTTACCACATAATCTGCATTTTGCGGTAATACAATTTTTTGTATGTGGGCTTGGTAATTTCTGGTTAGCAAGCATTGGTCATGAATAAAAACTTCGGTTTCAGAGTATTCACCATAAAGAGAATTATCTTGCCATCGTTTCTGCATTTGACTTCTTTTTTATAGTCACTGCCACTGTAGTAGGTGCCATTATAGTTTATTTGCACTTCTTCACCCACTTGAAATTCCCTTTTGAATTTGTTGGCTTCGTTGATTACTGAATAAAGTTTCTTATTGCTTCCATGGTCTTAAAGAGAGGTCATCATCCAGTCTTCTTTAATTTCCAGGTATCTTTGAATGGTTGTTGTGGTTTTGTAAGACAGTTCTAGTTGAACTAATCCTCTGCCTCATTGGGATCTAGATACATACAAACGATCAACATCAGCCTTAGGGCAATGCATGTAGTTGCAAGTGAGAAGCTTTATCGTTTTGAAATCCATTCGCTTAATGTCAGCTATGGTCCAGTTAAGGATGTTGGAACTGTATTGCACTACAAAGACAGCCAAAATGTTTATCAGCGATATTCTGTTTTGTGAATTCAATTCTTCTTCTTCTTCCAGTTCCTTAATCTTTGTGATAAAATCGAGATCTTTTGAGTGTGTTTCTGTAATTATCCCTTTCTTGAATGTTACTTTTGCACATTTATGTAATCCAAAATCCGTATTTTACAGTATTGAGGATACGCTTCAATTCATTGTTGTCTTTGGCAACGGGTTTGATATCATCCATGGTGATTAAACACTTTCTTGATATCATCCATAGGTGATTAAACACTTTCTTGATATCATCCATGGTGATTAAACACTTTCTTGATATCATCCATAGGTGATTAAACACTTTCTTGATATCATCCATGGTGATTAAACACTTTCTTGATATCATCCATAGGTGATTAAACACTTTCTTGATATCATCCATGGTGATTAAACACTTTCTTGATATCATCCATAGGTGATTAAACACTTTCTTGATATCATCCATGGTGATTAAACACTTTCTTGATATCATCCATGGTGATTAAACACTTTCTTGATATCATCCATAGGTGATTAAACACTTTCTTGATATCATCCATGGTGATTAAACACTTTCTTGATATCATCCATAGGTGATTAAACACTTTCTTGATATCATCCATGGTGATTAAACACTTTCTTGATATCATCCATAGGTGATTAAACACTTTCTTGATATCATCCATGGTGATTAAACACTTTCTTGATATCATCCATAGGTGATTAAACACTTTCTTGAAATCATCCATGGTGATTAAACACTTTCTTGATATCATCCATAGGTGATTAAACACTTTCTTTATTTCATCCATGGTGATTAAACACTTTCTTGATATCATCCATGGTGATTAAACACTTTCTTATCATCCATGATTAAACACTCATCCATCCATAGGTGATTAAACACTTTCTTGATATCATCCATGGTGATTAAACACTTTCTTGATATCATCCATGGTGATTAAACACTTTCTTGATATCATCCATAGGTGATTAAACACTTTCTTGATATCATCCATGGTGATTAAACACTTTCTTGATATCATCCATAGGTGATTAAACACTTTCTTTATTTCATCCATGGTGATTAAACACTTTCTTGATATCATCCATAGGTGATTAAACACTTTCTTTTTTTTTTTTTACTTAGTATCCATAGTTATTACTGTTTAGTTCATGCGAAAAGGAGATTAAAGACAGACAGAACAGAATCAGTGACAGGGAGTGTCCTTGAAAGATGTTCCAACAATTGGAAGCGACCGTACCTTGGGTGTAATTTAGGTATAACATGGTCTTCCACAATTTCATGCTTTATTTAAGGAAATTTACTATCACCGAGGAAACTTTGTACATTTCCAAAACCTGAAATATCCAAGAATGCAACACACTAACACGCTATAGCAAACTATACTATTACGGTAATCTATCCAAGCTGTGCTGAGATTTTCCCCTTTATTATTATTATTATTATTTTTGATTTCTGTTGTATACATATTTCGTTCTGGGTCCTAACCGGAGACATAACAAAATATCATCTTTGACAGTGGATATCTTTGATTTATGTCTGTATAACCACTCTGAGGATGGACCATATGAGACGAAAGCTTAGGACCAACTTAATAAAAAAAACATACGAATGTTGGGAAATTTTTGTCTTTATTTTCACCGAAATTAAAGCAAACACTTGAACATTGAAACGGTTCATGATCAGAAATAATAGGCATTCATTGTCTGTTATATTTAATAATATATGTTTAAATAATGATCTGCTGCCCCAATACAACAAATTATATATATATATATATATATATATATATATATATATATATATATTGCCCTCCCTCGTACCTCTGTCTGTCTCTCTCTCTACATATATATATATATATGTGTGTGTGTGTGTGTGTGTGTGTGTGTGTGTGTGTGAAAAGTGTGTGTATATAAATATAAATAAATATATATATATATAATTATTTATATATTATATACGCCTTACTTATTAGAAAGCGGTACATATTAGAAAGCGCTCAATATTTGTCTGACGATCGCAAAAGCGTGAAACCCAGGGTCACAAACTCACATCAATCCAACCAAATATATACCTATATATATATATATATATATATATATATATATATAGCGAGAGAGAGAGAGAGAGAGAAAGAGGGACGATAAAGAGAAAGCAAAATATGAGAGAAATAATGAAAGAAAGAATATGTTTTAATTTTATCTCAAATTAACCAAAGTTCTTTTGTTGAAAGAATAGCACTAATACACTCATACTTACTCTAAAATTTCATTCTTAAATATTATAGTACATATAATATATATATTTTCGTCGTCTTAGAATTTTTGGTGAACCCATACAATATTAATTAATATTGTCATTTATATTACAATTATACAAGTTAATCTCCCTTTGACTTCAAATCTCCCCGGTGTTCTATGTTTTTCCGCTCTTTTGTGACAAAAAAAAAAAAAAAAAAAAAAAAAAAAGAAAAAAATACGCGATTCATTTTTCTTATTATTGTGATTGTCATTAATCATCATGTCCCACATCAGAGATGGGGTTAATAAGTAGATTCGAAAAAAAAAAAAATGATGCCACATGAATAAAAGCTTTTTAATCTATCCGTTTGGGATGAAGAGATCTTTCAATAGATTATTCAACTTTTCCTTTTTTTAATTTGCAAAAAAAAAAAAAAAAAAAAAAAAATACCTTTTCTTCTTTCCCATTTCACAGTCTCCCTATTCCTCTCACTTTCTACTCTCTCTTTATCTCTCTCTCTTTCACTCTCTCACTCTTTCTTGGTCTCACTCACTCTCTTTACCTCATTTACTAATTCTCACTCATTCGGTATTTATAGCTATATCTCTCTGTTTCTCCCCTGACTCGCTCATAAACATTCACAATTTCTAAAGAAGGAACTGACGGACAAAAGTAATCCCGAGAAGTATGCTTGTGTTTATCAGTATCCAATGGTGAAAAAATAATTTGTGTTTCTTATTCGAACATGTATAGACGTTCTCCACTCATCAGTAGGATATTATGGTAAACTGAGTTTATTTTCATATCACATTTTTCTTTTCACTCCGTAAAGAAAGTTGTTTATGACGTAAATTGAGTGTGCTTCATCGAATAAGACTGACAAGGTACATTTTTTCGTTTTTATTATATATATATATTTATATATATATATGTTTGCATGCATATAACTGTTTCTTGTCTGAACTTGATGAGTGTAAAAAATGTCACAAAGTTTGTTTATTCCGAGTGCATTCGGCAAAATTATCAACCGTTTTTTAAAATCTTTTCACATGCTACTAGAATAAGGATTGGGTAACTGCTAACAGTTTAGCCAAAAGCACCCGGAATCAACAAACTATTGAACAATATTTACTCATTACGCCCCCCCCCCAAGAAAAGGAAACACTTGTTCGCATGAAATAAAAACACGCAAAAAATCTAAACGAAAGTACCATGGGAGTCATGTTCGATGAAATATGGTGATTTTCCAAGCCTAGCTTAGATGTAGCACAAGGCCGAAATTATGGGGCACCCAGTGAGGATTGAACTCACTACTCAGTCGTAATAGTTCTAGCGACACAAGATTGCTAACCATTACACCGGCTCGAGGTGCCCAAGTCCGATGAAATATATATTGAAGAGGGATTTCTGCCCAAATACACAAGTGTGTGTATAATATATATATATATATATATATATATATATATATATATATATATATATATATATATATATATATATATATATATATATATATATATATATATATATATATATATATATATATATATATATATCTTATATAGATACAGCTATTTAAATGCTCCGTTTATAATAAACAGTATTAATTACATTCACCGGCTTCAATGTCCGAGAAATTTAGTAGATTCCGATAGGAATCAAACCTGTATCCTACACAAAACCGTCATTTGGCGTGACGAGCTATACCGTTACAGAGGAAGTTTCTGGTTAGCAGACTCAAATTACTGTTTTTAAACAAATTTCCTACGATCTTTGATTGGTATTGGACGTCAGGTCAAAGGACAGTTCGAGTAGGATACAGGTTTGATTCCTGTCGGCGGACACATATTTTCTACGAAATGTCTTGGACATTCACACCAGTAAATGTAATTATACTATTTTTATAAAGAATTATATAAAACTTAAATAATTGTATCTATAAAAATAGCGTATAAACAAAAAAAAATATTTAAATAATTGTTTGACATAGTCCATTTCATATATATATATATATATATATATATATATATATATATATATATATATATATATATATATATAAAAAAATTTATTATTTTATTAAAATTTATTATTTTATTTTAACAAATTTTACATCGCGACACGAAAATTCCTACGTTTCGGAACTTTAAATTTGTTCCATTATCAAGCGCTGTTAGGTAATTTTTGATGAAAATTATTTACTTTTGAAAACAGAATGGTACCTTTTTGAAAAGCTTAAGAAGGAGGGGGGACACGATTTCAATATTTAATGGATTGACCAATCAAAAGACAGGTCTAAGCTAAAACAGAAAAGCGAAGAATATAGGTTAGAGGTTTGGTGGTGTGTTATTCATACTTGTTTAGATGAACTGTTATTTTTAGACGTGTTACTATTACTTCCGGTTAAGAAATATAATTTTAAGATACAATGAAATAATAAAAAACACAACACATGTGGCCTGATGATTGCGTTTAGCATGAAACAATCTGTCGTCTCTGAGTGTTGACTTCAATGTTCACTTTTATATCTATATACGCTCTATATCTGATATTGAACACTTTATTCCATAAATATAGCATACCTTAAATTATATTTCTTCACATATATATATATATATATATATATATATATATATATATATATATATATATATATATATATATATATATATATATCATATAGATAGATAGATAGATAAATAGATAGATAGATAGATAAAGAGAGAGAAATATTATATTATATTATATTCAATAAATCAAGTAAAATTCAAGTGTCTTATCTGATATACCGACTCACGAGCTTCGCGTTGAAATGCTCATCAGAGCCAGATGTTCGATAAATCTCTTGAAATTTTTTCTCAGATATCTATTTATACCCTTCGTAACGGGCATCAGTTCTAACTTTCAGACTTCAAACCAATTTTAAATTTGGAACCAATTAGAATGTTTTTATCACTATTTTTACATAAATAACTACCATAATATATACCCACATAAATGTCCGTATATAAAAGGTTTTGGGGGATGTTTTAATCTTTTTGTAATTACTGAAAATTTCCAAATATAATATGATTCATTATATTCAAACTTATCGATTATTATTTATTTTGAAATTACTCGATTAATCATAGATAAATAAAATTCATTTAATTTAATAATTATTATTATATACTAGCTGAATTACCCGCGCTTTGCTGCATGTCACACATTTTTTTGTAAGTAAATGATGATTAATTTTAAATCATGGTTATAATTTGTAGAGAGAAATGATGCATTTCAATATTACTCAATGACCTTGCCAATGTGACTTGCATCTTTTGGCTTTCTCTTCCTATATTTTGGATAGAAGTCATTCCCTTGTTCAAATTTAAATTTAAATCAAAGGGAAAAATATTTGATCTGACCCCTTTGATATGTATTTAATGCAATACCTGATTGAATTAATTGATGAACAGATTTTAGCATTGATATGAGAGGTGAATTGTTGCAACAAAATATGTATTACTATCCACTGATTGGCAATTTATTGCTCAACTTGATGTCCATATTGTCTCATTTTGATCTTGCTGATGTGAGCTCCATCTTCTGGCTTTCTCCTTCAATATTTTGGGTATATTTTGATCAAATTTATTTAATTTAAATCAAAGGGAAAATTTTTCAGTGGGGGTTTGTGCAACCTTCAGAGACCACCTTTGATCAAAATGAAATATACTTATCCAAGTACCCTGGGTAATGTAGTTTTAGAATATATATGGTTATGGGAGGAGTTTGATAACAAAGAGACAGGGGCAACAACTTTTATATATATATATATATATATATATATATATATATATATATATATATTCCATTTTCTAGATTAAATTGTGATTATAGCACATTAACAAAAATGTAAATATTTATCGTAATATAAATGTTCTGGTTGTTCCTTTATTTGTTTCATTTATGTTAAGTCAAGGTGGAGAATTGGTAAAGGCGGACAACTGACGCCCCTTAACTAGCTGCTTTGGCTAGATGGAGCGCAAAAGCCCATTAAAGCATGCCACCCGCTGTCGATTATATCGAAACAGGGAAAAGCCTATGGAAGTAAATCCAGACAAAAAACCTGGAAGGAAGCCCCGAAATTGGTTGGCTGACAACGCTTCAAAGCATCCGGCTACTTCCCCAAATGTAATGAACTGTATTTGTTTTGGTGTGCTTGTCGGTTGCACCGGCAAGTGGGAGAATCTCTATGTTTGCTGCCCAAATACACACACACACATTTATATAATATATATATGCTCTACTTTTGTATCGAGCACTATTTTTTCAAAATAATAACAAAAATACTAAGGAACTTTGGACTATTCACCTAACCAGTTCCTTCCTATTTTCTATATATTTTCACATATATATATATATATATATATATATATATATATATACTTTTTTTGATGAAAATGATTTACTTTTGAAAACAGAATGGTATTTTATTGTTCAAGTTGAAGGGGGAACAAGGTTTCAGTATTTTATGGGTATGTCCTGATTAACCAATCAAAAGACAGGTCTAAGCAAAAGCAGAAAAGTTTTAAAATATTGGTTAGAGGTTTGGGGAGTGTTATTCATACTTGTCATTTTAGACGTGTTACAATTACTTCCGGTTAATAAATATAATTTTAAGATACAATGAAATAATCATATATATATATATATATATATATATATATATATATATATATATATATATATATATATATATAATAATCATATATATACATAATCATATATATATAATATATATATATATAATATGTTAATATATATCTATATATATTAACATATTGTATATATATATATATATATATATGTGTGTGTGTGTTTTTGTGTGTGTGTGTATAAATATGTATATGATAATTTTCTTGTATCTTAAAATTATATTTCTTAAACGGAAGTAATTTTAAAGGAATTTCTAAACATCGATGGATTTTTTCATGCGACATCATTTATCATTATTTTAAAAGTTATATTTGCGTATATATTCGTACATGTTTGAGTAGAACCCCCACCTTTTTGGGGGGGAGAGTGTGAATTACATCTACCGGCCTGTGCATTCGAGAGACGTAATAAAGTGTATGCACCCACCCCTTTGTATGCGAAGCAACGTCTGATTCTACGTGCTGAAATGTCAAGCCCTTTTTGACCGAACGGTCTTAAGCGGGCCGGATGAAATGGTGCTATCCCCTACAAAGGAGACGTTGGTTCGAACTCTACTGGAGGCTCATTTTCTTGATTCCATCGCTTAGTAAATGTAGTTTTTTTTTTTTTTTAAATAAGATGTTTCCTCAAACATATGTAATCACTATAGTATAGCACTTAAAATAATGAGAAATAAATATCTATCTTTTATTTTTATAAGATCTTCGAAGTACTATACTGAGATTCTAGGGTCAAGAGGAGTTACGTGCCTATTTGTACCAAGTTACACTTTACCAATAATAGAAACAAGACCTTTTGAGAGAGACATATTTCAAAGCATTACTACGATGTATATACAAATTCCTTCAGTTGGTATTTGAAAATCCAACATGGTGCGATATTGGGACGGCAAATTCTTACACAGAATGAGCCCCAATAATTACAAAAAAATACTACATATGCAGGTAATAAAACATTATATAAAAGCTCCAAATAACATAGAGACTAAAATTAACAATGAGGCTAGCATCCTAATTAATAAATTTGAATTAGGAAATCGAGTTGAAAAAATAAACCTAAACACTTGCTTTATCACCATAAAAGATCATAAAAGTAACTTTATTAATAATCCGGAATATAGACTTATAAACCCTACTAAGACGGAATTAGGCAAAATAAGTAAAATAGTTCTGCAGGATATATGTAAATCCCTTAGAACTTTCCTTAATATTAACCAATGGCAATCTACTAAGTGTGGCACCATGCATAAGTTGGCAGGCTGAAAAGAAATATTCATAAATATATGATTTGTTTTTTACGGTTTGTCAACCATTTGATAATTATTTAGAGCTGAAAAATATTTGGGTTTTGAGAATAATTCTTTAATTGCGTTCAAGCGATCTGGGAGAAAGAAAGAGAAGAAGAAGAAAAAGAAAGAAAAAAAATATAATACGAAAACCAGGTCATAAGCGAACACACACACACAGATGTTGGAAGGTATCCCGGTCAAGCACCTGACCTACTTCCGTGTCCACGAAAAATGGAAGTTTGTTATCAATTTGGTTGAGGAAATAAAGTTTAGAGACAATGGAAAAAAATATGATAGGTAACAGGTGGGGAGTTTATCTAAGGATATGAAGACAAGCCCTTAATACGAACAGCTCAGACAATTCCAGAATTGAAAATAAAGCCACACAAGATGATGTTGGCTGAAAATGTTTTTTGAGATAATTAAGATTTTTGTTATCAAGCTTCGAGCGAAGGAAAAGGTGAAATATTTTCATTCGTTCACGAAAAACGCCACCAGTCTGGAAATCCCTTTCTTAGATCGTATCCAATTAGCGATAAACTGTTTGACAAATACCGCGTGTAAAAAAACCGAGAGCGTCATTTCGGTCACGTACGAAAAGGGCAATTTGAATTTTTTATTTTTTTAAGCAAGGTGTTTCTTCCCCCAGAACAAAGCCACGGATTGTCCACGCCCGACTAAAGACGCCATTGGCTAGATGGGATCACGTGGCGCACGAAGGAGGAAGAAAAATACCCGACCAGGACCTCATTGGCCGAGAGCGGTCACGGGACGCACGAGGAGAATCGGTCGACGCCCTTGTCAGAGGTATAAGTGTGAGGCCGATAAAAGAAGCGGGGAAGCGGGTATACGCCCTCAGAGACACAATAAGGAAGTAGGAGTGAAAGTGGTTGCCGAAAATGGAAAAACCCTAACCAGAAATAAGAAGGGTGGATACGTATTTAGAATTATCAAGAAAACCCTGGCGCCGACAGACCCACCCCAGTTTTGACTGCGTCGATAAAAGCGGGACCCCAACCGACAGAAATCAGAGTTTTGCGCCGCGGACGGCGAGACAGTTGCGCCGCGGACGGCGAGGGAGTTTGAGCGCGGGCGGCGGCCCGGTTCATTCAAAAGCTGCGGGCAAGAGGCCGGTCCGTTTGGCCTAAGTGGAGCAGTTGGAATCAGACCAAGCCGAAGAGAAGAAGTTAATTCGCGCACTGACGGCGAAGAAGAGTTTGCGCCGCGGACGGCGAGAGAGATCAGCCGTGAACGACAAGCAGAGATCAGCGCCCAGTGTTGAAAACGCATCAAGATAGCTAACCAAGATTCACGCACACTTCTAGACTCTTCTTCAACCAAGAACAAGTAGTTTGAAGAGCGACTTAGAATCAAACCACAAGAAATAAGTTTTTTTCGACTTTCGTCCAAAGACACACCGAAACGCAAATTTCTAAGAGAGCAGACAACTGGAAGCCTTAAAGTTGCCTAGTAAAAGCGTTGTGCCACAATCCACGGAACGGGTCGGGAGGTAGACATAGTCCTATGTACCGAGCAAATAGACATAAAAGTTTGTTACCTTTTTCTTGATACGTTGGACCTTGTGAGTTGTTATTTTATTTCTTTTTATTATACATAATTGTGTGTTATCACCCCCGTTAGACTCAACTTGCATTACGGCCCCAAGCCCTGTTTGATCTCGTCTGTCTAAGATCAAGTCACAACGTGGGTAGGCAGACCGGAGATCAGTGCAGTTACAGCAGTAACCAGGCGTTGGAAGCAGGTTGGGAACGACGAGGCTGGTATCAATCTAACCAAAGGGTTAGAACGTCACGTTTGGAGCAGCGAGGAGCGAACAGCTGACGTCACAACTGGTGCTGTCCGTGACCAGGATATCAGAGCCTGGGGAGCACGTGACGTCACAATTGGCGCCGCGAACGGGATCGAACGACACAGTCGACGCTGCGACCGGGGGACGTCACATAAGGATTGCATTAAATGGTTTGAAAATTACAATAAAAATAAAAAGTGCTCATTTATTAGGTTTATTAAGGAGTATTATCCGTCTATTTCAGAGAAAACGCTAAACGAACCCCTTAGCTTAGCTAAAGAATACATCCAAATTTCTGATGATAAAATAAATCTAATTAGACATTGTAGAAATACATTGCTATTTCACGATAATACATTATGGATAAAAAAAGAGAATATTAACGGTTTTGACAACCCTATGGGAGCGTTTGATGGGGCAGAGGTGTGCGAGATAGTAGGGTGCCTGCTGCTCCATAGGCTTAACGAATATATAGACTTTAATAACCATGGGTTGTACCGCGACGACGGTTTAATCATAGTGGACAATAGTAACCCTCAAAAATCTGACAACATTCGTAAAAAAACTGCACTGGTTTTTAAAAAATTCGTATTTTATCTCGATATAGAAACTAATTTGAAAATTACCAACTATCTAGATATTACGTTGAATTTACAAAATGCCACAATATCCCCGTATAAAAAGAAAATCAAGAACCCCAGTATTTACACATAAAATCAAATCACCCAGCCATATTATAAGGCATATTTCTAAAAATATTTGGTATAGACTTTCTACTAATTCCTCCAATATAGGGACATTTTTAGGGCCAACAAAATAAGTTATAAAGCAAGCCCTAATTAAGAGTGGACATAAAAATAAATTAGAATATATAGACAACCACAATATTACTCGGAATAAACATAATAGGCAAAAAAAATTTTGTGGTTTAATCCCCCTTTCAATTTAGCGGTAAAAAATTAAAAATTGGTAAGATATTTTTTAATTTACTGGAACAACATTTCCCAAAAAAACTGAGTTATATAAAATATTTAACAAAAACAATGTAAAACTTAGTTATTGTTTATATGCCGAACGTAGGGACTATTATAAATGGATTGAATAAGAAAAAAAAAATAGGAATGATCCAATAGTAATCCTCCTACTTGTAATTGTAGAAACAAAAACATCTGTCCATTACAGGGAAAATGCCAGCAGGAATGCGTGGTGTATCAAGTGAAAATTTACAAAAATACTGAGGATACTAACCCCTAAAACATACATAGGTGCTACTCAGGATAAATTTAAAAAATATAACCACACGAGTAGTTTTAAGAATGCAAAAAATTAAACATAGTACCACGCTATCTACCTACGTATGGAAAACCAAACAAGAAGATAATATAGACCCCATCCTTAAATGGGAAATATTAAAAAAATGCCCAAAATATAAAGCAGGCCATAAATTTTATAAAATTATGTGTGCTGAGGAGAAATTAGCCATAGCTTTATATGATCAACCTAACCAGCTATTAAACTCTAAAACTGAAATTCTCAATGTATGTAGACATAAAAAAATCTTGGCTACTAAATTAGACGTTTTCCCGTTATTGACTTTCCACTGAGGATTTTTTTGTTGAATAAATATTTATCCCCCCCACTTAGGTTGTTTTTTTTTTTTTTTTTTGTTTTTTGTCACGTGGTATGATTTTAGCTATCACCTATAAATATGTGTTTCTCTTTGCCTCGTTAGCCAAACTTTCCCTGACGATCCGTTTAGGTGAAACCTAGGTGGCTCACTAGGTGTATCTATATATATATATATATATATATATATATATATATATATATATATATATATGTAAAAGCGGAGACTTTAGAAATCCTTCAGGTTATCGGAAGATCGCGTTCAAGCAGGAACAGACTGTCACCATTCGGTGTTGATTTGATCTGCATTCACTTTTATTTTTAGACATGTTCTATTTCTGAGAGTGGACAACACGTATACGTTATATATATATATATATATATATATATATATATATATATATATATATATATATGTGTGTGTGTGTGTGTGTGTGTGTGTGTATGTATATTTATACATATATATATATATATATATATATATATGTATATGTATATATATGTGTATATATATGTTTATATATATACATCTGTATAGATACATATATGTATACCTTATATATGTATGTGTGACTCTTTTAAAATAATTACCTACTCTAAATGTATATTATATATATATATATATATAACACACACACATGCACACACACACACACACATATATATATATATATATATATATATATATTAAGGCATAAAAAGCAAGAAATTTTATATTATAGGCCATGATAGATTTAAAACAAAAACTCACACCAGTCGACCGGTTTCGTACCCTCTCATCAGAACTGTTAACGGAGAACTAAAATTATGAGGAACAGGAAAAGAAAAAGTCTGTCATGGATGACATGAATGAGTGGACAGGGAGAATAAAAAATTATTATAAAAATTATACCAACAAAAATGCTGGAAGCGCAGCACAGCAAGTCCAAGCAAACAATCTCTTTGTTTACAAAGAGCAGGTCGCCTGGACCTGATGTACAGCGTCTCCAACACCTTAAGATGGAATAATGAGTGTGCTCTGGCCAAAACGGAAAACCAGTTCACACTGAAATCCATCGCACAAGTGGGATTCTTTATAAATCGAAGACCCATACGTGTTACGAATGGTATCGCCCAAAGAAAATTTTTTATTCAGTATTATAGAAGGTACGTGTTGTTTAATTCTAACGTCCAACCGCTGTGTCGTTCTACCTATGTAGTCGCATCCACAACTATATTTGAAATGGTAAATAACAGAATTAATATGGTGTGGTGGGTAGAACATGAAATTGTTATAAGTAAAACACATTTGATATTGTTCTTCTTTTGGCACAATTATTTTCAGTTGTTTTATTTATTTACTATTTATTATTAGTGGCTATGTTCAGTGGTTACCGGTAAGTGGGGGTCAGAGTAGAAAAATTGCAAGGCATCAGTAATATAAGGAACGTGAACATAATTTTTATGCCATGTACGAACCAACAGACTGGCAAGTGTGGCATACGTTTTAGACAATTTTAACCATTTTGAAAGGCATGTGTTACAGCACACAGTGTATCCATCCTTGTTACATATGAGATTGTGTAGCCACAGTATCAGTTAGAATATCTCTGCTGACTAATGTTCAGTAAGACTTTCAAGTCGAACCTGGATATTATTTATTTTTCTTAATAATTTTGACAGTAGTATAAGTCATTGGGAAAAGTTCTATTGGAGAAGACTGAATCTTATTATTCATGTTGTATGCAGATTGCCGTATATCTCTTTGTAAAGCAGACTGAAACTGAAGTATATCCGTTTCCAAAGGCAGTGATCGTTGAACAGAACAACTTCTGCTACACTGCACGGATTCTACAGAAACATGTTCAAGAGCCTAAAGAAAATAACTACATTTCTGATCTGTGAAACAAATTCCCTAAGAACATAAAGTGTGTATTAAAAGACAAGAATATCTGCAATGCAATTTACAATATGTAAAAGACCTGATGTTAACATATTGGCACCAGTTCCTCGAAGAAACTTTCAGATTTCTTTTAGATTCTTTGATGAGATAAAAGCTGTTTTTGCCGGTATATGGAACACCAGTACTTTAATTTAGTTCGTTGTTGTTTGCTTTGTTTTATGGCATATCAAAACCTCAGTGGGTCATTTAATGCCAACCAAATTTTTGAAATAGATTCAAAGCGATAGTTTAGTAAAAAGGTGTGTATATATACATATATATTTTAACCATTTTTCAATTACTCATATTTTTGAGTACAATCCAACTTCTTTTAGGAAATTTACAATCTTGGATGGTTTTATTTTCGTTAAAAAGTTGTTTTTTTTTTAATTACTCACTTGGTAATATTTTGTTCGCACTAGATCAAAATCTACACACTATAACAGTATATGTTTCACTGTAAATTTCTCTTGGCATCTAGTGCATATGGGTGATGTAGGTGTGGCCTATATGAAGACGAATCAGCACGACCTTGATAATAATTTTTCCTTCAAAATAAATTTTCCTTTTTTTATTACAAAGTATTTCTGGTATTGATGTGGATTCAAAGTTGGGACCACGGAAGGAAAATACGGAACACGGATTAGAGGTCAGAAAGATATATTAAACAAAAAGGTTACAAAGATAGTGTAAGTGTAAGCGGAGCTTACTATGTGCTAGTGTCCAATATTGGTAGTCGTACGCGGCTGATACTACGGTATTAGAATACTCTCTCTCTCTCCTCTTCTTCTTCTCTCTCTAGAGTGTTATGTCGCATACTTTATATAGTCCTGGAAGATTCCATGTTGTAGGTATGTTACGGTCTCACAATACCCCACTTCCAAGAATTTTCTTTTTTTTTCTTTGGAAAAGGAGAAAAAACATAAAACTGTTAATATTTTTTTCTCTTGAGATTTACGTCGAGCGATTGAGTAAATTTCCTTTTCCTTCATGAGCGTCGCACTTCAGGAGAGACTTGGGGCGTGTCGAGATCGAAGTGATCGAAAATTACATCGATCGGCTCTTCACCGCTATTTTGTAGTGATTCCTCCGATTCTTTCAACCGGCATTTTCTGAGCTGATTCCAATGGAGTTTGTTAGTGTTTTTCGGTCCTTGGACGATATAGACCAGGTCGCCAATTCTTTGTTTTATGGTGCCTACTTCCCAGAATGTTATGTTGTTTTTGTAAGCCTTGAAAAAGACTTTATCGCCAGGATTGAAATATTTCTTATGAGGCGATACGGTTTTCTTTTTTTTAATTTTTCCTGCCGTGGAATAAGTTTGTCGAAGACAGACTTGATTTTCCTTGCGAACATTGTTTCTCAGCTGGAAGTAGAGATCTTGATGCGTGAGCCACAGCTTTTCGCGAACTATCTGGCAGTTTATGCAGAATTCAAGCACCAATGCCGTACGAGCTTGCGTTATTTGCGATTATGATGTCGAGACTAGGGTCTTAATGGGCGAGGGAGAGGTCTGAAGCAAGAGTTTTCTTGATCTTCTCGAATGTGTCTTGGCATTCCGGGGTCCATGACCATGGTTTGTCCTTTTTTAAAAGTTGGTTGAGAGGCCCTCTCAAATTTGCATGTTCTTAATGAACCCTTGGTAAAAGTTAGCTAGGCCGAGGAAGCTTTGTAACGCTTGAACGTTATCTGGGGTCCTCCATGTTTCTGGTCGCGTTGGCTCTTTCTGGATCCGGCCGACGACCGTCTTTATTTATGATGTGACCTAAGTATTTAATCTCTGGTAAGAAAAAGTCACACTTTGCCTCCTTAACCTTAAAACCGTATTCTTGTATCATTTCGAATACATTTATTATATGGTTCCGGTGCTCTGTAACCAGTATATCATCTAAATAGGCTGTTGCGTAGTCAAGGTCGCCCAGCATGGCGTCCATGACCTGCTGAAAATTGCAGGCGCAACCTTTACTCCAAAAGCCAGTCTATTGTATTTGCACAACCTTCTATGGGTGTTTATGCAGAACAATTTGGAACTTTCTTCTTCCATCTCTATCTGAAGGTATGCGTCCGAGAGGTCAATTTTAGAAAAAAGTTTTTCCACCATTGAGTTTATTGAAAATTTCTTCAGGGCTTGGGAGAGGATAGTGGTGATCTTACAAGGCATCGTTTAACCCTGTGGAAAAATCTGCGCATACTCGTATTTGATTGGACTTCTTTTTTACGTAGACCGTAGGTGCTGCCTACTCGCTGAAATCTGTTTTTGACAGAATACCTGCTTGTTCGAGTCGATCTAACTCTTTGTTGATTTGCTCTAGAGCAGCGAAAGGGACATTCCGTTTCTTTTTGAATACCGGTTGTGCACCGTCCTTCACCTTGAACTTGGCTTTCATTTTAGTACATTTCCCAAGGCCGCCAGAAAAAAAACCTGGGGAAATTGTTGTTTGAGTTCCTTTTTGAGATTTACCAAATTGGACGTTGTACTTTGTACTTTGTATCTTGCGACAAAATGTACTCATTGGGCAATACCAAAGATTGAATTTTTCTATCCAATCTGTTCCAAATAAGTTATCTGAAGTTTTCAAGGCTTTGAGCTTTTTGGTAACGACATTTAGTGTTACTGTAATTATTACCTCGCCTAAAATGTTAATCTTTTTGTGACACTATTTAGCGGTCGCGTGAAAATGAAAAGCGAGAACTAATTAAAGCGAAAAGAAGCTGAAATAATTAAGGCGATAAGAAGGCGAGAAGAAGCTGAAATAATTATTCGTAAGATATCGGATCTGTGGAATTAATTTATGTTATGACGCGGCGAAAGAAGATAGCAATCTGCTCATGGCAATAATGAAAATTTCAAATTGGTCAAGTGGCCTACAAAACAGAATGCTAAGAGATAATCTTAATCATGTTACGCACTGACCGAGAATGGCTTCAGTTGGACCACCCCCAAGGAAAAAAGGAAAGGAAGGGAAAAGAGAAAGGAAAGGAATAAACCATAAACTATCTTTCGGAGATGTCATTGGTTTTGGAAAGAGACCACCTGTTTTATTGTCCAGACATGAACATGATAAAAGTTTGATACCAGGATAGTTAATCAGCGACAGAATGCGGATACGTCCAGTTAACCACCCACTTGACGCTGTCGAAAATCTCGATTGATAAAGTCCAGGTGACATTCGGTTAAGATAGAGATTAGGGACCACACCACGAGTCGTGGGAGGTCTGCTCGGAGAAGAAAAAGTAAGAAGAAAAAAAAAGATTTTTTTTTCCTTTGAGCGATAATTGCAAACACCCACGCTGCTGAGCGTTCATTGGCTGAATGGTGGCGTGAGCGGTAGGCGAAGGTAAACTATGAAGAAGGAGGGGAGGCCTGTTGACGCCTCCTGAAGGGATTGGTGTGAGATGCCACTATGAGAAAGGAGGGGAAACCTGTTAACGTCCTCTGAGGGGATTGAGTGAGATACCAATATGAGAAAAGAAGAAATTGAGAGGACGATTCCCTTAAAGTAGAAAGTAATGGACTTACAAAAATGGAAAGTAATAAATTTTCCTGTCCAAAAACAAGGAAAATCCTTATTGTGGATTTAGAATTATCAAGGAACCTCAAACCCCGACAAGCCCACCCCTGTTTTGGTCGGCGTCCATATAAGCAGAGTCGCAGCGAGTGGACGGCAGTAACACAGAAAGCACTTGAGTTGGAAGTTGAGTCAGAGAGAACTTATTTGCAGTTGAGCTGTGAGCTCTGAGACCCGCCTCGCAGGAAGCTGACTTTAGATCCACGCATCACGACCTCAACTTCTAACCAAGATCAATTTATTTTTGAAGAACGAACTAGACTCACATCACCAAAACAAGTTTTACGAATATCGCCTAAAGATACACCAAAAACAAGTTTCTTAAAAAAACAACTTAAGATGTTAAGACTCGCCTGACAAACGCAAAGTGTCACGTATCCATATTAGCGGTTTGGGAGAAAGACGCAGTTCTGTATTTAGCAACCAGATATAAAATACTGTTATTATTTTTTTAACACATTTGAACTTTTCGAGTTGTTACTTTATTTTCTTTTACATATACTTGTGCGGTGTTACCTTTGCTCAGACTCGACTTGCATTGCGGCCCGGCGACTGATTGATTTCGTCTATCAAATCACAACGTGGGTAGGTTAGAATAAAAATCAAAGCAGTTACTTCGGTAACCAGACGTTGGAGGCGAGCTGGGAACGACAAAGCTGATACCGAATCTAACCAGATTCTCACCCGAATCAGCAAAAGGTTAGAACGTCACATTTTGTGCCGCGACCAATACCAAGTCATATTGGTCGTCACAGGACAGGATAGCAACGGGCGCGGAGAGAGACCCGGGTGACGTCACATTTCACCAGTTACGGATTTTGCTGTTTTATCCGTTTTTAATAAGGTCGGCTTGTTCAATTTTCGCCAAGTACGCCAATTAATGGTTGAAAGATCGGAACCCGAGTCAAGCTGGAATTTAATGGAATTATTTGAAAATATTCGTTACATATTTCCTTAAATTCCTATCGGCAATATCGTCAGATTGTATTGCCTAATTTTATTTTTTTATGATTTTCTCGTTCTGTTGGCGTACCAGCACGAAATTAAAGTATGCCCACTTTTATTGCAATTTTTGCAATATTTTTGTTCTTAACTGGACAGAATTTCATCCAATGCCATTTACCACAATGGTAACATGGTCCGGGCGGTTTCTTTAACCTGTTTGGGTTTTGGTTACATGGAATTTAGGACATGAGATTTGCCTTTTGTCTTTTTGAGGGGAATAGGAGGTAGACTTGCTTCTGGTTTTATTAATCTGAGCCACACCTGATTCCTCGATAGTGTTTGAGCCACACTTTACAGATATTACTCTTTGACAGTCCTCTGCCATTTTTTGGAGAGTCAATCCTTGTTCGTTCTCAAGCTTGGTCAGAACCCGTCGTCTGACTTCGGCGTCTTCTGCAGATACTAGACCTTGTGCAAAAATTAAGCACTTGAAATCATCGGCAGTCTGTTCGGCTAGTTTAAAATCATTACAGAGTTTGTTTACCGATGCTGCAAACGTTAGAAAATCTTGCTGGTTGTCTTTGGCTGTGTTCAGGCATTTCCAACGTTTGTGGAACAAGGTTGTGTTAGGCCCGAATAGTTCCGATAGGAGCTTAATAGTCTCTAAAAAATCCAAGTCAGTGGTTTTCTTGGGTAGTATGAAGTCTACGAACCTACTATGTTCTGTAGTTCCCAGTTTTCTCAATAGTAGACGTACCTTTTTTTTTTTTTACTGGGCCATTGTTCACAGTCTACGTTGAAAATATCAGAGGCCTTGCTGTTGGGCGTAGTTTATCGTCTTATCCAGGACGCGGATGTAGTTTATCGTCATACCCAGAACACTTTAGATATTAATAATGTTTGGCCTCATCAATGCTGAAGCGGTTTCGGCTCGACCAATAAGCACATTTTGATGATGGGTCATATTGGTGTGATTCTGGGGAGTGAATCAAGCCGGAACATTTTCAAGACAACCTCGTATATATGCAAAGAGCTACCCAAGTGTTCAGGGAATTTAACATCAGGAAGATGCAGCTGAAGTTTCTGGGACACATAACGAGAAAAAGGGCCTGGAGAATCTGATACTCACATGTTGAATAGAGGGAAAGAGAGACAAGGTAAAGCAACGCATGACAGGCTTAAGCCAGTGGATGACAGAGCGTGGTCTGAAACGATGGGCAGAAGAACGAAACTTATTGAGAGCTACAAGGGATAGAGCCATGATCGCCTACGTCCTGAAGGACACGGCAGATAAAAAGAAAGAAGAAAGAATAACATGAAGTGTTCCCTTTGTGTATGAAACTCCCAAAAAGACAAAGCGCAAATCCATACATGATACTGTTTTGGGATCTTTCTCAAATACTTTGAAATTTTCGGAATTTGTGCTTAGTTGTGGCTAACGAGCACGCGCACCGCCTACACACGCACGCACGCACATTAACGTGAGTGTGTACATGAGGAAAAGATATGTTATGTACTGCAATCTATTATTTGTAAACTGGATTTATCTATTTCTGCTCATGTCACATATATCTTTCTAAATATCTCAGTCTGCACCGATCTATATCTATATTTTTAATCATTTCACTCTGAGCAAGGCAATAAAAGCGACGAGGATGCAAGGATTTAGTTAAACAGAGAGGGCAATAAAAGAACAGAACTCTAGGAGACAGTAGATGATGATTGACATTGTATTTACATTTTTGAGGATCATCGTTGACAGGAAAGCAGGAACAGAGTTCCACAAGCGAGAAGTGCAGAAGAAGAAATTATTAGCATATAACTTACGGTTGCATGTAGCAGTCTGAATAGCAACCTATCTGCTCCTCTAGTACTGAATTGCCATGAAACTATATTTGTAGAAAAGTCACAAGGA